>JTDE01000102.1:280955-377095 GCA_014338405.1 Paragonimus skrjabini miyazakii | reverse complement strand
AACACATATCAGCATTCCGGAGCATCCTTAATTTCTTCGGTTAACGATGATGTCGAAATTGTCATCAATTGTGGTAAGTCACTTTCGTATTGCGTGATTGAAAAAATGGATGTTAAACAATCTATGTACTGGTTGTTGAAATAAAACATACACATTGATGTCTAGCAAGTTTGGAAAAGCAGACCATGTTTCAAAAATCCGAAGAGATACGCCTGGATCGAAGTCACAAGGTAGTTAAAATTTTCCACAATTTAAGTAAATATGTCCACTCTTTATTGCTGATAGTCGTTTGTAATCAGAAGCAAAGAAGTTTCAATGTTACTACCAATTTTTACTGTTATTAATTACTTTGGGTAGACCTCTTCCTTGAGAAAGTGTCAAGCTTCTTTAGTCACCGTATCGACGAAGGGAAAACTATATTGCATACCACGTGATAACCGTGTGCAGGGGTTGATTTCTCTTTCCCACCATACCCACTGCAAAGGATTCAAACAGCATAAGGAGCGAAACTTGCCCTCACGTTGTTAAAACTTGGATTCGCAGGAGTAGCAGTGTGACCACTGGGTGTGAATGCCAGTTTGACTAAATCGGATCGATGGAACCCTGAGAACAATCCCGGTGCTCAATGATCTAATATTATCATCTGCATATCCTATTTTGTATGTAACTTCAAGTGGGAGGACCTTCTGGTCCCATGTATGTCAAGGCGACATACTGTTTTCCACTTCCCAGGGCGGCCTGAACGAAAGAACACGGAATCTTTTTGGGTTTACAAGGCGGCATAATATGGGGAATCCTGTCTTCCTTCAGGTTTAATTTCTTCACCTCCAATTGGATCGTGAGTTTTTCACTGAAGCATTTACTATACTTCAACGCTTTCGCTCCTTTACATCATGTTCTAGTCTAATTATAACGTTCGATCTAAACACTGAGGAATATAACTTCTGTTGACTCACACTATGCGGGTTAAATTTAATCGAGAAAATAAAGCATTTGCACCGATTAATTTTTGCTGTGGACAACGGAGTTTACGATGTGGCCATCTTTTACACAAAATAAAACCGATAAGCTGCCACTTCAACAATTCCATAAAAGTTGATAGTGATGGACGAATTAGAAGAGGTTTCAAGACAGGGAAATATCGTATGGTGTGGGTTGACCTGAATTTCCTCGGTTGCTAGTTGATATTCCTCATAATTTAATTCTCTATAAAGTCACAATGGACATGATTGGTTGGTACGTCTGATTCGTCCACCATCTTGATTGCTTCCTATGATACTTGCCTGTCATCTATTTGGGGCTTCTGTAATCTAGTTTCGTTTCGTATCTGATAACCATTTGGTGTTCACGTCTATCCTTTCTTTGGTTGGGGAACAAACTGTTCAACCGCTTGCGCCATCACAGGTGAGGTGACCTCATGGAAACGGCGAAATGGAGCTGGACGATTCAAACCTTCGTCAGCGAGTACGATCGTGTTCACAACAGTTTGCTTGGGCCGCTGCCTAACCCGGCTCTGTTAGGTGGCTTGCTTCGGGCAATGTCCCTTGGTGTCTTTCGGTTGGAATTCCCGTTAGTTGGTCTTGACTTGGAATTTTGTGCCGGTTACTGACTTGTGATACGACTGGTATTTGGCCATCCGACTGTCACATATGGTTCTTTTGGGATGAACGGTAACCCATATTTGCTCTCTCATGTTGTGCCACTATTAATTAATTGAAGTGAACGTTAGCAAAGTGTTGAAAACCATCTTCTGGAAACCTCGTTGTTCTTTCCAGTGATCTCATTTGCTAAACGCCATTGCTAAGTTCTCAGAATTTCCGCTTTATGTTTGACTCTCAGTCGCCGTTCCAACCGACTTCACGTTTGTGTGGGTGAAAGCGCACAATTTGTCCAACGATTCCCTGACTCAGTCTGTCTGTACAGTGTCAAAACAAAAATATTCAGAAAACAGCATCCTTCTATCGACGACGATGTTTGGCCCAAGTGAGACTGTAAGTTTTTAACTTGAGTCTCACACACCTCGGTCTCCCCACCTTATGCGCAAATGTCGACTAATCCTCCTCGAAAGAAAATTCCATTAGTCTCATCTGATCGACGAAGTCCGAACCCCTCACTTCCTGCTGTGGTCTCTTTATAGTAAACAAGAGGCAATCGAGTTCGTCACTTTTTAGACATTACTAACCGGTCTGTTCAATGAGCAAAGGTTCTTCTACGGACCTTGACCTTGGTTTCCAATCCACTAAGCACTACCAGGTAATTTGGATTGTTGCAACATCTAGCCAATTATGATCATCGCTGAACATCGGTGCGCGTAAATTCTGGAACGATGTACCAAAGCGCTGTTATCATCACATGACGTTATACTTCCGTAGCGAGTGGGCGCTGTCATTCCATTTAAATTTGTCAAGTATCCAATTATAACTATAAATTTTGAAAAATGGCTAAAATCAAAAACTTCTGTTTGTCAGCTGGAAACGTTGGTTATAAGCTAAAATCGACTTGAGAGTACTAGATTTTGAAGGAGAAAACGTGTTAAGTAGGAAATCAACTGGCAAATTCTGGTGTGGAATAGGTGGATATTCTCAGTAAGATTGAAAGCCCAACCGCATACATCTTGTCGATGAGGTGAGCCTGTTACCCGCTACTCTCCTCGTCTCAATCCGCGGATGAGTAAGTTTTGATCCGTAGATTTTGATGTTGTGTTATCCTATGGGCCGTAGCTGTCTCGCTCATTCGATAGCCATGTGATCAAGAATAAATCATGACGATAAAATAGTTGGTTGATTTGAAAAGCTGAGCATTAGGTTTTTGCCGAAATGTAGCGAGATGTTATGACTGTCATAAGTTGAACCCCACTAAAACTAGCATTCGGACTAACTTTTGGTTAACGTGGTTTCGACAACATAAACAATAGACCTAACTTATGTGGTGTATTCGGGAGCAACAGTTCGTACACCCTGATCATATAATTATATGCAATTTAGCCTTAAGGGAATCAACACAAATAGAACAGACGATGGATGAGATTGTGGCAGTTTCGCAAACACAGATCAATGCTTACCACCAATTCATAAGCGTCAATTCCTAGTGAACCGCTGAGGCAACTGGAGTATATACATCGGTTGTTTCTGGGCATATATATAAGGACAATTATGTTTGATTGAAAGCGAAAGAACAAATTACTGGCGAGTAACAGCTTACCAGATGGGTTGGTAACGTTCACCTTACCGCCTATCTGAACGGTAGACGAAGGGACATTTCGACCTTCGGGAGCAGCCAGTGCGATCAAAACGGTCGGTCGGGTTTGTAACCTTCTTAGAAATTCTTCACTGGTTAAAGTACATAACTCTGTTGGTCCTCTGCATGTACTGTTCATCTCAATTGTATGAAAAATGAGAGATTACGCGGGAGTTAGCTTGATCAACCTAAACCTTCTTGTTTGTTGACATCGGCTGTTACGTTGCTCGTTGTCTTATCCAAAATTGCGAAGCCTTATAAATTTGTGAAATGGTGGCATTCAGTTGTTACTTCGGTTGTCTGAAAAAATTTCTTAGAATTGTCACTTACGGGTGACGTGTTGGATAAAAATCAAGGCAACATATGAATGTCATTGACATGGAGTAAACTTTGTCATTTGATCGTTTCAGGTTATGCTGCATGTTTTTCGGCACCATCACCTTCCTGTTTGAGCATGAAGTTACATGAAAATGCTTGGGAAGATGGCATGGTTGAAATGACATGATTGTTTATGATATGTCAGTGATACACGAAACACTGACTCAGTTCAGGCAGCCGTCCCGAGTAAGAAGATGAAGAAAACGTCAAAACATGCCTTGTAGTTCTACTCTTTCAGTTGAATATTGTTAGGGAATACAAGTAGTCAGAGTTGAACCCTAAATATTTGTATAAATCGCAATATATGACACTTTAATAGAAAATGCGAAACTGTGCGGCACCAGACACATTGAACTATCTAAGTGTTTGAGACGTTGAAAGCTCTTATGATTGACTGTTGTAAGTCAAATGGTACTAGGTTAGTCAAGACTCTGATCGTTGGATGAAAATGCGTCATTTCCATTGATGTAACTGAAAGTATATCGTGTTGTGCTGTGCACATTGAGGATTAGATTAGTGCAATGGTATTTAAAATTCATAATTTAACGGCCATCTTCTGTGGCACATACCACAAGTCAAACCCCACTGTTGGTGCCGTAGTTTAGCATTTCCCGAACATTTTGGCCGTACCTCCTGTAAGTCGATTGTGCAAAGTCATGGGGTTACACTTCATGGATCACAGCTATGCTGTCGTCTGATCGACGGAAGTTTATCGCCACAGATCTCTGAAACACAAGAATTGAAAGTTCATTCATCTTGCTTATTCAGACCTATCACCAACCAAACGCATTGTTTTCCCTGGAATGGACAAACGTCTACCGTGTAGCTTAACATGGACTCAATGAAAAACGTAATCCTTATTCTACTAATCACGTTAGTTATTTTATGCTTTCACTTAGCGCTCTTCTTTCCATGCTTGCCGGTGACAATTATTAGAAGTTTATCGCCCGGTGATTGCTATCCCATTTTTTGTAAAAAAAATTATAAACTTTGATCGGTTAATTTATTTCTATTTTAGGTTGAACATCACCCACATTTGATTGCAGCTTTCGAATTCCCACAGACGTTCCAGTCATTTCTAAGGGAAGCTTATGGGAATGCGAAAGTTGCGATCATTTATGGATGATGTTCAACTCGAAATTACAAAATTCTCCGACTACTCATTAGTTTATTTCTCACCGCTTCACCCTTAACATCCGATTGCAAGGCGACGGTTTCGTAAAGTATATGTCGAATGCTACCAACAGTTTATTCTTGGGTCATTTTCTTCCCAAGATCCTGACGTTGCCTCACCATCTGACCCTACCTTGTAAGATTGCAAAACAGTATATATATAAGCATTCAGCTTCACTGCATCAACATTACCTTGCTGGTTGATTTACTTTCACATTATCCCATACCTTCTTCCAAACTGGTTAGATCACTGTCCACCTTTAATTTTATACACCCTTCTTGTGTGAGATACAACTCTCCTGAGATCAATCAAGATTGTTCCCAGTGGATCGATGTCTTCTGTTTCATTTTTTCAATTACCTTAATGTTCATGCTGAATGGTTTCAGGTAATCCATTTTGATTCTATTCACACTGTCACTTTACCATTTTTCACTTCCTCCGTATGATAAGTATAGAAATATCAACGCGTACACCATTTCACGATATTTCACTCAATACCTAAATCGCAAATTTATTGATCAAACTCAGGTCGCTTTTGAATACATCTTCCAGTCAGTCTTTTATTCCGTCTTACATTAACATTTTTGATTATGTAATCCCTATTTGTCATTTTCGCCGTGTGACACAACTTTCTGTGCTTTTTTAGCTAAACTGATTCCAGAGTGATCACCAAACATGCAACATTGTGAGAATTGCTGGTCTTACTTTCTGATGTCGCTGATATTACTACCATTTTCGATTCGAAGAACTTGTGGAATTTTGAATGCATCAACAGTTTCACATGAGGATGCTTCGTTACGATCCGCTATAAATCTGCTGCAAAACTATCAGCAACACCTTCTTCCACGTAATTCCATTGCCAATCCGAATGGCACACATAAACCTCTGTTGGTTGATGTAAACTTGTTTGTCTACAGTTTCAGCTCAATCAGTGTGGTTGACATGGATTATACGATTGATTTTATGCTTCGACAGCGTTGGTTGGATGAGCGTCTAAAACCCATAGCCCCGCAGAAAGAGTTAAAGTTAAAGCCAATAACTTATATGAAAAACATGCTGTGGCTTCCAGATTTGTTTTTTCGAAACGCGAAAAGCGGGTTTTTACATCAGATCACACAACCAAATTATCTGCTATGGCTTGATTCAAACAGTGTAATCACTTTTAGTCAGAAGATCTCCATGAAACTCTCATGTCACATGAGTTTGTGGAACTTTCCGATGGATACGCAACCTTGCAAATTGAACATTGGGAGTTATGGGTACGCAAAAGAAGATTTGGAGTTCCGTTGGCGAAGAAGCAATGCATACAAAGCAGTGGATGGGACATCAATGAACGCTTCGTCGTGGTCAGCCATTGAGATTCGTCCCGGATTGGAAATCAATGAATTCACCCTGATTTCCCATGATGCTTATTATTGTGCAGCTGAGTATTCATCCACTGGGAAGTTTTCCTGTCTGGAGGTGGAATTTCGGTTACGTCGCAGGTTTGGATTTTATCTCATCTACGCCTACTTGCCGTCAATGTTAATTGTCATTATTGCGTGGGTATCATTCTTACTGGATCCTTCCGCGGTTCCTGCTCGCGTTTCCATTGGTCTGCTCTGTGTCTTAGCCTTGATCACACAAAGTGCCGCAATCCTCACACAACTGCCTCGTGTATCCTACGTGAAAGCCATGGATATTTGGGTTTTTGTTTGCTTAGCTTTCGTGGTCAGTTCTTTATTAGAGTTTGCTGCGGCAAATACGTTGGCACGAAAGTCTGAGCTGTCTAAAGCCACGAAATTTTTACGACCAAGCGCTCTGGATCGAGATAAACCCTCAGTGGTCAACATGGGCACATCGAAAGAATCCACTGATCTATTTAAGTTTGATACATCGGAATCAATTCCACCCACTAAAGGAGGAGGAAAGCAGAGTTCCAAGTCGGAGACGGAACAAATGGATGAATTCAGTGTGAAACTTCCGGAACCAAATAAATCACATCGTTCGGAACATGTGGAAAATGCATGCCAAGTTCATCAATTAGATATGATATTTGCTCTTGCTTATCCAGCTTTGTTTATAGTATTCAATATAGCTTATTGGTTTTACTATCTCATCTACGCTAGTTAGGTGACCTTTTAATTCAACGAGGATGTTCTTATTTTATTGATTTTTTCTCCCTGTTTAGCATCCCGCAACCACACCATATGAACGAGGATCACCATGAATTATGTATAACTCTACACATAACGTTCCGATTTGTTTCCTTTCACTTCGTTATCAAATAAGTACCTTCTTAAAACGTCATGCTCAATAAAGTAGAATAAAGTCTATTCCAATGTATTTTATGCTGTATCCGCTTTGTTCCGACTGGGAGCTTCTTGAATACTGTGTATCGGTTGTTCAGGTGAAGAATAAACAAGGTCATTTACACATGATTACCACTCAAACGAGCTGTGATACCACCGTGATATTATCTTGTCTTACACTGCCTCAAGTCAATTCAGCATCAGTTAACCAGGCGTCTGATAGCCTACACATGTTGTACGTTGTTGTGCAAAGTTAGCCAAATGGAATTAGTATCACCCAGTCGAAATGAACCGAAATTGATGACTACCTGATTAATGCTCCCAATCTATCGCGGGTGCTGTATTTGTGTTTCCTTAAAAGTCACTAAATTGGCACTTAATGAACCTCAGAAATTCTTTGACTGATGGATTTGAGAACACGGTGATGAGAATAAGAAAGCCTGCAGATGCACGTAGTCGGCTTTGCTTCCCAGGTAACAGCTGGCGAAATTAATGGACATATCAGGCGTTATATAAACCGTAGAATTTTGCTGCAAAATGTTTTAGACATTCTTCTCCTTTCACCACTTTGTTCTCAGTACTTACAGTATTTGGATCTAAGAGGAAATTTCACATCACATCCGACTAAACTGTGTGAGTGGTTACATTTTAACACTACGGACATGTGTCATGTTGAAGGAAAGGCAGGTTTTCCCTGAGTCAACCACAGGAGGACTGGTTTGTCTGTCGCAGGTCACATTTTAGCGAAAAGTTGTTCAGTAAAGCAAGCTCTTTGCCGTACTGTTCGTGAGCTCCTACTTCACGTTTGCCGTCGTGTTTGTCAACTGGAACTTCAGTACACAACGCAGCTTGAAGTTGATACGCCCGTTGCGGAAAGTTGGCATAATCGTAATATAATCACGCATACAAAAGTTCAGATCACCTAGTACTCACTGGGCCGTGTAATTTGTGATAGCACCATCATGGAGCAAATTCGAGCTTGTGATTTTCATTTAAACGATCGGTATTCACCTAAGTGGCATGTTGCCTGTCAGCATAGGTGTCCTTAGTATTGGTTCAACTATCAATGTGGTAAGATGTGAAAATCTATTAGAGGACGTAGTCCTCTAAATATCTATATACCTGATCAACCAGGGATGAACTCCTTATTGACAATACACATTGTAAGACGTGAGGTAGTTAGACAAAGTTGATTTAGGACTAGGCTTAGTTAAACAGCGCATCATCACGGCCCCACTTTACCAATGAGTTTACTGTCACCTTTCTGCAGACTACTCATAACAACTGTCGCGTTTTTAATCGTTTGATAATACACCCTGAGGATTAGTCCCCTGATTACTGAGTACAGCTCAGGTCGTAAGTTATGGTGGAAGGTTTCCAGTGTCTGATGTTTTCTGTTGGTAAAAAGTGTTAAGGGATGCATTCTGTTGCTTTCTGTTACTTCCCGAAATAGACGGTATGATCGGCTACATACAAATAACTTTGATTTTGGATAACTCAGAATGCAGTAATTATTTCTTGCTCTGGATTCACGTTTGGTGTGTGCCTCATAAACTTGACTCTCATTCGGACCTAAAATAATATGAGATTAACATGATCCCCATGCTTAATTTCCGCTGGACGAGTTAAAAATAGACCACTTGGATCCGAAGACAGTTTTAGAACATGCAACTTCAAAATGTTCATTTGAAAGTACCTAACAATATTCCCTCCACATTCGTCTACCTCGTCTAATCCATTTGGTAGACTTCACTCAAGCACGAGAGCTGATATGAAACTCTTGGTAAGTAGAAAGGTTGATAGTTTAATATACATTGATTCACGATTTGCGGATTTTGTTTACCGCAATATTGTTTGATTTTAAATTACTGGATTCCGGAGCACAAAACGAACAAAAAATTTGCACACCACAACTTACATATCATGTAGACATAGAATAACCATAGACGATTAGCTACAATTCCTCTTACCTACTGATTAGTCGTTTTGGTCGCTGTAATCAGCTTCCAGTTCCCGAAAATGTTTTTCCTTACTGAATATTGTTTCTAAGACGTACGTGTGGCATTGGCTACGGTATCCATTTACAAGTCTCAGGTGTCCAACCAATCCACAAACGCCTAAATGCTAAATCTTATAAACAGTGTGGACTTGTGCGCGGAAAATATGAAGTTGGATATTAACAAATACACCGAAACATTTACACAAGAAAACATTCAAATGATTCATAGGAGAAAACCAAATAAAAAGAAGTATCTATGACTATTTACTAATGTAAATCAAATACCGTGACATTTGCCATTGTTAGGAAGTAAACACCGGGTTTCGAACAACTCGAAAATGCCATACACGGTTTGTAGATTTTAATGTGACTGAGAGTGATTCAATATGTATCCATAGTTCCATATCTTTTGTACATTGGATCAACACAGTAGCAACTGGACAACAGCTATTAGATATAAGCAACGCAGGAGAATAAATGAAAGGTTTCTCAAGGAAAACATGTCTTATTAGGAATGGTACAGATGAACTACGACGACAACTTTTTACCACCATAGTATGACACACTCTTCCTAAATTGAAACTTTGAATAATGAAATTAAAAGACTGATTTTGCAGAGTAGTAATATTTTTTTGTCGTCAGCTGCCACGTATAGTAGGATTGTAATCCAAAATAATTAAGTGACTGAGGCTCATGAATCAAATCCATCCATACACTGGTCTAATTTTAAACAAAACATATTGACAATAGTGATTCAGTCTATTTTCACATGAACGAAAGTAATGTAGAATAATTTATCATTATCAGCGATTAGAATACGTGTTATGAATAAATGGCATCTTACTTTATAATCATACTAAAATCTACAACCAATGGAGCCAATGTACCAACGCCTCCTGAAACATTTAGTAAAATGCAATAAACCATATATCGTCACAAAATTCTAGTGAACTAAAGTAAAACCTTTTACGTATCTATTATCTATCTACTTTTTAAAAAAATATACAACCAGGTTTGCTCGAGAGATACGTTGTGCAAAAAACTGTTTCTGACTTACCTGTTCAAATTTGTTACAGGAAAGTTTTCTTTGCATATTTTGATAACAGATAGCGAACACACATGGACAGCGTTTACCCAAAATTTGTTGTCATGGTAGGCCTGAAACAAGTTGGATGAAGATTTTAGTATTCGTTACGTACCAACAAACAGTGTTGCATTTGGCGGGGATGGTGACCATCAAGAAGTGATGTTTTACTTTGTGTGCACAGAAAGGTCGTTCTGTTAGAATCAGTTTATCTTAGTGGCGAGTTGATTATTAGCGTTTCTGTGCACCGAATGAAAACTGTTATCTAACTAGGCCCTGATGAATTATGTACACGATAAAATGCAGCAAACTCCTCCCATGCAGTATGATGTTTTTAATTTCTATGTCGAAATTCCTTGCATGAATCAAATGTTTCGGATTGATAAAAAGTGTACAACAGTCACTGAGTTGCAGACGCGTTAATATAAAATGCCATAACAAAGCAAAACAGGATTAGGACAATTATGTGCGCTAAATAAATTGTAGGAGTGTGTTAGAAAAACAGTCCCAAAGGTAGGTAAGTTCGTTTCAACATAACATGAGTTTATCTGACAGCACCTATTAATGAGGTATTTTTCTGTGCTTACGACTATCACCAGGATCCTCCTTTAAAACTTAGGTAAAGGTCACATCATCCATTAGATACGCGTGATCATTGTACGTGTTATTGTCTAGGAGCAGCTGGATTATGTGCATAAAAATAATGCAGGAGGCTTCCATGTAGCAACTTTGTTCTGCAACTTTTTCCAGTGATAGTTAATGTCATTTTTCTGTTTCGATCAAAAACTGTACAACTGGTATGCAAGGATTAATCGTCTGACAATCGGTTCCTTTTTATGATTTACCCGCACAGGTGTACTAGTTCTGGTAGCACAGTTAACAAAGTTCTCATGGGTGTCGTGAGAATGTCAAATTTTTCAGACCATTTATGTGTGCAGACGACTCAAATACTCGAGCCGAAGAAAGTTTGAGAAGCTCCACTGAGAAGACGAACATTTCGGAGAACTTAGAGTTGAGACAGCCCTTGAACGTCCCAGTGTTTCCGAGGATTTCAATAACCATGAATATATCACGACGTGCACAATTCACACAAACGTTAACCAGATGATTTTTATTCGAAGCAACTATGTGAACGCAATGCAACTTCGTTTAAGTGGGCAAAACCAAATGTTTTTTCGAAAAAGTGCATGCCTTCAGGTGCGATCAGTTGATACTATGTATAAATATCGGATTCTTTCAGAAACTACCATTGGGTCATATAGGAGAACGGTAACAAAAAAATCAACTGTGTCCACAGTGCCTTACCACCTCGGTACGTGACACAGCAATTGCCCCGCTAACTTCAGTCGATGACCTCATGAATACACGGCTTTCTTCGAGAAAGTCCGACTGGAAGTTCTATGGAATTACGACTGCTGCAGTCAGTTGTGTGTGATCTACAACTTTCGACAACTAAATTCTGTAGTACTTACCAACACTTATATAAGTTGAACCAATTCGAAACAGCTGTGAGTAACTGAAAAGTTTTTAACAGAATATCACTGTAAATCGTAAAAAAACAATTCAGTAATCTTTAATTTTGTTGCTAACCAAGCAGCATGAGCCGACGGGATGCCAACGCAGTCAATGAATTTGTAGTAACGTTGGAACCATCGATCCCGTCATGATATTCACCCGTGTGACTTCATTCTACTCACTAGTTTATATCTATATAACGAAATGTTTTGTGTAATCAACGGGTGGGAATAAATGAAGTGTTTGCCAGCGGATTATGTTTACTTAATTGGTATCGCTTTAATACGAGCATTCATAGACTATGTAAGATTAGGCGTCCAGTGTGGTGGGTGGTGTCATCGCTGTTATTATAAATCGAGTGTTGAGGCTGTCGTTGTAACTCCCTTTTGGTTTTTGAATTTCTCAACAAACACTAGTGAACAGATAGTTTCTTTGAATATCGACCTCAGAAACATCTCTTTGGTAAATGCTGCTCTCGAACCAACTTAGCTTGTAAGTCCTAACGAACTTCTCACCAGACCGTGTTTGTATTGAACCTGCAAAACGTTGAGCAAGTTCAGATATCGTTCCGTCCGAGCGTGTTTCATTTAGGCGAACAGTAGTATGGAGCTGTTATTACGGTGCTTCATAAGGACATCCGAAAACGGTAGATCGTCAGGCCGATCGTGAGGCAAATATATTTTGGTTGAATCACCAGAACGAGTTAGTTACACAGTAGGTCAGTATTGGGGTGACGGACGGTGCGATTGGTAAAAGTTACGCAATTGATTCTCTAATTAATGATTACGTTTGATTGTATGCCCTATTGGCTACATGTTATTCTGGGTTGAGTGTGCATATGAGCGTCCTCTGAGCACAGATATAACTGGTGCACAATTCCAAGCCGGTTGCTTCGAGAATGATGATGATTAAAAATCTCATTAACAAATACGCAAGCATATCGTTTGGAGCTGTTCCCTTTACTTCACGAAAGTGACGTTCACGTACTCTGTCCAACAACCATCTTTTTGTACGATTAAATTGTAATGATCTACAATGGAAAACAAATGAATACACACCTAAGCTGATTGCAGACCGTGAACGTTGGTCTTTGAAGTGGCAGGGTGGCAAGACAGAATAGAAACGTACTCAAAACTGAGCTATAAGGTAGGTCGTTTTGATTAGTTTTAGGAGGAGATTATCAAACTTTCTTTTCCAATACACCGAGTTTGATAAAAGCTTTTACATCTCCCCATGAAAAGAACACAGAGCGCAATTGTGTATCACCAGTATCTTCAGCTGTCACAGCAGTCAACAAGCTGTTTTGCGAATAGCTTTCGTTCAAATATTGGAAATCAGATTGATCAACCTATATGGTTATTCGGACGAAGATGATCGAAGCTCACAGCCGCATAGTGGAGCACCGATTCACTGACAGTGTATTCCATTCTGTGAGTTCTTCATACAACACATACAACGCACTCATTGCTCACTAAAACTACCCTCAGCACAATTTTCGCAGAGAGGATAGTCTTAGTCTGTGCCTTCGTCGAAATGGCATGTGTATGTGGGCGGTATGTTTCGTTTAATTCCTGAACATGCCTTATGCGCTTCCTCCCACTTCATTTGAGTCAACCAACCCCTCTGTCAATCATTTGTACGTCAGCTGTCAATGTCGTTCAGCATTAAAAGATAGGGAGCAACTCAAGATAAACACCTTGGGGCATCTCACATTAGTGGTGAGTCACGTGAAAGTGTCATTGAGACACGCGAAAGTGATAGTGAGACAAAATGCACTCGAACATTTGAGAAAAACTTGTCGTTACATGAACATGAACACCGGCCACACTTTCACGCAGCGACGGTGCTGACCACTGCGCCAATGGCATCCAGGTCAGACGTGAATTAGTAGGCGCTCAGCCACACTCGTTTGTAAGGAATGTTCAGACTGTCCACCTTGCTGGAGACAAGAAGCAACAACTGCTCCTTTCACTTTCATTGCTGTTCCCGATCGTGATTTTCGTCGGCGATGAAGTCACAGAAGCCATTACAGTTAGTCAGAAATACTTTCATTAGTGGTAAGTTGTACAGACCTTTTGAATATTATGAAACAAATCCTTGCATAAACTTATCGCAGCTCTCGCGTCTCTATACGTCGTCTTCCATCAATGTGGTAGGACAAAATGAGCGATAACCACGAGCGAATATACGACTCATATTACAAGTTATATCAATCGAATTTTGTTAATCCTGGGTTTTTCAATTTATGTCTGCGATAAGTGTTTTCCGTACAGCTGCTTGGATTTAGCAATGTTACAACGTCCTAATAATTGGTATCAAGAGCAACTTAACCAAACCATCGAATTCAACGATTTAATCCGATCAAAAAAAAACAGATCACGGGCTCCGTAATTCGGTTTTTAATGATTAGTACATAGAGGCATACTGTGAATTCAACTCCATTTGAACATCCAATAATGTTCCTGAGGGTTATCACTAGACCAAAAACGGCCAGTTATGCAACAGAAGTCCGACTCTCTTAAGCGAGTGCATTGATCCCTTTGATTTCTAAATTTTTCGAGCGGCATTTCTTGTGGGAGGATCCGCTTGCCAGACGTACCTCTTAGGCATAAGTAACAAGCCCTCGTGGGCTTGCGACATTGTGCAAACCACGTAGAAGTTCTGCTGATACAGTGCAGCACAAAGCCAAATCTTTCCAGCTGAAAACATAATCAGACGACGTTTGTAGTATCCTCGTATACAACTTACTACTCCGTGTAAAAGAGCCATCTGCATCCGCTTCAAGACCCAGCGTGTTGGCTATGCTTCCAGCAAATTTTGACCGTTAAATATATGTTACCCATGCCAAATTGCTTCTTAAAAATTACAGAACTATCTAGAAGTTTAAGGCAGACCGAGTGTGTGCAGAGTTCCAGTTAGTGTTCATAATATCAGCAAACATCTACTGTCTCAGTCGAGACTATCATAAGCGACAGACCTAGTTCTGTACAAACTGCAGCACCTACCATTTATTTAGTAGCGTGCATTGCTGGGATTCACTGGATAGGCATGAGTGATGACCAACAACAACCACGAAACCAGCCGTGTGGTTTGAGCAAAAACTGACTATTAAACACAGTAATTATGCAACTGGAACTTTGAGGCAAACTGAGTGTCTGCACAGAATATGTGATTACCTGTAACATCTGAATTTATCGATGGACTCCACTGAGCCTCAGGGGGTGGACACATCTATTTGGCGAAACTGTCTCAAACTGCAAAGTTCAGCATTTGCCGTTTTCATCGAGGGACGCGTGGTTGATATTTATAGGTTACTAATGTTTGTTACGCGGTAACAACCGCGGAACTGGTCGTGTGGTTCTCATGAATTGTGATTATTAGATGCGTATACCTGACGACTTCCGGAATTCATCAAGAAAACTACAGGCAGATACGCGCGTTTTGCATTCATATCGCGGTACCGGAACGACATAATGATTAGCATTTAGCCGGACGAATATTCGAACGCCTTGCATTTACTAACTAGGCGTCCTAAGAATCTTGAATTTCGTCGATCAAAGATAAGACATCTTACTATTAGTAAAATACAACTATTAACTATCGGTTCGTTTGACCCGAGAAGATGAAGCGCCATCCAACCCAACTGTCTTTAACTTATATACGGTTGAGTACTACTTCTGTGACGCCGATCAAAAATCCAAGGGGAGTCAAGGAGGTCTCTCTCCAGATATATTTCGTTTCAGTTACCAGCTGTTTTCTCATTAGTCACATCTGCAAAACAGAACCATCCACTTCCTTCTTCCAGTTGCGTGATCCGAGTAGGTTTTGCTGGTAATTTGGGGATGACTAATGAACTTGAATGGTTAAAACGCAATCGCATTCGATTTATCACGTTTGGATTAAATGATATTTGATATCGTTTGCACGCTTCAGTCCTAGGAAGCAGCTTTTGATCAGCTTATTCCAGATTTGTCAAAGTTATATCCGAATCATTACCACGGACTGTGTAAGTCAACAGCCTGTGTTATAGTTAACCAGAAGAAATGGAAACATGATCAGGTGTTGGATTTGTTAAAGTCCGTTTGATGTGCTTGATGTTCTGTTTTTATTGTAATGTACATTGTTGAATTTGTTGAACTATGTTTGTTTTGCCTGTAGAAGCGGGTTTCAAAGTTTCGCTTTCTTTGCAATTCTCTGGCCAAAGTGTTCAATTGCGATCAATCTTTACAACTATCACTGCATGTATACTGAACTTCTTCGTTTGACATTGTTTACAAGCTTTCAACTTCACCTACACACAATTGTGTTAGTCAGCTCTAATTTCATTGATTGATGGCTATTTTGCGAAGTTTTACCCATAGTATAGCAGTTTGTTGGATTATTCTCTTAAATATTTCTAATACACAATCAATTCAAGTGATACAATTTTGATTTCTGATGAGTAATAGGGGATTTTGATTTTCATATAGATTGAACATCACCCACAATTGATCGCAGCTTCCGCATTCCAGTAGACTTTCCGGTCGGCCCATTTCGAACAGAGGAAGCACTAGACTCGAGTTTCGCTCTCATTAGAGTTCGTCAGTAGTGCATATCCTCGTCACAGCCGGGACTAGAACTCCGGCCATGCTGTTCATGAGGCAACCGTGTCTACCACCGCGCCACTGGCCCCACATTAGGCACGACCGAATTATCATCGCACGTGAACACAACCACTTTCGCTTGCGAGTAATGGTCAGGTTGCCCGATCGCCTTGAGCGGAGGCACAGTTACTGTCTGTTAACTCCAATCGACCACCCCACAACTAGGACTTCTTTCCAAGTTGAGATCGAAACTCGAATCTAGTGCTGTTTTTCGAAAGAGGCCGACTGGAAAGTCTATGGGAATGCGACAGCTGCGATCAATTGTGGGTGATGTTCAGTCTATATAACAAATGATATTATTATCATTTCGATCGCCTTTCTTGACATTTTTCCATCTGTGAAACGCCTGAGGTGAACACACTTGTTTATATCTAAACGTGGTCTAGTCGATTCACAAGCATCATGTTGAGCAAACTGTTCTTCTATAGTTTGCTTATTAGAAACCACTAATATCGTTTACTAGACATCTTCAATTTCTCATGTGTGCTTCTGCGGTTTCAGAAGAGCCCTTGAAAAAGTGCTTCACCAGTTTTGAAATTATTCAGCCACCAGACCAACTGCCGTCGGTTTCTTAGGGAGATTCTGACAAGTTCCACATCTTGTGTGAGAAATGTGTTTAAAGATGACTTTTCGAAATAATCATTGGAATCAGGAGAGTAACAAAATGATCGAAAAAGCTTGGTTTCTTTGCTTGCTCATTACGACAACTACAACGCAGTAAGTAAGACAGTAGTTACCAAAGTAAGTACGATAACATTTCAATTTTCCAAATGATAGGTACTTTTATTTGGAGACTATAAAATCTCAAGTGTATGCACTAACCGCTTCTAATTGCAGGGATCAAGGATATGTAGCCTGACATTAATGGCCTTGGCGACGATCTTTTTCCAGGTGACCAGTTAGTTTTTAGGCCGTTGGCAGATCACCTGAAAGCTATCTTTTTTGTAGGGGAATCGGAAAGCAACAGTCAAACCTAATAGTATTTCAGTCCCATTACTGTTTAGCTACTATCAATGGAACTCACGACTTTTGGCGGTAGTTGCAAGCTAACAGCGTACTCTCTGATGATTGATCTTCAACTCACTTTGGGAACTCTTTTCAGATTTACTGTGTTGTAACTGACCTGACGACTAAAAGCTAAATAAAAGTCTCGTTCGGTAATTTCTTGTTCCCATCCATTCAGTTCTTTGTTAAAAAAACAGTTGTTTACGTGTCTTGACATTACAGTTTCAACATAGGTTAACTGGCCGATCTCTAACCATTGCAATGTTTGACCATCTTATGGAGAAGTGTGACTATGTGGCCAATGTAATCGTCCTTAACCTGCAGACCATCATGTGAGCCTAATGTGACCACCATGTTGAAGACTAACTGCGATTGTAATGTCAACAGGCTAAAAGCTTTCCCAGGCGCTTTTTTATCTTAGAGTTCTTGCAGCACTTCAGGTAAATCAGTTACACCTTCTTAACCATTTGGTACGGAATGTCGTTATCATTATGAGCTAATTTACCGCCTGCAAGTGCATCAGAATTAAGTGTAAACATGACGACAGGTGTTTGGACACACATCCTCATCTACTGTTTACGCAGAAATATGTTGTCCATATTTCGGTTGTATGTGTGTATCCGCTGTTTCATTCGGACAAGCAAACTTACATTGGTAAACCTCACGTTCAAACCAACTGCCAGTTGCTAAAATGTCGCTCTATAAACAGCATTGCTTATCGCTATGCTTATCACATTGTGAAAGCACCACTTGCAAATTAGTTCAGAGTGTATGAAAACTAAAGGTCTATTACAACACTGCTGTAGGACAGTCAACTGATATAGTTGAACTACTAAGTAGCCTTGCTTGTTTAAACACACGTTTTTTTTCAGTTGTCAGCGCATTTGTAAACAGCTAACAAATCCTACGGTTATGACCGTTGATGAGGGAAAATCCATGTGCCCTATCTGTTTGCATATGGCTGACCAACAAACTGAATAGGTGCGCTTATTACGTGTATATCTTTTACTTGCAATTTTGCAAACAAAAATTCCAACACTATCAGACCACTATTTGTGAGTAACCATAGAATGGATGGCTGTTGTAGTTAGGCAAATTTCTAACCGATGAACAGAGAGCAACACTCAAGCCGATTGTGACGCATTAGTCTACACTCAACTCAGGTGACCTTTTTCAGAACTGGCGTGAATTATGTTGAGGTAATCTATGGATAATTCGAGGTGGATGAATTATTCACATGGACGTTGTTACTTAATCAGGTTGAGGTCACATGTTGGAACGCTCGCAGTCAGTGGTTAATACTGATGTGTTACGTCCATTTACTTATCGCTCAAATTTCTTGTAAGAATTGCGTTGTGCACTTTCACCTAGACGGTTGGCTTTCGTCTATTATCTGCATGATAAACAGACGATTTGGAAAACTGATAAACCTACTGTACAGGTGACAAGTAATAAGGAATTAATCACAAGCACGGAATTAGTTACTCATATTGTGCACGGTCTCAGGGACTTTAACCAAACATATTCACTGACGAGCCCCACTAAATAGGTGGAATCTGACCATTACTATCACTGTTTTGATATACTCATAATTAGGAAAGATGAAAGAGACGAATGTCGACCCGTTCTTCGAGTGAACACATAGTTAGATTAGTACGGCGACTTTTATAAATGCGTAAACGTGATGTATAAACGAAGTCCAAAAACCCTCTGGTAGCTAAAAATAGAACAAAATGTTCTGTAGATTTATCCGATTGACAGTATTTTCCCTGGTATTTGTTACCCGAATGTCTCAAAAGAAAAACAAGTGAAAACTGCTCAACTGGGGCTTATTGGATTAAGTTGAATTGTATAGGTTACAGAAAGTACTCAGAATTTCGTGATTGCCTGAAGTCACCTTGCCATTTTAGGGCTAAACTGGATAGAAGTTGCCCAGGGTAAGATGAAGCTGCAGAGAGAAAGCATTTGCCGCAGGAGTGAAAACTGGTTGACAAGACTTCGGGAGTTTATAAATTGTTCGTACAGATGCTGTTGTATAAAACACATCTTCGTTTGTGATTGGTACAGTATGATTCGTAGGCGCGTGAACCAAAGGGAGGCATCAGCACCAAGGAAACGAGGGACTGCAAACGATTTTTGGAAACGTGTCTATGCATTTTGTGTGACCTGCCACCAAGGCGAATGATGATGCACTGTTGCCTAACGGTCACCGAAACACGTCAACCATACGAAGTAGTGTTCACGTTCATTATTCTCCTTTTAGTTACCTTGTAACGGACTTTGTGCAATAAGCAACACAACAACAACAAACCGGTTGTAGAGCCTGACGACCGTAACTTAGGCTGATGATAATATTCGCACTTTGACAGCTCCAAAGCTAGCTTGACGAACCTTGCAGATGACTCGGAATGTGTCATCTGGATTTGTTTGATGGCCACTGTCAATTCAGTGAGGATCGATCACACTAAAAATGGGCCTTCTTGAATCGTTGCGTTGTGATTCTCCTAACTTACCTGGCTTGACAGCAACAGGTGAGACATTACATA
This sequence comes from Paragonimus skrjabini miyazakii, assembly GCA_014338405.1. NCBI lineage: Eukaryota > Metazoa > Platyhelminthes > Trematoda > Plagiorchiida > Troglotrematidae > Paragonimus > Paragonimus skrjabini miyazakii. The sequence continues at coordinate 357,223 of JTDE01000102.1, read as the reverse complement.
GAGAAAGACTAGGAGGACTTGGGCAAACTATCCTTAAGGCGTGGAACCAATATCGGGCAGACGTGGAACGATACGACATCTTGCTGCAGGATAGACACTTTCGATCTTGTGTGAAAGTTCACGACAAATTATTTCACTGGTTATCTCACTCTTATATGACAGATAGATGAAAGTTGGATTTTTCCCCGTTTTTTGGAAGAGCTCAGATTTCTTGTCGAAATGCAGATTTTTATCGACGAATTTCTCGAGGTATCTATTTCCAATCCGATTTCAAATGTACCTTACCCCCTCCTAGATTGTGCCCGGCATGTAGATCTTTTGCGCTATGTTCAACAGACAATGCATCAAGTTTCTCTTGCGATTCAATGGAACGAAACGATAGAAATGTGTGTATTGACTCGTTCACGTATTTTTACTATGAACGAATCTTCGAATTGTTCTCAACCCAGTTCCACAGTTGACTGCAGTTGTTGCATTCCTACACATTTTATATTGTGCCGCTTTTGAATAGAAGCACCAAACCCGAGTTTCGTTCTTTTTAAGGCTCAGAGGCAATCGGGTAATTTGAGCATGACTCACAACCGAATGAAGCTGACCGTTCACATACGAAGATTCAGTCACGCGTAATGCGAGGTCAATGTCACAGTGGTCAACAAGGTTATCTCACGAAAGCGTGATCGGAGTTCTAGTGCCGACGGTGTAAAGAATGTGCGCCACTGGCGAGTTCCAATGAGAGTGAAACTCAAGTCCAGTGCATCTTTTGTATAGATATCTACTGGAATGTTTATGGGAATGCGATAACTGCGATTAGTTGAAAGTGATTTTCAACTTATTTAAAAACCAAAATCCCTACAAACTTATTATTAACCTTGTGGTCTATTTAAGTGTTTTACAATCGACTTTGGATCTCTGTCTACGTTTAGTGCGTCGTTGAGATATCGGCTTTCTTTACTGACTGCGCCTGTTGTGCAGTGTTTGTTTAAAACGACTGAAGTAGATTTTTACCACACCTTATTTTCCTTGAACCGGGACAAAACAGTTGTATTGCAAACGCCACCCTGTCCAAGTGGACTACCGGTAGAGTTACGTTCTTAAGGTGTCATCAGCTCTGTATTGTATCAATACTTCGTAAATACATCGTTAATGGTAGAGTTTCGTAGATTCCTCCTCTGTTCCCAGGCAGTTACCGTTACAAGAACGAAGTCTGTTATTTGACCTAATAGAACTGTTCATTACATTAACATTGCCATAGTTGTACTCATGGACTATTCTTTTTCAAAAAAGCGGATGATTTGAGTGGATGGTTTATTAATTCATATTTTGTCAATTTTATTTCTGCAGCGTTAACGTGAATAAGTGCAGCGATATTAGTTTAAACAAAGATCGCGTTAGCCTGTCTGGTCAGGTTCATTTCACGACAATTTTGTCTTATTAAGAGTTATTTTAACTTTGGTTTTGATTTAAAGCTGATATATTCGAACTGTCACATTCACAAGGTTTCCTATGATTTATTAATTTGATTTGTCAGGGTTATCGTGATTAATTCACAACCAACCATTTCTGGGCTATTTCCTTTTTCGCTCTGTTTCTGATCAGGCCCATTTGACAAGGATGATTCAACTTTGATTATGCCACATATATTGACTTCTGCACTTGACAGCATTTGTCTTGGAGTCGATTCTATTTTTCGGGATTTATTTCTTACTGGGGTTCTGTCTGATAATGAGAAAACATTCTTAGTAATCTCTCAGTAATTACATTTTACTTATCTTGTTGAAGTATGTTTCTTCAACATTCTCACGTGGATTGTAGTTACTTCGTTATCCTAAGCAGTGTTTGGGAAACATTCAGTAAATGGAGCCTAAATATTATAACGAACTCAGTGGAAAAATCGATTTAAAGTTTGTATCCCACGAATCTAGGAGAGGTAAGTGTTATAAGAACAGAGTAATGCGTGCAGTTCTTCGGTGAAGTTGATCAACTCTGTGCAAAAGTTACAGAGAGAACTAAACACGTTTGTAAGGGAATGGCAGAATCTACGTTTGCCCATTCTACGTCTTTTACAGTTTGTGTGGTTTCTATGGCGGACGGTCGACATAGAAACGCTCCAAAACATACGGCGGGCGTAAAAAACTTGGACAGGTTTTATATTTCTTTTGAATATAGTCGCTTTACTTTTTCACATCGAGTATTTGAGTCATCTTGCAATTACTGATGTGTGATACGGTCGAACAACAAACACCACAGCCGGGAAGAAAGTTTCTGCAGGAACGGTACGATTGTGCTAAAACAACACTGCCAGTTTATATTTTAGGAAATAGCTCTGATGGTAAGTTAGGTGAAGTATATCCTAGGTTTTCATGAAAACGCCGACAGTGGACGATTTCTGGAAAATTCGCATCGATTCTGATTGAAATTCCGTATTCGTGTAAGTGTAACTGAACCAAACAGTCCTTCAATTTTTGTCACTATAACGTTGTAAATAACATTGTATCCGTTAATAGTTTTACATTTTGCTGCATCCCCTCTGCGGAAGAAATTTAATTTATTCATCGTTTATGATGGTCGCATGAAAATCAAAGGCTTTATTTTGTAGTTGCAAATACTTCCGATCAACACAAATTGCTGACAAAGCCAAGTTGGGTGACACATAATTTAGTAAAACTACTGATAAACAGTAATGGGCTTTGGTTAATAAAATATGAGCTTCACTCACGCGGGTGCATCGTAGGTATCTTACAGATTTTCCACACTCACCCTAGACTCCAGTAATGCTCTTGTTGTAGCTAATCAATAGTGTTTATCAAGATACTGCTTTACAGTACTCAAAATACCCCTCGACTAATTCAATGTTGCTTGTGATTTCAATTTAAAAAGTAGTCCTTTGGACAAAGTTATCGACTAAAAGCAACGGGATAGTCAATATATCTCCTCCTGAGGTGATCGGACAGACATGAGAGTATGCTTGAGCATTTGTATATGATAAGTTAGATTTGTTGAACACGAGACTGGTGATACAGCTGACATGCTTATTAGGTATATAAATAAAGGCATATGCGAAAGTTACTGATAACATTCGCTCAGGTAATCAGAATTTCTCTCCGTCGTAGGGTTTGCAACTGTGTTTGTTAACTAAAAGGCATTGTGAAGGTGATCCTAAAAGTGTTAGGCGTTTGGGCAACTTGCTATTGAAAAGAGCAGCTCAGCATGATTGTCTCATGACACAAGTTTCAATCACATTTTGTCGCTTTGAGCCTAATTCGGGTTATAGTGTTTCTGTAAATGGAAGCCTTTACTGTTGTGCCTTATGCGCTTATTGAACTATTTCCTCAACGGTTTTCTCGATATGCCGAGTGATATGCAGTATCTTCGTTTCCCATTGTTGCGAATTTACATTTAGACACTTCTGACAAGTTGCAGAACTTTGAATGTTATTCATTCCAATTTGAATTTTGCATACTTCATGGTCCAGTTAATCGTTCTCACGCTTGTACCAGCTAACATTCATGTGTGACCACGACCTTAATCGATCAGGTTGATATTAGAGAGTGTGTATTGTTTAGGGACAACTGCCGCACAAGAGCAAAAAGGTATTCAAGATTCGGAAAAACTGCGCCGTTAAGGCGCTTGACGGCGACACTTTTAATCCGTAGTAAAATTATGGACTTTACGTTGCCATTAACCCCGTCTTTGGAAAATTCGCAAACCAAACCGAAGAGGAAGTGAAGACGCACTCAGCTGTTTATAATTCGAGGTGTAATCGTCCAACCTGGAGGCATTTTGATTTTGTTTAATTTTTGATCAACCTTGGCCAACTGAGAAAATCATTTTCAATCTTTACTCTGAGGTGGACTGAGTATCGGTAAACTGTTTTTGTGTGATTTGGAACCCTCGTTGGCCGTACCGTTCACTAGTCGGTGCATTTGAGTTCTAACCCGTTACAGTGTTATTTGAGATTTATACGCAGTTTCGAGGTTTGTCAACTTTGTCTGGTACGTTCCTCCACAATGCGTGCAGTTGACGCGCCACTTATAGATGTTTATTAAACAGTTTCTCACTCGCTCTTCTGACGCACGAAACTATCTATGTCTTCACTGCAGCCCAATAAAACATGAGCAGTGGGAAGGCATTTTCTGTTGCACGTAGCAAGATATTTTGAAGATTCAACATTAGTTACTCTCTACCTTCCGTCGACTCAGCCTTGCCGTTCTACAGGCAGTTTGTCCACTTTCAATTCTATTTCTAGTGGTCCGTATGGTGTTGATTTTGACCTCATGGTTCATATGATGGTGGCGTTTTGAACTCTTCCGTTAAAGTTGCTTTGTCAGAATGAGTTTGAACTAGCCAAACTAATTCTATTTCCAGATAGCGCGTTCTACAGTTCTCGCATTTCGTTCCCACCGCAACAAAATATTCGGACATGACAATCTGCCCACATTCTATTGACGATTTACTGACGACGCCAAGGTGTCCCCAACCAACTTCAGCTAGTGTTTTGTCCACACATGGCCAGGAGGAGCCTGTCCGCATAGAACGCCACGCACTTTGAGTTACAATTACCTCTAATTCTTACAGTTTCACTCAGATTATGTACTAATCCACATGACTAATGCATAGCTACTAGGAGGAATCTACAGAAGATCCGTCATTATCGTCTGTAATGCAAAAGTTCTTGCCCGAGTACTCAGTACAGCAACCTGCTGGCTTTAATTACCAATACGAAGATGTCGCCGAATGGCGTTGTTGAGTAATTCGACTTGAATGATACGGATGCAGTCTTTTGCAGGTTTTATATGTGAGGTTGGAAGTAAGCAGTCTGGTGGATTAAACCCTCACTTTACATATCATCAGCCTAACATGAGAGTTTATCTGGTGTCTTCCGTCAAACCACACGTTACCATCACTGAAAGGCAGAAAGGGCTTGTCGTTGTGTAAGCGATGTGGGCAGTTTTACGAGCATAATGAGAAAAAAAGTGCGCCCGTCTTCCAAGTTTAAGATATCGTTGGTAGACGCCAGACGATGCCACGCTTCGTAACATTACGGATACACTCTTTCGTGAAGTTAAACAGCGAGAGGACGCAAACATCGGCTTGGTGACGTCCTTCCCAAACTGCAGTAAGAGTACACTACACGGCGGATGAAACGTTTATAATGGGACCTACCTATATTTAATACAACGGTATAGCGGATACCTATCGATCGCAACTGCCTTAACAACCAACCTGCCGTACGAACTTTACCCCTGGAGATATTACTCAACTTACCCAAACAAGTAACCCTCCGTCATTCAAGATACATCGCCAACTACGGAATTGCCACTCAGTTCAACATCTTTGCGTCAGTTTCTAAATTTCAATGCCCCACGAGTAAACATTATTTATTCATGAAACACTGGGTACCCTTTAATAACTTCATCAATACAGTAAGAGGACATATGTTGGGATATGTTGACATTTCGTTTACTCTCATCAGTCGCAAATGTAAAATATGCAAGTTATATATGACACACCTATGTAACTAGCATGTTTTACGTTTGCGACTGATGAGAGTAAACGGACTGTCAACATATCGCAACATATGTCTTCTTACTGCATTGATGAAATTACTTATTCAAGCGTGCAATCTCCACATTACTACTTCATCACGTCACATTTGGTTTAACCGTTCACAACTGCTTACCGGCTTCAAAATATGCCAGCTACACACCAAAATACTATTGCTGCGGTTCTGAAGCACACGCAAATCAAATATCCAGTTTCGTTACAATCCAGTCCACTAATAAACCAACGCACCATCCAGGTTGTGAGATATGCTTTGACCGACAACCTTGGTTATCCGCTGCATCATCCAAAAACACATCAGATTTTAACACAGGGTTTTATCCATTCTCAGACAATTATCTGTAAACTTAATTCGTTAATGCAAAACATGCGCTTGTTCCTCCATGTCAGATAATGACCCACGAAAATTGGCAAACCCGTTTTTATGTGGTTCTTTTGGAAGTAGATTTTATCTATTGTCACGTCAGTTTAAGGGTCATTTAAATCAACCTATTTCACAACTGAACATGCCATTCTTCACTTGTTTTCGATGGTCTTTTAAAGAAAAGACCAAAGTGATTGAGCAGATCTGTGCATCTTCTGGCTCGATAAAACGACGTTACATGGGTACATTTTACAAATGTTGACATTTCACTGTAATGTCACTAATCTACGTTATTATAATGTTTCTTGATGCTGGCTTCCAAAGTGCCTACACTCCACGACGGGTCCAACTCGTGACTCGTCAGATAAAGATAGTCTGAATAGAGGATTGAGCCAGCGACCGTCGAAGTTACAAGCCGAAACGCCCACCAACTTGGCAGTCAGTCTTGTGGGCATTGTTTGGAATGGTAGGATCAGTATACGGTCCCCGTATTACTCACTCTTACTACGTAAACATGTTACACATCAATTATAGAAAAATATTACCGTTCTGCTCCAATTGAAAAAAATGTGAACAGTTTTCTGAAAAAATCTTTTGGGATGAAATTCAGCTACTAGCATGAAACCTGTTCTAAACGTCATCCACTTTTGTAACTTGATCTGCCTGATCGCGTTCAAAAGCAGTGTAAGCAGATCTCACTAAACTTCTGGGCGCATAACAGGTTTTACTCTTCCACACTTCCCTTTTATATCATTGACTGTAAAATTTGGTAATTCTATTCTTAACTCAGTCATTGTTGCTCGTAACATTTTTAATGCTTTGATTACTGCTGAACACGTGGTGGAGATCATGCATGAGGTTCTATCGTTCGTTGTGCGGAAAGCAATTTGACGACTTGACTTGTGTAAAAAGTGCAGTTCACATGTCAATAAGAAAGGCTTTAGAACCGTCCAGAAGTGCACCGCATTGATTTTCGCATGAGGTTCGTTTTGATATCAACTGACTACACCTTCAGCAATCCGAGAGTCAGACAACTTCCTAGGCCCCGGTCCGCATAAATGAAATAAAGTTTTTGATTGCATGAAATTATTTTTTCGGTTGGACTTTTCCAGCTTTCTTTCATCTGATATGTCACATGATTACCAAATGATCGTTAACCAGCGATTAGATCTGTTACTTCGGTCGTGTCTAATATAATTTACCTGGTTGCATCACGAGAAGGCGGCAGGAGGGCATCTACCAGGGGTGCGGAAGACATGTGCTACAGGTGAGCTCCAACAAGAACGGGATTTGAGTACCGTGCTACTTTTCAAAGGGAAGCTCATTGAAAAGCTTGTGCTACTGAGGTAGATTGGAAAAGGTGTGAGCGTTGTTTAACTTACATAAGGCAAAATTCTCTTCTATCCAAAAGCGGCCAAAATACCTATCAAATAGTTCAGTAAGTTCCGTGATCCCAGTTAAAGCAGAAGTTCCACTCTAGGAGTCATCGATTAGAGTTAACGGGAGAGATGTTTTACCTTTTCTCGAGACGATCGGGCAAGCCCAGCATACTTCGCGGGTGATTGGTTTATATATGATAATTTAGTTATATTTGATGTGGGGCTGAAGAGACAATGGTCAGCATGACTGCTTCGTGTTAACATGACTGGAGTTCTATTCTTGATCATGTCAACCATATGCCTTACTGCTTACCTCTAACATGAGGTAGAGTGGAACCAAGTGCTATGTGGGGAAGCGGCTGACTCCCGTCACTTACTCGAAAACACTAAGCAATTTGAGCACGGTAACTGAGAGTGTGTGGGGTTGGCAACTTCAAAGATTGAATGTTACGGTGGATGTTGGTGGGTGGCGAAATGTTAAAATCTCAGCTAAACCCTGTAGTGGATAAAAATTGTGTGCCCCCTGTACCCTAAATCCCAAAAATGCAGGTGGTCTACCAAACCATTTTGGGTCACCCATATATGAATGATGAATCTCGAACTTCAAACCTACTTACTACTTGTCTGCTAGCTGTGCTCTATAACGGCCTGGGTGATATCCCATTTAGTAACGGTCAACATGCTCGGGACTGAAACTTTGGCAGCGTCCAACAATCGAGCCATCGTTACCTTAGTGGTCAAAGACGTGGGTGCGAGCTCTATTCCCAGCAGTGACAAGGACACACAGTTCCGATAAGATCTAACAAGAGCAAAATTTGGGTCAAATGCTTACTTTCGAATGTAGACAGTGAAAGCTTTATATGCATGAGAAAATTACCGTCAGTTATGAATGATATTCAATTTCTTATAGATGATATACGAACTGGTTAAAATCTGCTTATTTATCAACCTTGCGTTTACGATTCCAGCGTTCTCGAATTTTCTTATACTCACCCAGTAAAAGTTAATTATCCCCAAACATTGTAGTAATCTAAGCCAAAAACCAAACTATTGTTTGATTTTTTTCTAGATTTCATGCAACTATTAATGGATATATGCTGTTCCTTTCTCATTTCATATACTTACAAGCAAAGGAAGCCATTACTAGCTTCCACACAATCTTTTAGGGAAACTCAACGAACTGCATCGCAGAAAATCTAATCAAAGTCAACCTCTGTAAGTGAACCACTAGTTTTGTATTTTTGATAGAAAAGTTATTTTGCAGTTTTTGTCACGCAATTGCTAATAGTACATAATATGTTAACACCACTCGTGAATACTTCAAACCATTAGTTGACATTCTGTTCCAAGTTGGCTAGGCAGTCTTTAAATCAATTCATTCCAGATTGTATGTTTGTTTTACAAACAGAAGACGCAGGTTTTTTTTGAACTGTCATACAAGTATAGTATTCATAAATGCTGCATATATCTATAAACTACTAAGCTAAGATTACAGTGATTCGTTTTGGTACAACATTATAGCTTACGTTCAAACCCCAAATATACACTACCAAGTTATACTTTTTTCAGTCTTTCTGATACAAGTAACAGGATAGTTGTGTTCTGTGAAGATGATTAGTTGACTAATAACATTTTCTTTTGAAGTATAATTTCTGAAATCATAACAATATTTGGTTGCTGCCAGAATTAATCTACAGTGACAGTTCGTTTACACTTTTTCATAAAATTTTCTTCCGTTACTATCTTCGGGTCCCTGTACGATATATGTATATTTCTAGAAAGTTCTATAACGAATACCATTTCTACGGAGAATAAACACTACTTTTTGCGTGATTATTCATGTGACTTTTGTGACTACAAAACTCAACAGTGTAGTTCAGGATTATTTTCAGGTCATTCGGATGTTCGTTTATAAATAACAACAACTGATTTAATTTTGAAATAATTGTTTTTTTTCCGCAACCAATATTTTTGGATTACCAATGAGTAGTAAATGGCTTGGTTGAATCTAGATCGAAGAATATTCACATTTGCTCGAGGCTTTTGCACTCAGGTGGATTTTTCAGCCAGCTCTTTGCGTAAAAAGCACTGAAATATGACTTTGCTCTTGACAGAAATCGTTCGCACTGTGTTTCTAGTGCCACTACCGGAGGTTGTACTCCGGTCACCCCGCCTGGACGACAGCGCCGTCCACCACACATTAGGCATGACTGACTCATCACGTGCAAATCTCTAACCACACTTGCTAGCAAGAAATCATTTGGTTGTCGCAATGATAAACACAATTGTTACCTGATAATATGGCGGGAGTTCAAGTACCGATCGTGACAAAATTACGCATGGACTGTAAGAAACACGTAAATGGAGTCCAGTGTTTCCTCCCAAAGGAGACAGGTTAAAATGTCTTGTCGAATAAATGTATCTCATTGTCGAGGCGATAGTGTAGCTCGAGCACTACTCACAATCAAACAAAGTTATGGATTTCGACGTGACAGTCTGCTCGTTTGAGTTAGGTGCTGTAGTTTTTGTACAGTCGCTTCCAAGAGAACGTGGCCGGAGTTAAATCCTCAGCCTCTACACAACCGATGAGTAGCTGGTAGGCTCCAGCAATCACAAAACACGAGTATTATACCAGATTTCGAAATGCGCCGGTTAGAATGTCTGGTTGAATGTGAAATCAAAGGTAAAATATGAATGTCATTCCATTCAAGTATTGAAAGGACTGATAGAAAAATAATAGAAGCAGATATATTCCTGTTGAGAAAAGACAAAGTGTTATCACCAGAGATAAACTACAGTGAAATTTCATAGAATTCTGTTATTGTCACAAAATACTTGTGAAGAATTCGGGCATATCAAAAATCCTCAGCATACGCAAAACATTTTTAGCAATGAGCAAGCTAAATAAAAGTAATATTTGTCTCTGTTTATTCACCGGTATGATATAAAAGCCAATTAACTGGTAAATATTGAAATTTTGCATGGGTTTTGGAAAAAAAATTTTCAATTTCTGTTTCAAGGTTATATGAATTCCGCGTTAGTGTGTCATCTGTGACGCAATCAATTTCACCCACTCGCAACCTGGCGTAAATAATTCAGGATTGTATCGAATACCAGGTTTACGGATAGACCCACGTATAGTGCCATATGAGACCGTAACCGTATATAGTACATCGGCTTTCGCCCACTGTGGGGCAACCCAATTCAGACGTGACAGTTGTCTACAGTGTTCAGCTGTCCAAATAAATCCAAAGGTTTATTCTTCGGAAGAGACTCCTGCAAAACACAGCACAGGTTCGGATGATGATGATGATCAACATTTATTTTGGGTAACACGTGATTGTCCAAAAGTGTACCTGGCCATGTTACAAACACTTTGTTCAGAAGTTGGCTCTAAAATCAAACAGTCGATTCAATTCAGAACATATGAAGCTTTTGTCATTCACACTTAGAGAGATGAATGTTCAGGAGACGCACAATCACACTGTCAACAGATAAGATATTCATTAAAATTATTGGTTCGATTTTATGGTCAATTTGTTGGTAATCATTTTGAGATAAATATGAAGCTATGCAAAATTAATGATAACAAATATCGACATGTGTGTGTGAGTGCGTATATGTATTCGGAACAATACCTAATTGAAGGCGCGGATATACATTGGAAAAAGTCGGAGTGCAGGGATAACCAGAATCAAATAAGGTTTTGTAGCTGAGCCTTCACATTTCGGAACACGACGAGTGTAATCAGATTGTAATGTGGGGGTACTGCCGTAGCCAGATAACCTCTTTTATTAAATACTCAGGAATAATTATAGAAAGACAAGATAAGACCCCTCGAGAAAGCAATATCAAAATTCTTACGTTGTTTAAAACAGAGGGAATTATTGATTCAGATAAATTCGGGAGAACTAGCACCACCGGAACCATGATTTCCAGATTGTATGGATTATCTAAAATTCACAAAATTGGGATACTACTCAGACCAATTTTGGATATGTCTAACTCTCCATACCACTCATTAGCCAATTACTAGGTCCCGTCAGGCGGAAACTCTCAACCCACAGCTTACGCGACTCAGTTGATCTGGTGAATACGATCAAAGATATCAACTTGAGTGGACAGTAGATGTATTCTCTTGACGACTCATCCTTATTTACGAACGTACCGCTAAAGGACACTATAGATTATCTATATGAGTGTATCGAGGGTTCTTACGTAGATATTCAGATACCACCGGCCGAACTCAAACAGTTACTCTATCTGTACATTTACAACGTGCAGTTTAAATTCAACGAAGAAATTTATCGACAGAAGGACAGTGTTGCAATGGGATCGCTGTTGGGACCACTGTTTGCAGACGTTTTCATGGCGAAGTTAGAAAACGAACAACTGAGTTCAGCGATAGATCAATGTAGTCTTTATAAGAGATACGTGGACGACATCCCGGAAAGGTTAACGGACAGAACTATGCAACCACAGATTGAAAGGGACCAGGTGTATCAAGCAAAAAAGAAAACCGTACACATCGGATTACCCTTCAGGGTTGACACGTTAGCTGAAACTATCACACGTAGACTCACAAGGGCAGTTAGTGCAACATTTTACGCTGCTAAATTACATATCCACTTCACATCCAATCCTAAACGATAAAGTACTTGTTTCTGCAGCCTCTTTTTGTGTATACTCATTCACTTGTTCTTGTGGAACCAGTTATGTTGGCCGCACGACCAGACGCTTATCTGAACGGGTCTGGAAACACCACCCAACTTGGCTGAACAGTGGAATAACGAAATCTGTCAACAGTGCAATACTATCGCACCTGTTGGATTCGAATCACTGTCATTGTGACAGACCCATTTTGTCCAATCTACCGAGGGTAGTTAAGGGCAATGAGGCGTGGGATTCTGTCCACAGCTGAAGCAATTGGAATTCGCCTGTGCAACTGACCCCTGTCGGCCCGGAAACGTTTTATTCAGTCGTTGGATCTGCTATGACCAACCCCACACCTTGTTAGCCTGTCAGGACCCACGGTTCAAGTGGGTACACGATTGCAGTGTGACACTGAACTGACTGACCTGATTAACCATCCGTTCCCTATTTACCCCTTTTAATGATTCCCCTGTAAAATACGTGATATAAATGTGATGTATTTAGCCTGATGTTGAACAACTGAAAACGAGTTTGTTCGCTACACAGTATTATTTAAAGACAATATAATCGGAGATGGAGTACGCATGAATTTAGAAAGTGGTGAATGGGGTTATGCTGTGTTGAACCCGACTCCGACCTCGAAACATTAAACGTTGAACATCTTATCTGAGCGAAACGTGAAAACGCCAAGTCGGTTTTTGACTGACTGTCACAGGAGTTGGGACCTAGGAAGAGTCCTGTTTTCCGTGCGTATCTTTGCAACAAGTAGTAAAAAGTGGTCGGTAGGTTGTTCCTTCAAGATGGGGAAATGAAAAACCAACATATTTCGGTTTGTTGAGTATTTGAGAGTCTGCACCATACCTAACAGTTAATTTGATATGGCCATTCTGCATTCAAACGGACTAGGTTACGTTCGAAAGTTGAACACTGAGGACATGGTCCGCATATTTTAGCGAAACGATCCTTTGGGAATTACCAGTGAAGCTCACATGAACAGAAAATTGAGACAGGAAAACACCGCGCTTACGAGAACACCCGAATGAGAGATTAGTGAGGTTAGTGCTTGATCAATACAGTGAGAATGATTCGAAATCCAATCGTCTGGGAAGAACAATCCTTCCAGGTTAGACGGTGCGAGTGCTAGAATACACAGTCCACATTAGACACGAAATACTTATATCTTCTTGTCTGCCTATTTTTTTACAGTCACTTACAACGGTTTGTTGACGTGCTGTTACCTTACTGAAATGTATTGTGCTTGACGGATCGAAGTCTGTTGAATTGTTAGACAATGTAACCTTATGAGTTGAAATAGGAAACTACCCCATGTCTTCCTCATGCGTTACCATTTCGTTCGTCCTCTGTTTCGTCTTCTCAGCGTTTTAAACATTTAATCAAGATGTAAGCCTACTGTTTGACCAACAGTTTTCTAATGTCACTAGAGGAGTGATATTGTTTTAGTCTGCGTTATTTGCGCATCTAAGTGAGCATTAGACATCAGGCATTGGTCTGTCCATCGGCGGAAAGTTCCACGTAGAATCACAGTCAAGATCCCGTAAAGCAAGGTTTTAATTATTGTTTTCATTACTAATTTTATATTATTATTCTATGTATGTCTCACTAAACCACTATCTATGCTTCTGTTTCTAACTTTTGTTAGAAGAATAGGTTGATTGCTTGCGCCATCTGAGCCGTTCGGCTTCATTCATTCGTTTAATCGACGTTGATCTATCGTGCACATTTGGCAGAGACCTGATCTCATCCGATATATATTACCGATCGATTCTGAGGTAGCGCGAACCTTACATAAACTTTTAGTCTAACTCTAGAACAATTATAGTCTACAAACTACAACGGATGTTGTCTATTAAAGCAAACTAACAGGATGAGCCACCTTTCATTGAAGTGTTCTGCATATAATTATCAGGTGGCTCAGTAGCTCAGCTTATAAAACATACACTTCGTGACTGTATCATTGGCCTGCTTGATACATAGGTCCATAGTTTTATAGTTGGGTCTCAACTGAATTTCGGCTTGTGCTGTACTACTGGCTAGTTACTTTTTACAAAGTCGAGTTAGAAACTGGTCATACTGGTTCAGCTGGAGGTTGATCTGCTGTGACTAATTCGAATGTCACAACAATCGCTGTCATAGTGATCGGACAACCTAAACACGGTTTGCAGTTCTAGATTGCATTGCATCATTCTAGATATACAAAAAAATTTCATCGGCCTGAGTTTGTGATATTTCACACGGTTTGATCCATCTATTGATTAACTATCTGACTTACTCCTTGATCGTTTTTACAAAATTCCATCTCGTGTTGACATATACTTGGTTATTTCACTTGTTGTATCCTTCATAGGAATTAATCGTTAACATATATGAGGCATAATCAGACCAAGTTCGGTACGTATACGGCTTAAAACATACGAAGAAACACCCAGAATCTTCCCTGCCATGGAGCGTGCTATCAAACCAGTTTTATTTTTATCCGATCAAAGTTTAACGGTAGTTGATGCCGTACTCCAATAACCGGTTCAACAAAATCCATACTTTCATAGCTTTTCCCGTAACAAGGTGCCAATCGATTTCCAAATGAGGGCCAATTGTTGTGTCATCTGGGTTGATAGCTTTTCAATATTCAGGACAGGGACTGTGAATGTTGCTTACCCTTCTTCGTTTTATCTCGTCTTGTACTGAACGAATATCATAAAGTCGACGGCGATTCGTTATCCTCAAAGTAGTCAAATCCTCCATACTTATATAGAGAGTTTAGAGTAACAAGGAGAGTGATCTGATGTCCGCTGTCATCTTGTCCTGCTTCAACACATGGGAGAAGGCGACATATACATTTCATCTGTACCATGGCTTGAGGGGATACTTTTGACCATTTTGGGCTCTATCTGCGTCTTTTAGGTTGCAAGGCTGTCTGCAGAGATCTGTCTGTAGAGATCTCAGTATTCTTTTGCTAAATTCCAAACCTTATTGACCGACTCTGCACCAACTAGTCTTTTCCGTTGTACAGGTAGATTACTGTTAAACACCGTTTGAAATTGTTAATGAAATAACGAGAATTTGCAGCATTTATGCTAAACCATGGTGCTTGCTTATCACCTCATGTCGCGTTAGTGCAAAACAATACCCCACACTCGTTTCATGCTCAAATTACATTTTGTGCAATAGTTAACTTTATCTGGGAGAGTTCGGACAGTCGCATCACTGAGAAAGTAATCCAGTTTGACCTGTATTTCACACCAAAATACAGCTCATCCAATCGCATGTGGCTGATTAATGTCTATGTGAACAGTTACCGTCAGTAAGCTTCAAAGCCCTTAGTAAAAGAATTGAGAATAACAAAACGTTACAAGTAGGTTGTAGTACTCTCCGTTTCAACCATCTCGGATAGCCTGCATCAGGGGTGTTGTAATTGAAACCACATTAACAAAGGAACAGAGGTCACGTGGGATTTGTCGTAATTAGGTCAGCCTGTGCTGCTGTGTTACAGTGATTCTTAATCAGGAAGACCATCACAAGAAACTGCTGGAACACTTAGCTACTGAATCATATGAAAAGATGAAGGAACAAAAGACCAACACAATTCTTAATATGATCAAAGCACAGACTATCGAATTCCCCCAAGACATGAAAAAAGAAGTTGGGCAGTCTACCTGGTTCATTCTTAATCCTCAGACTAATCGTTCTCCGCGTTCCTACAGCCTCCCAAAAGTGCACTATGCTGGAATAAACGTATGACCTACTACTGACTACACCACCAGTCCAACCTATAAGTTGACCAAGTTCATCAGCAGTATACTCAAAATGTTGCAGAACAGGTTGGTAAGCAACGTTAACGTATCTCTCGACTGTGTCAACAAAACCGAACACGTGCCATTATTTAATGATAATCCTTTCATAGCTTTGATATGACCTCTCTTTACACCAGGGTACCGGTAAAACACAGGATTGATATTATTGAAGAGTTCGTAGAAAATGATGTACTAATTTATCACCTTCCGCAATTGTATCCGGTCTTAAACTTTGTTTGTATTCAACCTTGTTCAGATTCAACAGAAACCTGTACAAGCAAACCAGAAGTCTAGTTATGGGTTCCTCTGTTGCACATGTGGTAGCTAGACTCTTCCTCATTTAACTGGAAACACAAGCGATGAGTGAGTTTATCTGCCTTCCACAAATTTGGTGGCAATATTTGATGGCACAGTCGCAATCACTAAACGGACCGTTCGCGACGAATTCCCACAGTTTCTTAATCCAAAATGCGACGACATTGTATGCACATTAGAGACTGAAACCGATGAGCGCTTACTTACTTTTCTAGGCCGCCTAGTCAAAGTTGACGAGCAACATATATTCCAGATTTCTGTATACCGCAAACCAACTCAGTCTGGTCAGTATCTCAAATTCAGTTCGTCGTATCCGGTGGATATGAACGAAAAATTCATTCGAGCATTCGTCAATGGAGCTAGGAAGATTTGCAACACCGGGCTCTCCAAAACAACGCAGATTTCTCCCACTAAAGAAATGTTAACCGCCAATCAATATCCAAACGCATTTATTGAAAATACAATTAAGCACATGTCAACTAAGGAGACCGAAACGATCAGAGCTTTCAAGTCTACTATGCAAGTACCGTATCGTGGAGAAACATTTGAAAACATTCGCACATTTTTTCTGAGTACACTATCCAAACCGGGTTTCGCGTAGAGAGTGCCTTTGAACAGCTGGTGTTACATCCTAAAGATCCGGTTTCTATGGACGACCAGACAGATTGTGTTTACGAAATCATATGCGGTGATTGCAATGCCAGTTGCATTGAAGAGGCAAGCAGTCAATTGAAACTATGTGCTGCCAAACACAAGCATCACACGCGTTTTCCTCCCAAGGACGCATGTAAACTTCACCAGCTAGAGAAGGATTCAACCATCACACTACATGCACTGTCAGGTAATCACAACGTATGTTGTAGTCAAGCTGGAGTGATTCATAAGTGTCTGACTTCCCATATAGAGTAATGCTGTGCTGAATGTCTCATCAGTTACACACAACACGCTTGTATTAATCGCAATGATAACAAACCCCTGTCTGCAGTGTGGCGCGGATAAATAAATAGCACCGGGCACAGACGCATTTAATCCACACCAATCTCACCTCCACTTAATGGGTAAATGATTCGACCAGCCAATTCAGATGCAATGCAGGCTGACATAACTACGACAAATCTCACGTGACCTCTGTTCTTTCGTTAATCTGATTTGAATTAAACACTCCTGAGGAGAGCCACCCGAGGTGGTTGAAATGTATAGTATTACAAACTGCTCGTAGCGTTGTGTTATTCTCAATCCATTCATTAATGATATGTTAAGTATGACGCCCAAACTGTTTGACTTCATTCGTACTAAATTTGTTGCGGTTATCATTCAACGTTTATAGCCCTCGGAAAACAACAGTGTAGCGAACAAGCTCGTTTTCGGTTATTCATCATCAGGCTAATTACATAACAATTTATATGACAGAGTTGTCAGGGCGAAACGAACAAAAACAAGTAGCTAGTTTCGGTGAGGTCAAACACGCCATTGGCAAACACGGAAACAGCGTTTTGGTACGATTATGTCACCATTATGACGTCACTGGAACCATGACGGTTTGATCGGTCGTGGTGCGGGTGGGCGGCCATGGCAACTTCAACGCCTGAACAAAGCGCTTTTGTGCGCACAAGGGTGGATTTCTTAATCGAATTCCAGTCGCTTCAGCTGTGGCTAAAATTCGGCACCTGACAGCCTTTGAGTGACTGGCGTTGACTCGGTAAATCGGACGGAAACAGGAGTCCAGGTTGACAGTATGATGTGTGTCGACGAGGTGTTAAACAACTGCGCTCGTAATTGTCTTGGTGACTCCGCTACCGATTCAGGCTGGATGGTGCTCACAGATACGTTCAGATAAACGCCTGGTAGTGCGACCCACGTAACTAGTTCCACAGGAACAGGTAAATGAGTATACACAAAAAGATGCCGCAGAAACGGGAATTTTATCCTTTAACCGTAAACACAAAGCTGGAGTAGAGCTGAAAAGGATGCGTAATTTTGCAGCGTATAATGTTCTATTGATGACAGTGTCAAGTTTTCTAGTGATTGTTTCGGAAAGCCTATCCCTTTTGAATAGTAATGAGATGAATACTGCTTTCTTTTTCACTAGGTTCATCTTATCCTGTTTCTCACGACGTTGCATAGTCTCATCTATAAAACGCTCTGGATAGCCATTTTGTAAGAACAGTGCGCGTAGAAACGATAGTCCATCGGAGACTGTATCCTGTGTACATATTTTCATGGCTCTATTAGTCAAGCAGTTCACGAGATTCCTTTTCTGCATAAGAGGAACAAAACTGCTGAAATGGATATACTGCCCGTTCCAAGTTTGTTTCCTATAAATTTTTCGTTGGACGGATCCATCAGGACGTCGCCGGATGAGTGCGTCCAGAAAGGCTATTTGATCGTTACGTTCAGCTTCTAGTGTAAATGTCGCATTTGCATGGGCAAATGTTAAAATGGCTAAGATATCCGTTGGGTTTGCATTTTCGTTAACTATACATATGATGTCATCCACGTATCGTTTATAAACGCTAAATCCACTGATGGCTTCTTCTAACTGGTGATTCTCAAGCTTCGCCACGAAGATGTCTGCAAATAACTGTCTCAGTGGGGATCCCATCGCCATCCCACCTGTTTGCCGATAAAGCTCTCCATTGAATTTAAACTGCATGTTATGAGTACAAAAGTTCAATAACTGTTTTTGTTCTGGTGGGGATATATGGACATCTATGTTGTTGATCACAATATAATCACACAAATAGTCTATCGTCTCCTTCAGTGGAACATTTGTAAATAAGGATGATACGTTCAGATAAAGCATTTGTTGTCCGGTTGGGTTTAACCCGTTGATTGTGTTCATTAATTCAAAGGAGTCTCGTAGGCTATGTTTTGATAACTTCTGCCTGACAGGTTCAAGGAGATGCGATAACCGTTTAGCCAGCGGGTAGAATGGTGAGTTGCACATGTCTAAAATAGGTCGAAGAGGTATACCCGCTTTGTGAACTTTCGGCAGTCCGTAAAGCCTGGGAATTGTGGTTCCAATGGGTCGAATACATTCGAAAGTTGGAGAGTCAATTGTCCCGTTTTGTTTCATAGAACGTAGTATTTTTGACAACGCTTTTTCTATTTGAGGGGTTTTGTTCTTCTCATTCTCCACCTTCTCGAATTTGGTTTGATCACCTAATATAGTCTGCATTTTGTTTATCTATTCTATTGAGCAGAACTATTCCAGCACATTTATCCGGCTTGGGGAGAATAATACTTTCATTTTTTCTCAAACTTTCGGCTGCTAAGATATGTTCCTAAGTTAACAGATGTTTCAAGATTGGTTTACTCTGCTGATATTGGTAACATGACTTAATAAGGGTCGACTTCAATCGTTAAGAATCTAGCGGAGATGACGGCTTAAGGTCAGACAACTGAGAAAACAGGTTCTCGAACTGTACTTCCGAATCCAACTGCCTAGTTTTTCCTTTTGGACAACAAAATTTAGGACCCAGTGGCAACACTTCGCTCAATTTGTTATCCAGATGTGGTGAAGAAAAATTATGAACGTACCGTTCTGGGTTGGCTGGGAATTCAGTGACTGGCTTCACTGGACTGAGTTGCTTCTGCAGTATGGCCTGCTTCTTTTCTAGTTGTTTGTCGACAATCAGACGAACATACGTTTCTAGGTCATCACATTCTTCGAGCGTCAGCTGCTCTAAGTAGTGTCTATATTTAGCCAGGTTCACCTCCAACTCCTCGAGTCTACTTCGAATGGTATCACGTTCGTTAAATGTATGTCGCTGTAATGATGTCATAGTAACATCGATGCCATTTCTCCCCAGAATTGTCCAGAAGTGTCTCGGATATTCACCCGTTTCTGCACACCTGTCCAGAAACCGAATTTCGGCTTTCGCTTCGGCCAGTTTTGTGCTAAACTTTACAAACTTGTTAAGTCCACGTAGCACTGTTGGGTCTTTGACACGTTTTAGATGGTTAAAAGTCCCCAGGGTAGTCATCGGAAAACAACAGTGTAGCGAACAAATAAGCCGTCTTTTTACTGTTTATTTATCCACAACTGTTTGTGATTAACTCTCATCTTCGGTTTTCTACTCCGAATCAGACAAAACGACGATAATATGTCTACATCGGCCATGCGGTTCAATCTCGTCGAAGTTATGCACTGCATGTGTCAGTAACATACACGGTGAACTCAGTCTAATATTCTTGATGGGAATCATATAACTTACTATTTAGAATGCACCTTTTTGCGTTGACACACTTACTGCGTTGAGACTTATTTCGTACAACGTTTCATAACGCAAACGTGTGCTGATGTTGGTTAATCCGCCTACTGTAAGGTTGCTTCGTTATAGAAACGTTTGTTGTAATGGGCTCGTAAACCTACCTTATATTCTAGAGACTTCTGTGAACAAAATATTCTCTCCATTACAAACCAATCATGCCATTCCAATGCTCGCTGAAATGACGTCCTGTTGCATGTGACCGGTAGGGAACTGAGCTATAAAATTTAATGGTTCGTAGACAATTTGTTTCAGAGATCAAGAGAGTTAACGGAATAATGTGACAGATTTCTTTACAATTTAATTGACCATCTAGAGTACAACAGACTTTGTGACAGTTGTTATTTCCATCTGGCCAAAATGACCTGCTTAACGTCTTGCTGTAAAGTTGTGACAATAATAAGGTCATATTGATAAGGTAACTTTGAACAGTTCAAATTTGATAAGTAGTTCCAATGCAACAGGTCACGCGGAAGCTTTGCTAGCAAAGTTCGTAACTTAAGCAAAGCGTTTCGTTGTGGTTATTCATGGTAATCTGACTATCGCTTCTCCATCGTGAGCTGACTCTCACAGACGATCTCTTGTGTACCAAACACCAGTAGAAAAAATCCTAACTTCTCAAGTCAAGTTGGGTTTGTGTTCCTGACTTGATCGTGCCCATACGATCCGATTACTACAGGCCCCATGTTTTACTTACCGAGTTCTAAGACTAGACAAGACGACTGCTAAGCTGGACATCGATATGAATCGCAAACGAGGAGTTTGCCCAACGAGGATCCTTGGCAATCGCATCAATTTGAATATTTGGGCATTAATGAGTTTAAGGTTCTGGCAAACAGTTGTGTTGCTAAGTATGCGCCGTCAAACAACACCCCATGTTCAAGAGAATAGGATAAATCAGAACAGACGTGCTGAAGGTTATTTGAGAGCTGGGAACAATGAGAGTCGGCTTGATTGTTACGCCTGAGAAAGACGGTTTGCCGACAGGACGGATGATAGTTGAGCAATACAAGGGCTATTTCTATATGTAGACCAAATTAGGGGAACAAAGTAACTGGAAACGTTAATCAGTTTCAAAAGACTATGATTCATTGTGGCAAGGCAGGGGAACAAATACAGATCTAACTTGGTTACAAGTTGGTGGAAAGTGTTACGTATAAACTTCGTGTGGTTATTGCTGAAATCGGATGAACTGCATTAATAAGTTCACTCAGGTCACATGTGGTGGAGGTTTCTTCTGTGAGTTTCACTTCTTTCAGTTGAGATTCGGCATGTTTCAGCTTTGGAAATCAGTTTAGTTTCATATGAAACCTTTTGTTAAACCCATTTTGATCAGACGTTAATCTGTATCGGTGTACTGACCTATGCAGTTCTGTAGAGTAGACCGCGAAGTAAAAGTGGCCTAAAATTACTTCAGAGAACTGACAATCGTCTGGGAGCAGTTCCAACATCCGCCTAGGTACACTGTCATGCTGGATGGGGTTCACGAATTGTGAGGTGTTATCACCACATTCTCAGTCTAACGTAGCGATTAGGGCTATGACTATGTATGCTCACTTCGTGGCCAAACCACCTGGCGGTTTCATTCTGCCCGTTGAAGAGCATGATGTATAGTGCCAGTAATATGACTCGACAGTGGTAAACATACATACAGAAAGTGTACAGTTAACTGGAACGCTGTAACCGCAGTACTAGGCAACTGAGCTCGAACAAAGCCGAACTTGACTGCAATCCAAATAGCACAATCAGGTACGCGTAATGTGCGTTTCGTGAGCGCATTCGAGAGTACGTAAACACCTGGAGATACAGAACTGAATAGGGGTATGAAGTAGAACTTACGGTTATGATAATGTCGTCGGAGTAGGGGAGAGGGTATGCATTATTCTAACGCCTAGTGACTTATACTAGACAACATCTGTTTATCAGAACGCTGACAACGTTGCTCAGTTTGAACGTCACATACCTAGTCCTTTGATGAATCATCTCAGGCCTCAGGAATTGT
The DNA here is from genome assembly GCA_014338405.1 of Paragonimus skrjabini miyazakii. Lineage (NCBI taxonomy): Eukaryota > Metazoa > Platyhelminthes > Trematoda > Plagiorchiida > Troglotrematidae > Paragonimus > Paragonimus skrjabini miyazakii. Next base: position 334,868 of record JTDE01000102.1, on the reverse strand, counting down.
AAGGGTTGCACGAATTTCTTGTGAGTAAACAGGTCAGGATTACGTAATATGATCGCAGCCAATTCGTTGGTCACAAAAATGCGTCGACGGTCTGTCTTAAGTCAAGTAAAAACAATCCTGTAAACAACTGGAAATGCATTGATGACATCTGTGCTATGGTGTCGGCGAGATATGCTGCACTAGCGTTAGTAATTGGTTTATGTCAATCGGTTCCACTGCAAATTGGGTGAAATTCCATGATCATTTTTAGCAAGCACCTATTCCAACGATCGGTTTATTACGCATTGCAACAACAGCGTTAAAGCGAATGCACGATCACTGCTTGATGGTGGATCGGCAGCGTGTGTTTCAGGCCCAGTCGTAACATCGGTATTGTAGTGAAACAGTATTTTAAGGTTGCTGCTGGAAAGGTAGGTCTAGGCGACCCGTAGATGTAACGGTTAAAGTGATTTGCTACAGTATCCCCTAAAAACGGGAGTCTCATAAACACCGCTTTCTTTCCAGTAGCCAGATGTACGTCAGTAACATTAAAATTATTGAACTGCTCCAGATTATTCTTTTCCCTTAATGGGTTATGAATAGTTTTCAGTTATTCGTTTAGTGCATCACCTGAACGGCTTTCTCTTGCTCTAGCTGTCAAGCCTTAAATCAGAATTTGCTTTGGTTAATTAGCACAAACCTTTTAAATTTGGCACGTTGACTTGTCCGTGTTAACTTATAATATACCGACGTACTCAGAATGCTGTCTCAATGTCTGGTTAGTTTCACATTCGAAAATATAGAACACAATATTTGATTTCCCTCCCTGGGTAAGACGGTATGAAACGTCTGCTGCGTTAAAAACCTAAAGCATGATTGGTAGTTCATCGTGTGGTTGTGTGACAAAAAACACATCAGCATCATTTAGACAGCATGTAAGAAAACTGAATGATAATTTGGGGTTGGAATTCTAGTTTGTCCTCAAATACGTCAACCATCAGTATTGCTAAAGGGAACCATGTACGTTCAAGATTTCCAGGGCTTCAAGTCACTTACGATTTCGGTGCTGACTTGGACGGGATAGTTTTTGCACACTGTACTATGATCACGCAATTGTGCAGTCAGCTATACATTGGTGAACACGGTTGCCTCATGAACGTGTGACAGGAGTTCAAATCCTAGCTTTGAAAAAATTAGGCACTACTCATGAGCTTTAAGAACAGCCAAATTCAAGTAGCATGCTTCTTTTTGGACGGGGCTAGCTCGACAGTCAATAGAAATAGGAAGGCTACAGTAAAGTTTGGGAAATCTTCATTGCATAGGAATGAACTCCAAATAATCAACATTGTGTCAACTAACAAGCTCAACGGACAAATCATTTGCTTGTGAGGCTTTCCCTTTATTCAAAGTCACTGTGTTAGAGTGATACTCTTTTGCACGAAAACCACATAAATGACAAGCTTCCGAACAGATGTTTAGAATTTTGCGGAGTGAAAACAACACATCGACAAAGCTGTCTGTGGACCACCAGTTACATGCTTGCTTATCTAAGGTTGACACTGTTTTCCGATGTCCCTAAAGAACGTATCTGGATGAACCACAGTCTGAAGTTAGAACACATATTACTTGCCTGAAGAGGTATGGTACTCTTCACGCTGTTGTTTAATAATGTAACCGGGAGAGTATGTCAGTGAAGTGCATGGTATCTAGACCGTCTGGTTTTATACATGCGACAAAAATAGCGTGCCCTTATACGGTGGCCCAGCGTCCTCTCGAGATTCAACGCATTTCGCTGAGCAGATGGGGGTGGAATCAAACCCATGGTGATGGCAAAATCAACTTCTTTTGTTGAGAAACTAACGTAGAATAGCTGAGGAGCGGATCCTGATGCAGCCACCCTACGGTTAGACAGTCATTCCCATTTGTTATGACTGTTATCGTTGTGTATAACCATATTCCAGTTTTACATATAAGTCCAATGAATTCTTTGTAATGGTACATACTTGATGAGATTCACCGAAAACAGCTGTTTGTAGCCTTAGCTTCTCATTCCAACATCTGTTTACCAGATGCTATTAGTCCAGACATCAAAGGATATATATAAATTGAGCGCTTTTAGTGATTATACTCACACAGTAACAAACATGATACACCACGTTGTCAATTCGCAACTTACAAACTCAGCTTTGCAAAGAACAAGGATTATATTTATGATCGCACATTATTTATTTCTGTGAGCCTTCCTAACCTAACCGACAGGTTGAAGAGTTTATTTTCATTATGCAAAACGATAAAATTGGATTTCGTTTCGAAACAGCGCAAACACATAATCAACATCGTCATCACCACCGGCGTTACTATACGGTGCTAACTTAACATGCTTTTAGGTGTGAGCATTCATAACTAAATTATCCAAACGAACCGCTGGTTGACTGAAGCATGGTGTTGGTAACATGCGTTTGATTAAACTAAAAACGGTCGATTTGTCCCAGTTATTAAGTTCTGTTTGCCCAAGTATTTTAGCAACCCTCAAGGAAAAGAGGGTACATAATTTACATAGCTTGGAATGCTCGACTGTAAGCCGTTCCAGTGAACCTGTTGAACGTTCAATGGATCGGAACATAACGTAGACATATCAGAAAACGAAACGGCTAATTTAGGTATCTGTCGCGTACATGAAGTCATTAGAAACTTCACTATTTTACAGGTAGCATAATTGTCACAAGATGACAGAGCATTCATTGAACAAACATCGTTGCAAAAAAACTGGCCACGTCAATAGTTCCTACGGACTTTCCGGTCAATATTACAGTTATATCACTTATTCAAACAGTTCAACTCTGAGATGTTCTGAAACAGTTGACCATGATATCCCTCGATCAAAAGGCGAGATCTTTAAAAAAGTTAAATATGTACTATGGGAGATACAGACAAATGACGGTATAGTCAACAAATGCTAACAAAAGACTACATTTAAGAACTGCGCCCTGCAGTCGCAGTAGGTCGGACGCAAGGAGTTGATACGGTGAATAACGTTAATATAGTGGGCGTTATTGCTGCCGGTTTTCTCGCTGGCGAATTATATTACTGAAACATAATAGGGGAGTTTGGCTAATCAAATTCAACAGCATTCACAGTTAACGTGTACTACGCTTCTCTTCAAAATACAGGGATATGTACCACTGACGAGTTATACTTAGAGTAGAACTTGAGCATAGTTTTTCTTTTCAAAAGGCGCTGGCTGAAAATTATATGGAAATGCTAAAACCGTGATCAACTTCGACTGATGTTCTACTTACTCTAGCCAGAATTCTGTACTACTTATCAGTAATATAAATACCGCCCAGTGGGTTTAATTATTTTTGTGACATCAACCTAAAGAGAAGTCAGTCTGGGATCATCTGGCAGATGTAACATGACAGTTACTGTCTCCTCTGCAGGCAATCGGAAAATATGAGCACTACTCGGTGACACATATGGCATTGAGCCCGCATATGACCACTCGGTGACTCTTATTTTTGGCGTAGTGATCAGCACAGTTGCCTCAGAAAAGAACAGTTGGGAATCAGATTCCGGTAATGATACACTGGTGACTAGCTTCAACAAGAGCAAGACTCTGATATGACTTATTTTGATTTTGATTTAGGTTGTTTACTCCACCTTACCATAAAAACTCCACAATTAAAGACTCGAATAAATCCTATTCAGGTAACTAAAGGATTACCAAATTAAGCGTAGGCTCATTGTTGGTTTGAACAGACGGCTCTTATACTGGTTGTCTCTCAGTGGCAATATCCTACAATGTTAACTGTCGAGTTTCGAACTGTTTATTCTGCTTCCTCCTGAATTAAACAGTACTATCGAATCGTCGAATTTGTGTACTCTGACGACACTAAAATAACGTCAGAATGACTTGGAGACTCGACATGATTACTTAAACTGTCATAACTCGTATTCCGTATAATAAAACACTGTTTAATCTTCATCGAACACAGACTTATGTGTACACGTCGATAAATTGTATTAGCACCTATTTCAATTGTCCGCAATGTACAGCCGTCTTCAAAAGAGAGGAATTTCAATAAACTCCAAAGAAAAATCCGTGCAGGCGTCCATCCGAAGTCTTTTCTACTAAACCCATTTGCCAACAATGTTCACACTCTGAGACGAGCTTACAAACTTATTGAAAGGGCTACGCATCTGTCTAAATTGTTTAACGTCGAATCACTGAAAGGTATATGGACGAGGGTAGCGCATACATATTAATTTCCATTGCATCGTAGACATCTTAGTGGTGGCCTAATTCTTGTGCACAAAATCATCTACATACAAATAGGTATCTCCTCTTTAAACATGGATGAGCGCTTGAGGGATTATTTTCTAAATTAGTGCACACATAATGTAACCTGTAGATAAAATCTCTTAACTGTCAAGATCTCATGCTGGTACACATAGTCACACTTTGTGATCACGTCCTAATTACTGAGGATTATCGAAATTCTACCCAATTACAACATCCATGAGGGAAACCAAGTATTCCGTGTGCCCTAATGACCCTTCTAAACGCACGTCAGTGGCATTAACTGAATTTCTTTTGTTCAGTGCATTCAGGTTCCTATGTATCTATAACCGGACAACACAAACAATCTTGCTGGCGAGGCAGACACAGAATTGCGTAAACGGTGATCTCGTTCTGTCCTGCAAACACGACTAAAAATCCTCAGACTAAACACGTCAAGCTAACGTGAATAGTTGCTGGTATATACGATACGATGTTTGAATTGAAAGCTATCTTGATACGTTGGCCCAACCCCAACAAGCCTGTGCGGAAATCTCCATATATTTGTAATGAGTGACCAGTTCACACGATGGGTGGCAACCAATCCCACGACAAATCAAACGGACTAAACGGTTGCAACTATCCTCAAATACGACGTCCTGACGTGCTTTGGAGTATCGTAGTGTGTTATCATGAATCAGGGCCATCGTTATGAGGTAAGGCAGCTTCTGGGGTTGCTGAAGAAATGAACTATTCAACGCTTACGAACATCTCCATACAACCCACTTGCATGTTGATGGAGCGCCTTGACCACACAATGCAGTGGTGGTTAAACAGTGGAGGCAAGAGGTAGGAAGAAAGTTTACCAGAAGTGTTTTTGGATTTCGCACGACGAAGCATGTAACAACACAATTTTCTGTTCTAGTTTACAGTCTAGGATTCTTTTGGATGTCGGGAGTCTGAGGCAGACAGCTGTTGATTGCAAGAGCGAAACCACCGAGAACACTGGGCGCTTGGATAAACGACACAAACGCATTAGAAATGGATAAAGGTAGAACGTGTGTTACACTACCAAACTGGCGCCCGTTTTGGTTCAGAGACGAACTAAAAGTGATAGAGTATGGATGACCGGAAACATCAGGTTCAGAAACAAGTAGTATTAAAGGCCGATGAAACCAGTCTCTTACTTATAGGCTTAGCGAGTACACCAGTTTTCGTACCTCATGAATGATGGAATAATGGTGAACATATGACACCCTGGCACAATCGAAGAAAGTTCTTTAACTAAGACCGAGCATGATGGTTTACCAGGTAGGAGACATGATTATTACAACACAGTGAAAAATCTCAGCGCGGCAATGGGATATAGTCAAGGTCAACAGCAGTCAAATCACGGATAACAAACGAGATCAGTTTCATCAGGATCTGATTTGAATGTAACAAACAGTTTTCTTGCAAATCGTTCTCAGGGTATTGCGTCGTCTTTCGTGCGCTATTGTTGTTAGGACCCGCTTTTCAGCTCCCTTCTATAGTGCTTCCTCTGACCGTTTTTGCAAAATTTCTCCAATTCCATGTTCCATATATTTATTGTGGAGCTGAGACCACGAATACGTGCAAGCCAATCCAAACACCTGAAGTTGTGATTGGAAACTCACGGGCTAGAGAGATGCATTACATATGGGAAACATTATTACACGATGCGGTTCTCATTATGCATTCAAACAACAATGAATATTGGTCAAGTGTGTTTGTAGGGGTGCTAACATCTGTTTTCGACCAAGCCTTCCAAATTCAGTTATTCTTTCGAAAGAACGTCCAACCTAACTAGAAGTAGCTCTTTAATTACTGTGGCGTAAAATTCTTTCCATTGTTTTGTGGATCAAGTCAACAGGACTCCCAACCATTGGGACCTAACAAGTTATCCGTTTGCGTCGTTAAGAATGGCGTTACTGCAAAAATAACGCCGGAAATTTATGCGTAGAAATGATTCATTCAGAATGACGTAGGGGAAAAATTCAGTGAATACTGCAGTTTCCGCAGACAATTTGAAGATTATTCTACTGTTCGGTTAAGCAGCAATTGTTATGTTTCATCAATTTTGCCACAATACAGGACGTAATGTGGTGGATTGCCAGGCCGGAGGTGCGAGTATTCAAACACTCGTCGGAGTACTTCAACGTGGAAGGCATGCACGTCCACAAGCCCTCAACGATCGGATGGCGGACATCGGGGGTAGTCGGATGAGTAATCGCTCAACCGGATCGGACCAACGGGCGAGACATGGCAGGCAAAATAGAATGGACGACGAAATCGGAGGCTCGGTTATTCCAACACTCGGGGGAATATCTCGACACCACCGTGGAATACGATCAAAGCCCATTGTGGATAGATGGAGAACAACACGACCGACCGGACGAGCCATCGCTCAACGGAATCGGACCAATGGGCGAAGAATGGTAGGCGGAAAACCCCCCGATAGACGGCGCCGATCACACACCTAAACCGGGCAGAAGTGCACACCACGCGTGAACGGAAAACTGGGGGTGTTGTAGACTGGAATGCTGAATGTGCGCGTAGCATGTGAACTGGCGTATTGGACAATAAATATTGCGCTTTATTGGACGCCTTTTCGCTACAGTAAGACATTGCATTAATTTATTGCTAACTTTCCTAAACTAGTTTATTAGTCCGATGACTTTCCTATTTATTACAGAATCATCTTGTGGAACAGTTTTTCTTCTTTACCTTCTCAGACAGCTGCACTGCTCCAAGCATGACATAAGTTACAAGAGTGCTAGTCATAGACCTTTTGCACCGTACAGATAATCGACCGTTTTCAGTCATGCCACCGTAGACAAGATCATAATCTACATAGATCTTATTCGCCAATTAGTAGGATCAAGTAACAAACGAAAATATTTTGATAGACGACCTGAACGTGGGTGATGCTGAGCGATTATATAGTGATCCAGCATCCACCTTTGAATTTTCTCACAGCCCAGATACTAGAAACAATTACGTTGTGTACGTCTTAAGGGAAAAGTGACTAGCCAAAGGAAGGTCAAAATAACACATGCCAAACCGACCCTATGAGTATCGTGTGTACTTCAGATATTCCGAGTTATTTAGTGAAAGCAACAACTACAATATTTCTAACCATCAGCTATTTGCAATGGAATATCGCAGATCTCCGCAGCTTAACACGTAGTCGTAATAACTAAATAACAAATGGAAGAACGAATATATCTCCCGCCAAACTGATACATGTCAAAATAAGTCATGCAGTTTCCCAATAAACGCAGATTCCTCAGAAATTATTTTAAATAATGTTTTTGATAATTAAAATGATCATATATACAGATGTTCGTTTAAAGCAATCTTTCTATTGGTTGTTGCAGTAGAACATGCAAAGAGAGCAAGCTGAACTTGATTAGTATCATCAATAGTATGCAAGTTTAAAGTCTACGCTTCGTGATATCGTCAGTGACCGATCTTTCGTATAACGTGAACTGGATTACCAAGATTTATATTCTGCTGTATAATTAAGCAGAGGCCATCTATTTCAATTATCTCGTCTACTAACTTGTTTTGCAGCCACACGTGATTACAAAGTACACAGAGGTCAGTTTATTTTTCAACAACGGAATACAATAGACTAAGTGTAAAAATAACGATTGTCTCGTTTCACATTGTAAAAACCAGTCGTTCTAAAATAGAACATGACATATCCAGTGCAAGCGCGATTGTAAAATTGCAGTCCGACTTTATCAGGTGCTATTTATCCGTTTTGATTTTGACGCATAAGTAAGCTCATTCCCGCACATTTCTATGGTCAATCGAGTTAGGAGTGCACTCGCGTCAAGTCATTCGAACAACGTTTTGTTTGATAAACTAAATTTTCGTGAGTTTGCGGCTGTGTTAAATACATATATCGTCGAAATTTCTGCTATTCATTCAGCTTTAATCTCGCATATGGTAAGAAAAGCGGTGTGCAATCACGTGCATCTAAGAACGCGTAGACTAATAGGTTCCAGTGAAGACCAAATTGGATCAGTCCCATCAACTGATAGTGAAACACGTCCAAACTGGTGCTGACTATGAAGTATGGAGCCATTTGCCCGGATCGTTTTAGCAGTGCGTCTTTCCAGCGGGTCCGACAAAATTAATTAGTTCCTCATCAGTGAATACCGCTGTCCTTCATTTAAAAGACAAGCCATTCCGCTCGTGGTGATCGCTGGGGATTTCGCACTACAATCAGCTGTGGGGTACTCTTGAGTTTTCTGCAAACCACCATAAGGTATTTCTCAAATCTTGTCAAGGTTTGCACTGAAAAAATTGATATTTTTAAAAGGTTTATCTAAATTCTACTGCGTTTGCAACTTTCATTCTATAAACATTTCTTCCGTTGGAGCTAGAATAACTGATTATGACGCCACGCATCCGTCGGGGAAGAACCCAATTCCACGAAAATACCAGTTTCATTCGCCATTGAAAAGGGCTATCTCATTCTCCCAGAAATGACCTTCATAGTCGGCACGGTCATATGCCACTTCGCCCCTCACGAGCGTTCTCATCCTTGTGCTAATTTCTGGCACCCCGCCTACATGTTCGTCCTTTAGTTGGGACATCTCAGTACTGTCTGGAGCTTTGTCTGGTCCAATTCTGTCCGTGTATTCTGATTGGTCACAAACCCATTAAATGTGGTCTAGTTTGTGACCGTGTTGTCTTCGGGTTGAGTGACATAAAGTAGCTCTGTTCAGAGGCCAGTCTTTTTCTCTGTGTTCGTTCGTTAGCCCGGAGAGATACGTATAAGTCGGGCATACTCCGTAGTCAGATGTTCACTACCGTTGAACGTCGTTCCATTATTAACCGTTTCACTAACCGTTATTCTGTTGTCAGTTTACCCGCTTGTAAGCCGTAGACCTAGTTTCAACATAATGGCGAATGGGTCTGGTGATTTTCAATTATATTTAACGAGTCCGTTGAATTAAAACGTTTTCTCGCGCAGCAGCTCAAGTATATCGAGGCGGCCACCGGCGTCGGCCGATGGAACGCAATCAGTTGACGCTGTTGCAAGCGGCATCACCAAGTTTCATTACGATGTCCAGGCTGGCTTGACATTTGATGCCTGGTTCAGCGGTACGAGGACCTGTTCAGTGTCGATTTCGGTACATTTAACGAACCGTGGAAGGTCCGTCTCTCCCTCCACAAACCCAGTACTGTTGGGCACAAGAAGTATGTCAACGTTATCCTTCTAAAGAACCCACGCGAAAACTCCTTCGATGAAACGGTTGAGACGTTGCGGTCTAACTTCGGTGATCAGTCTTCCTTGTTCAATACAAAGTACCAATGTCTGAAACTAGCCAAGTCGGGCGACGACGACGACTACGTCGCCTATGCCGGTGTGGTCAATCGCGAGTGTCAGCGTTTCAAGTTTGGTTCGCTTACCGAACATTAATTCAAACGTCTGGTGTTTGTCTGCGGTCTCCACTCTCCGAAAGATACAGACATTTGTAGTCCCTTGCTGAGTAAGGTCGTACAAGATCTCACAACGACGTTTCAGACGCTCACCACGGAGTGCCATCAAAGAATCGACCTTAAGCACGGTGCTACAATGGTCCAACGCGGTACTGGTGCCGTACATGCAGTATAGTCCGGCTCATTCATACACGGTTGGGGCATTAGTAAGCGAACTCAGAATCTCTCACGGCATCCCGGTCCTGGTTCACCTTCCGCAGGACTTGACTCGCATCCTCTGCGCTCATAGACCAAGAAGTTACCTCCGTCCCCGTGCAGGCATTGCGGCGCTTGGCACTTTCATCGTGACGCTCATTTCAGGTGGTACCGTTGCTCTCGGTGTTTAAATCGAGGCTCAGATCGTAACCGGTTGTCAGGTCCCTGAGCCTGTTGACCACTTTCTAAGTCAGCACTCCCGGTCGACGGACGTTCGTGTCGGCCATGATAAATGGCCTCCCAGTTCGATTGCGGTTAGACACTGCGTCGGATACTACAGTCATTTCAGAGAGTCTCTGGAGAACACTTGGTCTAACTCCAATCCGACGGAAGTCTCAATCCACCACTAGAGCCTGTGGCGGCCTTTTGCGATCGACGAAACATGCGGGCAGCGGCTACCCGTGCTGTGTGGACTGACAGTTTTCCGTAACGTAACGTGAATCGGTTGCTCTAATAAAGCTTACTTACTACTGGTATTTTCAATCGTTCTTGAATACAACAAGTTGGAAATGAGCGGCACCGTACGCAGCTTGGCATTTGTGAACACAGAACTCAAATGCGTTGACGAATAGGGCGTCCTCATTCCTGAAATCGTACCACTCACTTCACCAGCGGCGACTACTGTCGTCAGAACTCTTCGACTACGGTGCAGTCAGCGTAGCCTCACCGAAACCATTATATATGACAATGGTGCCGAATTAGTGTCCGGTCAGTTTGGCGAATTCTGCAGGCGCAACGTCACTGAACACGTTTGGTTGGCTCGTCCGCAGTTCAACAGACAGGTAAAACGCTTCATTGATATAACCAGATGCGCCCCTCTTAAGTCACATAGGCAGGAGACTCCTAAAGAAAGCTTACAGTAACTAACACCCGTCTACCGTAGGACTCCTAACAAGTCGCCGAGCGGTAACCAATCTCTTGTCGAAGCCCATATGGGTGGTAAACTGCGAAACACGCTGACCTCCATGATCTCGACGAAGCAATTAGAATGGAAACAATTTTCTTCAGACGACCACGTTTCGTTATCAGTTCGATCGCCTGTCTACGTCCGCGATTGTAGATCCGATCACAACCAATGGGCAGAAGGTGTGATAACGAGACGCCGGGGTAAGATGACAAACAGGACAAAATTTTGACCACTTTGTAGTTTGGAGCGCCACAATCCACTTCGGATTGGGGTACCCGTACTTCAGCTGGACGAGGTTATTTGTATTTAATGCACTCTCCAATCCTCAATTTACAATTGTATAAGCACAAAAAGTTAGCCGTTAATCCTCAGAAATAAGCTGGTCACAGAAAAGGTTATGTTGTTCCCTTTGCTATGAGGCGGGACATAAAAGTCGCATTTTATGATAGTCCCCATTATGGCCTGATATACTTATGTTTGAGCAAAGTACACCTGAAGACATATTGCAGCCTTCTGCGAAATGTTAAATAATCTACCGAGCGATGTCCATTTGCTCATTTAGGTTTTTGTTGTAAACTGCTTTTTGTTCCCATGAAACTATTAGTTGTACTGCAAACTTTAGTGCTCTGGCAGCGTAATCAACATTTACACTGACAATTCGAACGTGAGTGCAGACTAACTCACAAATCCTGAAATGTAGATATGCCAAAATTTTGTCCATGCTGCAAAGGACAAGCTTAATTAATGTGTGGATAATATTTTAGAACCGATTAGCGTCAAGTGAAACAGCAATAAACTGTATAGAATATGCAAAGCGGTTACCATAAAAACTCATCGAATTATTTCAACTACGGTTGGCTTTCATGTCCGCAAATATCACCCACAAACTAGGCTTGAGAACAGGTCACTGCTCCGTTAAATGAAACGGATGTGTAAAGTTTATGCAGATAGCAAACCAAGTACAAGTGATCAACACAATTGCTTTGTTATCGAAAGAGCAACCGGTAAAATTGTACCTTGTAAATGAGAATGGGATCACTTCGGTCATGCAGACAAATTCGTTATAAACTTGAATCCTACACAGTTATAAAGCACTCTTGACATCCCTCACCGAGGGTTGTGATGCAAATGATTAAATTTCATTGAGGCGGTGAACTGGATATCATTCAGTTGGTCCCAGGCCATGCATCCCTAAAGTAGTTTCAGTCACCCCGTTTCATTATATTCAAGTTTCGTTCCGGTTAGCGCTGATCAGCACTGTATATCCTTACGTCTTGAAAATGTGACTGGGTTTCAAATTCACGCCGTGCTAACGATTTGTACTGCTAACGAGTGCTGACTGAGTTGAAACACAAGTGTAATGCCTGCTTTCAAAAGGAGCTAGTCGAAAGGTTTAGTGGGAATGCCACAGCTCACGCAGTGAATTCGGTAGGTAACTTAGTCCAGGTGGAGAATTTATGAGTTCTTAGTGCGACTTCGCACCTCGGTTGGCACAATAATTTTGCCAGTGCAAATCCAGCCGAAGTACTTTTACGTTTGAGCCCCTACTAATAATTTGTTGAATATGTTACACTACTTATTAGTAGTATAAAATGTTGGACCGAAACACACTTTCATATTCTGACGGTTTTTTACATCAGCCTCCAGCTGTACAGAAGGCATACGAAATTCATACTTTTATTGACTTACTTTCAATCGCATTCATGAACGGTAGATTCATTAGGTTTTTTGGAAGAACATACATTTTTACGTAAAATCTAGTTTCATTTAGACGTTGATATAATAGCTCTCGGACAATAATAATGCAAGCACTTTTATATCTGTTTAAGGGTAAACGAATCTAGTCGACAGTATTGATAGTGGTTTTTTGGAAAATGAAATGAACCGCACTGAATGTATGGTATAGCTGTCGTATATATCGCCTAATTGACGGTTTTGTTTTGTGAGTGTTGTAAACATGCCATCGGTTTCATTTTTAGGTGAGGTGGACATACTTGCTTCCGTAAACTACGGTAGATCAGTCAGACGCAACAATATGAATGAAATTTTGGCTCTCCTGAAGGCAGTTGTTTTAGCGTGTCGGGTTTTCGGGTCAATACTCACCACAATTACAAGAAGTCAAACCTTGAACTTGATTATCATCTCTGAATTCTGAGTCGTGAAGAACACTACCAGAAGGAGCGGTTTCTCCCCAGGCAATCCCGTATTCTAACTCAACTGCAGTCTTGCAAAACCTACGCTGATATGCGTAACCAACCACGCCGAGTGTTTTTCCTGAACACGCAAGTATATTCCGGCCCAACCATTTTGTGACATCCATCTTCTTTTCTCTTGTGGAAGAGTGGAACGATCAGAACCGTGTCAATACTAAGTGAAGTTTAGCAGAAAATGACGTATAGCAAACCGGTGAACGGGTGGTCGGAAATTATTTTGACTCTGGATAGTCGAACAAATCGGAAACCGCTGACTTCATACGATATTCCGTAATGCCTGTAGTACAATATATATTTCGGAAATCGCCACCTTCAAGCGCAGTGGACATTCCTTGCATACTGACTTCACTCATAGGAAGTTCCGTATTTAAGGGCTTCTGGGTAGCAAACAGTTTTGTCATATTGTTTAACTGTGGTGGGCAGGTATAGTAGCAAACCCATTCCTTTCTTGTTACCTTCCTTCGAGTGTCACGTGATCGTGAATATTCAAAAAAGCAAATTACCACCGTGAGTTGTTCGAGCATTCCAATGGACGCCTAAGGTTGTTCAAACGGTAATATATCTAAGTGTGTCTCCACCATACCACTTGGCCGTCTAGCATGCCCCGAGCAAAGTAATGATTGTCGTTCGAATAAATTTGTTTATATCACAAAATATTCCACACCAGAAATACGTCGGAGTGCCACGAACCACGTATATACCGTAAATGTTTGGACGGAGTTCTCGCTGCGAACTCAGTGTATTGACCCACCTGCATGTTCGTCATTAAAAACAACTTATGAAACAATGAACTTTCAACTAAAAAAGTAAGTGCTTGAACAATTTTCCATTCAATGACAATAGGACTTTTCGTTGAGCTTTTCACGAAGATACTCACGCAGTACACAAGAAGTGGTAGAAATTGCGACCGTAGTAAACAATGCCTACCATAAATTCTACTAATTCAAAGCTCAGTGGTTGTGTTAAATTAACTGAGGAACGTTTACTGCTAGTGGACAACTGTATGGATTCAGTTCAGTACACATACAGTCACTATTGATGATATGTTGCAGCATTGCCATGACTAACATACGCAAATTTCTCGTGTTTGAATAACAAGCAAAAGGCAGTCTGTCTTTACCTTATTGATGAAGGTAATGTATTGGATTACTTCACTATTGAGACAGTATTTCTTCTTATTATCAGGTATTATGGTATTCAGCCATCCGTAAAAAGGTATTCAAACGGTTATATTTTGAGTAGTTCCCAATCCTCAAGCTTAATTGTTCAGGCGACTTTCCAACTTGTCTGAAATTTGGGCTTTCTCCAGGGTGCAATGTTCGGCCAAGTTTTATTTCACATGGAACGCACGCACATTCCCAAGGGATCGCTTTGCTGGATTATGCGGATCTGGTATTTAATGCTCAACATCCCGGAGGTATTTATTTGAATGCAGAATAACCATATCGAATTGACTGTTTGATGTGGCGCACATTCCAAACTGCTCAATAAACTGGAATATATCGATGTTTTATTTTTCCATCTTGAAGGAACAATCTATTGACTAGCTTTGCTACTTATTGCAAAACGAGTTGAAAACAAAACTCTTCCTAAGCCTTAACTTGCCAGACAGTCAGCCAATAACCCGCTTGACATTTCACGTTTATACGGCTTTCGATCAAATAAGATGTTTCTCGTTTAATGTTTCGAGGTCGAAGTCGAGTCCAACCCAGCATAACCCTATTCACTACTTCCACAATTCATGCGTACTACGTCTCCGATTATATTGTCTTTCCGTCATTATTCCTGAGCATTTGGCCCGACGGTTTAGACTCATTCCTATATCTATATGATATTTATCTAGTTGCAGCAGTACAGCACAATACAGTTTCAGTGAAATCACCGTGTTTCAATAGTTGAAAGCTTGCATGCAAAAGCTCATCTGATTCTAGGATTTTCCCAATGTATATCCGCGCCTTCAATTAGGTATTGTTCCGAATACATATATGCACTCACACACGCATGTCGATATTTGTTATCATTAATTTTGCATAGCTTCATATTTATCTCAAAATGATTACCAACAAATTGACCATAAAATCGAACCAATAATTTTAATGAATATCTTATCTGTTGACAGTGTGATTGTGCGTCTCCTGAACATTCATCTCTCTAAGTGTGAATGACAAAAGCTTCATATGTTCTGAATTGAATCGACTGTTTTATTTTAGAGCCAACTTCTGAACAGGGTGTTTGTAACATGACCAGGTACACTTTTAGACAATCACGTGTTACCCAAAAAAATATGTTGATCATCATCAACCGAACCTGTGCTGTATTTTGCAGGAGTCTCTTCCGAAGAATAAACCTTTGGATTTATGTTGACAGCTGAACAGTGTGGACAACTGTCACGCCTGAAATGGGTTTTCGCACAGTAAGCGAATGCAGATGTACTGCATACGGTTACGGTCTCATAAGGCACTTGTGATGCATTATACGTGGGTCTATCCGCGTCACAGTCTGCCCAAATGACACACTAACACAGAATCCATATAAGCTGGAAACATAAATCAAGGATAATTTTTTTACAAAACCCGTGCCGAAGTTCAATATTTATCAACATCTACCTGTTAAATATATTCTGTATTACACCCTCATACATTGTAAAATGAGGTTTATGTATGGCACCTCCAAGAATTATTGAAACGTCTTTTAGGGCGCTGATAAGTCGTCACCATTTCTGACTTAGTTAAGAAGGTTTAGAGATAGTTTAGGAGTTTCATGCGATGCTGCTCTAGTTTAGCTTTGATGGAAACAGTCTATTTTCAGTTAACAGACGTTTATCCGTTGCAGTTTTTCTCGTCCTAACATTTGAGACTTGAATTCAATGTCACTTACAACTTTTCGCAGACTTCTCAACCAGCAAGACATTCTAGACTGCCTTTTTCAAACAGAAGTGCCGTACTCGTTTTTCACGATATCTGAAATTAACAGCGCAGTAATTTGAAAAACCCAGGCAAATAACTTCGGAAAATAGAGTTCGGTTACACTGAAATGTCATTACATTGTTCGTTGACTTCCTAGGCAACATTTCAGAGCATGTATTACACAACCTTATTGCTACGGGTGCTGGCAAAATAATCAAGTCCACTTTGAGGCTTTTTTGGCTTTAAGACCGGTAAGACCGTCACAGCTATTGACGACGTGCTCAAAGGCGGGAGGGTTTTCCGTTTGCACTTCTGTAGTGACTTCTGGAGTTACCTGGCTTTATTGTCCATTAAGCGTCAGGGGCTACTCTAGGCTATCCATTATATTCCAAGGTAAGCAAGCACTCTTCGGCAATTACTTTGTTCCACAGATTCCACTGAGTTCTCCCGTCTATACAGAGCAGCTTAGCTAGAGTGGCCTTCTCCAGGGTCAACACACCAGGGACCGAACGAACGTATCGTGTTTGAGGATGTTTCCAGTGGTGGGCATTGTTCATTAGTTGAGGTAATCAGTGACGGGCTAGGTTTGCTTCACGCCGATGTGTCACGCTGTACGAGGTAGGAAATCTTAAAGCATTTTCACTGTCAAATAACTTTATTTTTCGTAACGTATTAGAACTCCTTTCTTCTCTGAATATGCTGTCTCACCTCGTGCTAACGAAATAAATGGCTTTAAATTAGGGGCACTAGTTTTGCATAAATTTACACAGGATGGCAGGTTCAAAATTCTACGGCGATTGGTGTTGATTATAGATCGTTCTTCATGGACGTGTTGCCAGTATACTTTTCCCCTACAAACCTAGTCAAATCATGTTATAAAATATTGTCTTGGATTGTTTGTTGGGCGAACAGACGCACATCGCTTAAGGGGATGAGTTTTCAAAACCTTTCCTACCAAAACGCTCTCTTTCAACTGAAACCGTTCGGCAATAAGATGAATATATGCATGGGAAATGTAAGATAACAATCACATTCACAAACCGAAACTTTAAAGTTGCATCAATAACTAAACCTGGAAAGACAAATATGCGAGCGAGCCTTGCAAATATCCAGGTAAAAGAGCTTTTTTCAAGTCGATCATGAGTTCGGATGCTGCTGAGTTGTGGATTCTGTTTTTGAGTTTTAAGATATAAGTTATCGCATCTGCGCTAACCGGAAAGTAACCGGCATTGGGTGATTCACAGTTCTGAGAAGGCGGTTGTGGTGACAGAAAATTAGCTGAGGGGAGGAATGCCGGCTTACGGCCTGGAAATCAATTGAAACATTACACTGATACAAATAACACAGCACAGATGCATAAAAATTCACACACTTACAGATCGACAGCAATAAAAGAAGGAACATTAAAACATTCTCTCTTCTGAAACGTGAAATCATACCGCAAACCTTATCTCGTGAAAAACTTCACTGCAACTTTACGAACGCTTACTACTGACTCAAATTTGTCTAATCAGAATCAAACCGCGAGATAACTTACAGAGAACTGTCAATATTTTGACATACAAACTACTATCGCCGGAATAATAAAAGGGCAACAAACAGTTCATCTCCAAGACAGGGAAGAACCCTGTTATTTCTGATGACATCTGTCTCGGCATATCGAAAACAGCACGGGCCGATGGTCGTTTACATGACCTTGGCCTCTTTGACTGTGTCGGGTTAATGGCGCGTCAACACCAAATATCGAGTAATAGACAAGGCAAGTTGTTAGTAGGCTGGATGGTGGGATGGGGGCCGAGTGCGTAATCTGGCGTTTGATCCAGTTCAGCATCTGCTTTCTAACTGCCTTTCGTGAATTACAGTTGGTTGTGTTACTAAACGCGACCCAACACCTACATTCATATTGGGAGCTCAGGTGAGATTTAGCGGACATAGGCAGCGGTTTTTTCTGGCAGTGTCGTCGTCTAATACAATATGACTAATGCAGCAATGCTGAATATACGCTTAATAACCACCTAACAGCTACTGTATTAGTAAGCTCACAGTATTCTTTCTAATGAGAAGATATATAGACACCATATATCAGAGGACGTTTGACTCTCTCGAGCTGGATGACTGAACTTCTTAACAAACCGTGAGCATAGGCCGTAAGTTATTCAGTGTTATTTCCAAAATATTTATAGAACGATGCGTCCATCCAGCTCAATCAGTTTTTAATCGAGACCGCGACTGCAGTTGATCAATAAAAAGTTATTGTCGCGTAATTGATGAGTATTCCACGTACTCTGATGAAAAGCTAACTTATGGACTGTTCCGTCACAATATCTAACTGTGAGAATATCAAAAACAGTAGTGAATTATCACGTTTCCCACCACAGTTACGTGAATACTGCTGTGTAACTTGCTCATCCCACCCAACGTCGTCAGTGTTTGCTGCCAGCTATTCACAATAACAAATATATTGCCAAGGTACTTAGAAGGTATTAGTGGGGATTCATTAAGAAAAAGGGGAGGAGATCTACCTTCAGGCTTAGTAGCCAAGGGTCTCGACTGGAATTGGTTCTAGAGGACATCCAATGGTCATGTCGTCCATTTACCTGTAGGAAGCTAACATTCAAAATGTACAGATATAAGGGGCTTTCCAGACCGTTAGAAAGCAAACAGCTGCGATCAATTGTGGGTGATGTTCAAATTGAAATAAAAACCAAATTTCCGACGACTCATCAGTAAACAGATAGTTGTCATTTTCGTCTATAATATATATCACACTTACGAGAGAATGCACTGTTGATGAGCTATAATACGGCCCTGCCTCGGATTTGCTGCTACTCTAAGAAGCCTGCCAGTCTACAGGTCTGTCTGAATGCCAAGACCTCAATTGAATGTGTGATATCTACTTTGAGATACTGAAACTTTTCGTTCGGTAAAATGTTTGAAAACGGGAAATCGATATCCATAGAAGAGAGGTATTCTTGTCCCATGTTCGTAGTGTTCAGTACGTTCAATAACGGAGAAAATGTCCTTCATATTATTCACAGGAAGAGAACCACCAATTGGTTTCAAGAGTCTTATTAGCCATTTCACTTACTTAACTTCCATACACTATGGATATTCTACACGATGCATTATGGTGTATTATTGCACCGTATGAGTACCATGGTTATCGTAAAAAGATTCTCTGAAAAACTATTGAAACAAAACTGAAGTATGCCTTTCCCCGGAAGGCTTACAAACACCTTATATATCTATTTATCCTTTAGAGACAACTGTACTAGTGTTCTAATCAATCGCCCTGTTTTGAACACGATTCAGAGTGTCTACCCAGCAGCGAGATGTGTCATATTATTCAATACTTGTTGAGTAGTAGTATCAAGCATTATATATATTTTACATGAACATCTTCGTTTCTCTGTGGTTACTCTCTCACCTATTGTTGTCAATCCTGCTTTGTTGGGTAAACCACGAAGTGGTCAATTGAAATTTTCAGTGACCATCACGTGAAGTCGCTTTGAAGTGAATCAGTCAAACCCATTCCTATTATAGCTGGTTCTCATAGCGTTGACGCCACTGCATAAATAAAGGCAAACGACGTCTTCATATGCACTCATTAAGTCTGGCATACCAAATCCATTTAACAAATGTCACTGCCATCACATTCTACAATTTACGCGTGTGAATGTGGAAACAGTTTGTACCAACTTATTACTTCTTTCCTTATGGTGACGTTCAGTGGCGTGGAGGCAATGAAAGACAGCGTTTCTCAAAAGGAGGGGGGCACGACAAGATTCTGGAATGAGCCTGAGTCAGAGACCCAGTAATTCGCGCACAATTTACACAGTCGAAGACTCAAATGATGTCAGTCCCACGATAGTGAGCTGCGTTACATTACTCTCCCGCGATTACTTGGGATGAAATCGAGGGCGAAACAGGTGACGCTTAAAACCATACGCCTCTAGGTGGACGTCACTCTGTCGCGCACAATCGAAGAAACTGACACACTCCCTCCAGCAGCGCACATAATATCTTTACTTGGCTTTCGGATTTCCATATACAAATTGTGCACATTTTATAACAGTAAGTACCTAATGAGGAGAACCGAAACAGTTGCGTGAAGACTTTCGTTTAAAGGGAATATAAGGGAATTTTAAAGGAATTTTTAGGGAATATAAAAATTTGAACCGGTGACTCACTGCAAATCTAAAGCAGAACAGACGTCAGTTTATCAAGTTCATAAATTCTGAATGTCCTACGAAACTGAATCGTTAAGAATTTCTTTCAGATGCTCTTAAAACTACTGCAATTCGGTCATCAAGACACAACTTTTAGAAAGGCAGAAGCGGTCCTTTCGGTCAGTCGACATTTTATGGGAAAATCATTACCAATATTGATTTTAATGGGTTCAAAGATAAAGTAGATAGGACATCAGGTAAAAATAGGTTATGCTTTGAAAACTACATTGTCGGTGAGAGTTACTAATCGTCTTGTTTCCCCAGAACTGTTTCAAAATATAACGAATGTGAAGACACCTTCCAACATTTAGCTCCTATGTGCTTAGTCACAATTTTTCTGTAATCTCTTATTTAGCTAAAAGATTAGATAATTATGAAATTATTGCTCGAGATGCAATTGAGTGATTAGTCACGCAACAATGTAAACCGTCTTAGACATTAAGTCCACACTCGCACAGTTTTTCTTTTCGTTCACCCACTTCAACTCATCCATTTTCAGTCAACTTAAATTATTTGTAAACAAATTATTGTAATGTTAGCTAGCCTACTCTTTTCTCGGATTTTCAATCCGTCATAACACGATTCTGTTGGACTTAAAATGTTACAAAAGCAACACAGTTTGGTTGGCTTCAGTCCGTTTTTCAACTGAGCGGCCCTTCAAATCATCTTATAACTGTATCGTTTGAGTCACTAATTTCTAAGTCGTGGCAATAACCAACAAACCGTATAATTTTTGCCCGTTAAACATGATAACCGCACCATCTTACTTAGTATAATAAAAGCCACCTATATTCAAAAGGCGAATATATGGACGCGACAGTTGATGGAAGTCGACGCCGGACCGCTCAAAGATCGCGACATATGGACAAGTTCGCGGCTTAGTTAATGTGAACCCTGATACTTGTTGTTATGAGACCGCATACCTACCACTGATCAAGAAACGAAACCGTTCTCAATGAAAATCATTCAGTTTATTCAACCGTAATCGCTATTTGTTACATTTTAAAATGCTGTCAGTATTCTTTAGTTGAGATCACTTGTCGAGCGGTTCCAGCAAAAAAACGGTTAAAGGCTTACTGATAGGAACACCCGCAGACACCTCATCTATTAGTGCAACTTGTATTTAAGAGGGAAAGCAGAATTAACACCAAGGACGGTAAAATAATCTGAAGATCTTTCATTGATCAATGGCTCAATCTCGTTGACGACAACTCTAGGTGCAAAAATGAGTATTTCGAGCACAAACTTCACCGTTTTCCTTTTTTATCGAGACAAGATTTTAGTGTGGTTGCGTGAATTCTCATAAGGGATTTGCATTTTCTCTATCAAGCCTTACATATGTCTACTCTTACGTGTTCATTCTGTTCAAAACGCCGTCAGGTTTACTGAACTTAAACGAAGATTTGCGTCAAGAAGCAGGTTTAAATTGTAAATTCCGTTATAGACGATGTTGTCAGAGTCAAGAGTGTAGAGTATTGCAGTCTTGAAATAATTGAGAAGAAAATAGTGAAAGTAAAAGTAACTTCGATATCATACAAATTTTTTCATCTACTACAACACCCAAGGGTCTCGAAGACAGAAATGTTCAAAATCTAATGAAGTCCTGAAGCTTCTATCCCCGTGTTAACTCGTCCGTCTATAACCTCCAACCGGACGTTAATGACAACATATTCTTATGAAGGGCTTGCAGGTTCACCACATGGATTAGCCGGCCTCAGTTACCCATTCGGGAGAACTTTTGCTTAGGTGTTCGTCTAAGCGAACTTTCGGTGAAAACAGTGTGCTGCCACAATCCTGCGCGTAAATTACTAACTCAATCGGTTGATTTCAAAATAAGGGCAGGAATGTTGCTCGCTAAAGTGATCTATCCAGTCTGTCGATGTATCCAGTAAACAAGTAACACGAACCCGTCATCTTCAATGAAGATCAGTTCTAATGGAAAAATTCAATTAGCGGTGCATGCAATATGTTTCGCCGACTTGCGACAAAGTCATCACAAATCTGCTGTTTTCCACTGTCTCGCACAATGAAAAATAAAAATGTAATCAATATTGCTATATGCTACTTTCAAACGGCTAAAGTAGTCCAATGCTTTCTGTAAACATTTCACTTGAATGCGCAACGGAAATTCAAACACCACAACATTCCAAACACGCAAATTATGTTTTCGTCGATTCCGAATAATCGTCAAGGCATATTCTAATTGAAATATAGCGCGACACAACAGTTCCGAAACAGTGTTTTGAGCAGAAGGTTTTGTTCGCAGTAAACAATTAAGTAAACTTAGCAAGGATTTGAAAATCTCGTGAACTCTAACAAGTACGAAACTCTTGTCTGGTGTTTTCTCGTAAATGGGCCGGCTTGACAGTCAACCTCGAAGAATCACGAGTAGACAAGACTGATTGTCAATTTCTATCGACACAACCTTCGAAAATTCGTTAAAAATTAACATTTTAAAGTTTAATTAACATTTTCATCTAAACATCAAGGTGACATACAGAAAATACACGCTAATAAGACCGCACTGTCCAGCGAGACATGACTGGAAGTACACACTTTCTCATGGAGGCATACATTTCCGAGGTATATTAGGGGCGGTTTCCTATTGTACCCTTGCCTTTTTACTGGGCACTTCAGTTTGCAATAACACATAGCTATTTCCTCTTAAACACCTTCTCATCCGTGATTAGTCAGACAAACGAAAGTATTCGCTACGTACACGACGTGATATAAATGACAACGTATGCATCATGTGGAACTATGACTGTACTGTGTACAATCAGAAATCACTTTGGGGCTCGGTTCAAACTGACTGATATTTGTATTCAGTCGGGACTGACAAAAACAGAGACATAGATAACTGAATTGTGGGTCGCTGTGTTGCGAGAACAGTCGGTACGGTGACAAGGTAGCCAGGCTGCACATTGCCAAGCAGGAAACTACCAAGTCATCTTGCTCCGTTGACCTCCCATGATCTGGTTTCAAGATTTATGGAATCCAGGATGTATATGACAGCAGACTCATTGGCAGACCAAGAATACCGCATGACAGTGTGGCAGCATTGAGACTGCTCATGCAGTACTAGGTGTTCTTTAGGGAATCTGGAACCAGTAACACAGGAGTGGAATGCTTTGTGTAATTCCAGACAACTGATCTTATATCTTTCGCTAATTTGTTCCTTGTATTATAACCCGTTCAAGTCTAGTTAATATTCAATTGTGATCTAATTTCGTCCGGGTATTCCTGTTGTCGTTCTGCATGAACCCCTAGCATATCGTCATCATTTCGTTCTTTGGATGTTTGAACAGCATTCAGACTTACTGAACAGTGAAGGTGCGATTAGAAAGTAATACCGAATCTGTCATGTCGAAGTAAAACTTAGCCCATGCATAGGCTAACATTTACAGACAATAAAGGTGTTGAATCGGTCCTTTATATGTGTAACAAATCAAATTCGAATGTAAGACGTGGATTTGGAAGCTTTTGGACAGACTTCGACGTTGTGTAATTGTGTGCGCACTCGAAATAACTAATCTTGTCAGTCTATATAGGTCCAGCAATCACCAGACGAGCCAGGTACTTAACTGGATAACTTTAGCCTGGTTTCCAAAGTAGTCGGTTTCGACTACCGTGACTAACAGACCCAGTAAATAAGAAATCCCAATTCGAGTGATATAAGATTCGCGTTAAAGGTACGTCTAAATTATTCACTTGTGTTGTGAAGGCACCTTGTGACAATTCTGGAAAAAGTCGAGATCTACATGTTTTGCTAAGTCTGACAAGCTGACTCACAGAGTATTGTATAATATGGGTCAATAAAAGAAGGCAGGGAAAGTTGAGAAAAACAGCAAACTGAAAGTTTGATTAATACGTTTGATGAAACTCGAGTGGAACATCCACTCTTTTATATTTGCTTCATAAATGACATTTTTTATGTTGTTTCGTAAGAGCAAGGATATGGTTTCCACCAGTACAGATTTACAAGTCTGTGGCTAACGTCGACTATGACAAGATTTATGGATAAATTGTCGTGTACGAAATGGTCAGGTCAATGTGTAGACTATGCGAAATACCGTTTGTATTTTTCTAGTGTTGTACACTGTTATATATGGTGTTTGGGCGACCACCACTTTCTTGCTCTGAACAAAAGTACTCACGGATTGGAATTACAGGAATCGGTACAATAAGGCTGGATCCTCAAAATAACGCAAATGCCTTTGTGCCCCACATATTCGCGGAAGTAATGGCTTTCCCGGAAGGCGATCTCCCCCATTCCGGATCTGTTCTGCTGTTGCCTATTACTCTATCAGATGATAGCCTGCACGAACTGCTTACTCCACATAACGGCATGTCATCCATCTTAGATGACATGGAACACCAAATGAAAGCAATGCGTCATCACATAGAATCTGTGATGTACACGGACATGAGATAAGCGGTGTTGGATGAAAATGTTGATTTGCATGAACCCGGGTGTGCTCCGATTCCTCATGGGATTTGAGGCCTTCTCGACTACATGTAGGATGCCTACCAGCCTGCTGAGGATGGTAGGATCGGATTCAAAGTTCAATTCAACGTTAAGAGAAACGGCTCAGAAGACATCCAATAGGATACCTTCATGCTAAATTGCCGGCGGAGAATTAAACGGGCAACAAAACCTACAACCGTCCGTCAACAAGGATCACTTCGCTGGCCAAGCTTCTTTTATGGTCACATCTAAAATGTCAGAGTTTTCTTCTCGTGGTTGCTGTCTACAGCGTGAAAGAAAAAGATGGTGGACCGCTCATCAAAATGTCATCAAGACGGATGCAATATAAAGAAGTCGAATATTTAACGGTAACACGGTACCACCGTTACAGTCTGTTAATCCATATAACGGTTGCAAGCTTCGTACGGCAACTTTTCGTGAAAATAGTTTGCTCATCTCTTCGGGAAAATTTCTAACAAGAAACCAGGTAAACTGACTTAGGGCTGAAACCTTAGAAATAACTCCTGATCCGCCGCAGTACGATTACCACGCTGTTCGTTATTCAAGAGATCGGAGAGAAGTGCAGTGAATTTATGCAGCCGAATTACGTCAGCTTTCTAGGACTTGAAACAAGACGCTTTATTGTGTCAAAAAAATGTGGCATCTCGGACAGTAGTTGATAGGTTTGGATGTCCTGACAAGTTCGTGAAGTTAAGTAAAATGATATGCAAGTAAAAAAGAGTGAGGGTCGTTTAGCTGAATCCCCGGTGATTTTGACACTAGTACAGGCACGAAGCAGAGTTGTGTTGTAGCTACAACCCTGTTTAGTTTACATATGACGGTTTCTATTCGAGACGCATAGGATCGTGGGTGCGCTAAACGCCGCAAGGATTATCGTCTGCTGGAAGTTTGATAACTCTTCACTCTAGGTAATTGGGCTGTTCAGGTGCTATTGTTTTCAGGTGACAGCGCCTTACTTGCGCACATTGAAGGAGAATTGCAACGACCGGTCATTATTTTCGTTAAAGTGAGTACCAAATTTAGTCCAGGTATCAACGGAGAAGGGGCTATTCCTATACCTGAATTCCATGACAATGGAAGTATTATAGGGCGTTGATCAAATTTCTGCTGTTCGGTTAGTAATCTGTTTATGGATCGCAAATTGCAGTTTCCGGTAATCAAAACTAGTAGTGCATTGAGGTGCCCAAAAAAATTTCAGCAAGGACCGCATCTAGAATTACCAAACAATTCTTTCATTGGGCCACTTTGCTATCCACGCTGTTATCTGGCATCATCATCATCGTCGTAGCCAGCAATACATCAGTCGTTCACACTGATGCTTAACTGCCACACAACCACGAAAAAGAGGAAAAAATGGGGAGGGGACCTAATCACTGAAAATAGCTACGTCTATATTCAAACATGCAACATGAAGGCGCCTACACCTTGCAAACAAACAACCGAGCTGTAAGTGAAAGTAAGTATTTTACTGCCCCGCATCATTAAGTGCACTTACTTCACAGACAACTCGGTCGAACAGCGACAACATTCACGTCATTGAGCTCGGTTAGCCACCATCTCACCTAACATCTCAAGCCACTGACTCTTTGAGTCGCGAGGGCTCCAGCCCGGGATACGAACCCGATCTACAGTAGACAACCCCTTCGTGAACGATTTCATTTCTCTACACCAGGTCATTACCTGCCCACCTCGCACCTTGCGCTAATCAACCGCAGCATCAGCATACAGTGCTCAGTGTGACAAACGACTAGCTGGCATTCTTAGTACATTGTCAAACCATTTAAGTGTGTGCAAGTGCAAGGATTGGGCGAAAGAATATGTTTGGCAATCAGTGTCAAACACCCGCTTTCTAACCTTCTCGTTGCTCACTTGTTGGTGCCACTCGATACGAGCGATTGAACGCAGACATCGGTGGTCAAATACCTGAAGATGGTTCACGTCTTCTACCTTGAGGGGCCATGTTTCGCTGCTGTAAAATAACACAGCCCTCAGTGTTGTCTGATACACGCGACCCTTGAGTTTCAAAGAGATACTTTTCTGTCGCCATAAGTGCTTCAGATTAGCAAACACCGTACTGGTGGATGATGTTATTTCTGAGATGTTTTCATCTGTATTGTGGGTTAGCCATTGAAACTATGGTCGCGAAAGGACGAACGATTTTTGGCCAGAAGCTTTTGACCCGTCAGTTGCTGAAGGCCAAAACAAGCGAACCGTCAAAACATATAGTGTTAAAATATGATGTAATGGACCGCCGTTCCAAATAAACACACCAGGGACAGTCAACATCTGGAAATCAACTAAAATGTTGTGTGAAGATTCAACAATGGCTATAGGCAGAATGGTTCCCATTTATTCCTACCGAATGGAGTTTTCAAGTTATCGAATTGATGTACACTGATGTTCATTTCACCTGAGAGCATGTTTTCGATCAACTATGACGAAATATATTTTGGCCCACATTGTCGAAAGCAAGTCACATGTACTCATATTGTCGATAAGATTAAAAGACAACGAGGATAACCCCACCACTTCAAGCTGTTCACAGGCACGAACGTTATTAGCCCACTTCCAACAGACTGGGCGATAAACTGCTATGCACAGTGAAACAACATTGTACAGCTACTCAAACTTCTAACACTATATTCTTTATTAACAAGCCGGTAGTATCCCATTTTTGCATTAAACAACACGCAATTGGAATTTCGCATGCTGAAGTTCGTTTGAATAATCATTACGGTAGAGACTAAACTGATCACCAACGTTTGAAACGAG
Source organism: Paragonimus skrjabini miyazakii (assembly GCA_014338405.1). NCBI lineage: Eukaryota > Metazoa > Platyhelminthes > Trematoda > Plagiorchiida > Troglotrematidae > Paragonimus > Paragonimus skrjabini miyazakii. The sequence goes on along the minus strand of JTDE01000102.1, from coordinate 307,361 downwards.
GCCCCGCCGAACTTAATCTACAACCCTGAGTTTTACTGATGATTTCAGATTTAGACGCTGTGGAATCGTCTTACACTGACTTGTGGGTTAAAACACACAATAAGAAAGTACTTAATCAGTGACGCAAGCAAGTGGGGAGAAGTTCCATAAGAGATTTCGCTAGGCTACCAGGCAAAACATTATGCTACAAAACGGACGCAACCATTCGTGTTGATGGACAATGGCGACTTCGCAGAGTTTCCGACGTCTATGAATATGAAATGTTTGGGGAACGACTGGCACCGAACGACTGACAATATTTGGGATACCGGGAGTTCAGGATGGCTACACTGACGCTAAAACGATCATACCTAACGAAGTTGAGCAGAAAAGGAAACAATGGCGATCGTTCATGACGGGGGATTAGGCGAAAATGATAAATTGTGGTCTACTGGGTACTTCAGAGCCATGAATGATTGAGCCCAAAAGAAAATTAAGCAGCCTTATTACCAGTTTCGTAAGCATAAGTTTTCAGTTCACTTGGAACTTACTCGGTCCCTTCCTCCCCAACGAGCAATCGGCAGATTGACACGTATGGGTTGAGCCGATTAATGAAAATGCGGGGGTGATGAGGGCATAATTGTTAGAAGCAACTGATCTGATAGGTAGTTGAATATCGCTGCATGTAATATTGCAACATATCTGCCGCGAAGGGTAAAAGGTGAAGTCTGCTAACTGCGGGCAGTACGATAATTGTAACGGGTATTTATGGAATAAGTCGACCCAACAGGTGAGAGAATACAAACAAAGGTCGATAATAGACGACATCAGTTTAGCAAACAAAACTGGACAAAAGTATGTGTTATTTGTGACCAGATATAATAATGCACTTTGACTAAAACTAAACCTCTTAGATTTGGCGCAAAAGTGCTGACAAATACCCGTGAACTGGGCAGCAAACGTGTTGTCCTATTAAGCTGCTTTTTCCACGAACGATGTGGCAGAGTGTGGCTCCGCTGCGCGATTTTTCGCAGCTGTTTATACAGCCGAAAACAGGCGGTGCCTGACGAGCAACGCAATTCAACCTGTTTATAAACACAACTAGGAACGCCCGGTGCCTCTCACTTAATGCAAAACGAAGTACGAATTCACTATGGGTCTATTTAGAGACCAGGTGCTTGAAACACACTGTTTAGCTTGATAGTTGTGATCGATTAGACGTCGCCGTCCTTCAAGGATTTAAAGATACTGTATGTTGTCGTTATTGCCAGTAGTCGTTAATGGTTCTTCTACTCTCAATTGCTCCCACTAATAAATTCGGTCTTGCTCGTTTTCTAATCCTTCAATGCACTAGTTTATCGTGTGAACATACATGGGGATTTTTCAATTTGGTTACATACTCGTGTATGATCTGAATAGAGACAAATATTCTCGGAAGAAAACATCATGTGCTTCATTTTTCTTCTTCATTATTTTATCGCGGTAAGACAAATAATCGTAAGATCACTCGTAAGTTTGCAATAGCATCGCCATGTTTTGCAATCAAAACATTACCCTTTGCAAAGCATGTAGAAACCTGAAATACGAAGGTAAAACGGGATTAAATTCGCTGGCGTTAACTCTACCGATTCTTATGCCTTGATGATCAATATCTTTGATGACACACAGTTCTCGCGTACTTTGTTCCAGTCAGGTGATTATCTCATCACTTTGAGCAGTAGTTGCCGAACCTGTCTTGACGACCTGTTATGGTTATCACTCATTCTCTAGTGAACTTCCAAACCCACAAAGAGTGTACCACGCACATCTTGGTGTTCGCCCAGATCCGGGCGGTATGTACTTGCTGGCCGAATACCTCATCGTGCAAATGTCAACAGGCAGTTCCAGCATACGCCCGTCCAACCCTATTGTTTTCTATTGGTTGCTTCATACGTATTTATTTTTTCTATATACACCATTCATAGATAGTGACTTGCAGGCTTCGTATTTGCCAGGTACTCTTAGCCGACTGATCCTTGTTGATTGCATTCCTGAACTAGCGTAGCTCATTTTTCGCTCACTGTTCTTATATTCACAGTGAATGTGAACAATTGATGTGTGCTGTGACAGTTAACCCAAGGATTACGCCGTTAACAGTAACGGAATAATTTAATGACTTAGTCTTGACCTTTAGAATCCGAATTACTTGCCCGACACTTATGTCCTGAGAAGACCGTTGCGGTAATGATTGGATCTGGTTGTTTTGTCGCTTACAATCAACGAAAAATATTCAAGACCGGAATGGGTTTAATGGTAAGATTACCGCATTTGTGCTACTGAGGTTAATGTTGTTCAACAATAGTCAACAATCTTGTAATTCGAATCTGCGAAACTAATGATTCCATGTCAAAGTCAGGATGTTTGTTTTGAATACGCCTATTACTTTGATGTCGGATGCTGAGAGATGGACCAACTATTCGGTGCGAACAGTCAAATGAGAGTAGGCCGGATTGGTTGAACTTACCATGTGATTTTTCTCTAACTTTCCTGTAGGATCCAAACTCCATTTTCACATGTTTGAAACAATGCTCTTTTACTACATTTCACGATAAGCGATTGATCAAAAAATCGTACCAAATATTTCTGTTATCTTGTATTTATGAGCATTCTTTAAACCGGTTAACTAGTAGCTGAAAGGTTTAAATGTCCCCACACTTCGCCTAGAATGAAGTGTAACTGCCAACAGGATAATCGGGCAACTTCATAAATTCAGTGCTTAAGACGTAGTCAACCAACCGTAAGGTTTGGAATTCTTATAGTCCAGAATAACTGTTCGCATTTCGCCACAGTAAGCATTGTCGTTCTCGATATTTATTTGGCTATGTGGCATCACAAAATCGTGTTTTCGCCAGATAAACCGAGTAAGACACAACACTTTAAGCATGTGTCCGTGGTCGGTAACAGAGTTACAGGTGCTGATCGAACAGTGATTGTTATATATTATTTAATGTGACTTCCCCACCTTAATGAACCAACAGGTTAGAAAAAATGCAGTTCTGAACAATCTGAACTTTAGTTGGATTGAAACTAACGACAGAAGTGGCATTTTCAGGCTCGGCAAATGTTTCATCAGTTATGCTAAGCAGCTGCATACGACAACTCAACCAACCTTTACATTCCGATCATATTCTCGATATTTGATAAAATAACGTCGTTCTTAGCCCTGTTTTGTGTCTTGTTGATGCCATGGAGGTCAGATAGAAGTTTCCATTCTTCCACCTTACCACTAAGACAGCCTCACATGGTTTTGGAAATATCTTGATTTGCCGAGCTTGCAAGTCAGAAAATTGAGAGAACCGCGAATCTCTGTTAAGGACGACTGGCTATCGTTTAACGGAAAAATTAGGTCTTTCTGCACATCAACAGCTAGTGACCCGTCCAAATGGTTGAGGACAACCACTGAAATCTCACGGGATTATGTCATTTGTCTCATTTACTCAAATCACTTATGTATCTGTGAAACTCTCGACGCTTTAAACATTGAAATGTGTTATTTAGTTATCTAATAACTGATCTCATGCCAGTCAGAATCATAAATTTCCATAATATTGTTCGTTAAACACAACATGGATAACCTTACATAAAATGTAGCTGACGTGAATCGGCCCTGTGTAAAAACGAATTTCAGCTATAACTAAAACAATACTTAAGAAACTTGATTTTATGCCTGAAGTATAAATCTTGTCCTGGTAGAGTGACAGAAGGTAGAGACTGAAGTAACATGTACACTACTTGCTCAGATGCAGATTGAAACAGATAAATACACTAACTAACTTCAATTGTATAATCGTTTTATTGATAGCATCGGATCTAAAATGCCAGGTAGTGTATAATTCAACATCTGATCACTTTTTGCACGGGCACATAATGGGTACTGATTAAGGTAATACAAAATATTACGAAGAGTTAAATACTGTTCGTAAACTTCAGAATAGCGCTCTTGTTATGTTGCGTGGTTATTGGACAGTTGGCAGTAGGTATAAATCCAAAAAGCAGTCACGTATCCAGTGCTGCCTCTGGTCTGGAACTGATCGCAGTTGGCAACCGAGACATGCCCATGCGCATGGTGTTCGAGTGGTTGCTAATTGTTGGTGTGCGGTGCATTAGTTTGAATTTAGCCATTGATCTACGGAGTTGTGAACGCACCTGGAACCGGAAAAATTAACACAAAATTCTTGCGAGTTAAACAAAAAATCTAAAACAATCCAATCTGAAATCATGGGACAAATATGAAGTTTTCGAGCGACAAAACTGTGGGGTTTCTTATGTGGCAAACATTTTACAACCAAAAAGTAAACTGACCATTGATTGCTTTTCAGCTTTTTATGAAATCTCCGGAACCGTTGGTCCGGTAGTCATTAGCAAAGTAGCAACCAATGACTAGATTCGGTTCACCAACCACAGGTGATTCTCAGGGGACAAGACAGTCTAAGCGAATTCTATACGACACATTCGACAGATTGACACAGAAAACAAACCTGTCCATCAGGCGTAACTCAATTTTTTTGGCAATTATCATTGTACGACTTTTAGGAGAAAACATTCTACACATCACATAAATGCGTCAAGAAACAATAAAGCTGGTGTAGTCGGTCATTTCGTTGGATTCTAGTGGATTTTTATAATTACGCTTATCAGCTTGTCCTAGGAACTCAACAATTAAACAATTACCTGTATGCTCATTGTGAAATGGCAGTTACATATTCATTCTTATCTGACCTAATTTACTCATACTGTCGTTAGTATCGAACAAGCACACTGAACGCCAAAACAGACATTCAGCCGTTTCGCTTTCAATGATGATGTTGGAAGTATTCAGCATGAAATATGGCATATTAAAAAATGTCTCCTCAGACCTAACATTTTAGTATCTATAACAGAACTGGTGAAAAACATTTTCACCCGCGGAACAAAAGTTATTGTAAACTAAACTTCAAATAAATTTTTCGTTCAATGAAGAAAACCTGACAACTGGTGATCATCATCGTCATGATACTCATTAATATTGTCATCACTATCGTTCTTGTTATCACGATCAACATCGACATCATCACGATCGTATTCATGATCAAGGTCATCATTACCATCAATCCGATCGTTGTCATGCTCATGCGGCAGTAATATCATTATTATTATTATCCTCATTTTCCTCACCATTTCCACTACCACCTTCATTATAACTTTTGTATTCACCATCAGTATAACTATACTTATCACCACCAACTTCATCACTTCCATCGATATCAGTACGGTCATCATCGTCGTCACCTAATCGATTCTCTTCCTTATCCCCGTCGTCACCCTCATGGCCGTAAGCAAAACCATAAATGATATAAAGCAGATACGTACTTGTCTGTTTAGAAAACAATAATATATAGCGACCAGGAACCCTTGCCAACACAGTATTAGCCGACGAAGACCGTTGACAACGAAGAACCCAATGGGATCCAAGGGTTCGCGGATCAGCCCGACAAAGTTGGTTAGCCCGAGCAACGGTGTCAGGAGGACAATAGCCTTGGTAGCCTTCCTGAAATGTAACCGGGAATAATAATAGTTGTAGGCCAAGAACTCACTCGTTTTCCAAAATTTCAATTTTGAAGTCAAATACTGAGCAATATTTACGATGGGTGAAACAACTGAACGGCAATCTGTGAAAGTTTTCACAAGTACCTGGTCAAAAAACACTTAGTATAGTTGCACTGATGTGCGGCTGAAACACATATCAAAAGATTGAATTCTATCCTTAATAATCCAATGACTTGACGAATAAGATTTTCAGCTAAAAAGGACAGCATTCCGAAATATGATGATACACTGTGAACGATATCACCTTCCAGGTGATACCAATTGAATTCACCTGTGCACAATCCGACATAAACTGCACAACCAAAGTGGACGATAATAACAGGATGCTTACCATGTGTAAAACCGCATCGTCAAACAGGTAGATATACTGCTGGAACGATCTGTTGAAAAACAACCCAGACGGAGGCTTGTAGTCGACATGTCATCTAAACTTTACTTATGCTTTTTATTCGAAAGTCAGCAGCATCTACCACTCCTAGGTAGGACGTCGTCGAGGTTCATTCGCAAGCAGAACTCACCAGTAACAGCAAAAACGAAACCTGTCGTTTGTTTCCGGTGACTTGCGACTCATTACATCGAAATAAGGCTGGCGGTTACACCCATTTGTAGAAGTTTATCTCCTTGAGTTGCAAATGGAATCTGGTTTATCTCATGTTAGGCAGAACACAGCGTTTCACATTGTATACATTACAAAACCAAATGAGGTACATGAAGTCGGAAATGAGGCGTAAATTATGAAGGTAAGCTTAGCAGAAAGTTACACAGCCACTCTTGTCACAGCTCGCTAGCAACAGATATTCCTGCTACGAGCTTGAAACTTTCACACTAAGACTTTGCCACCCACCACCACAGCGTATCTGAAACTCATCCCATGATTCACGGGCAGCGTTGCATGACAGGTTTATCTCAAACAACAGTATCGACACACAGAAACACAACGATTGAGCATCAGAGTTGTAAGACTGCCAATTACAATGCTTATATACGTGAGGAATTCTTATGCGATTTACCGAAAATAGTCTGCCACAAAATTGACAGTTAAGTCCAGTGTGAATTCAATTGCACACAATCGCCCGCTAAGAACGAGGACGGGGTTCAGCTAGTATTAGCAATGGACCGATGTACTGTTGACCGGCTCTAACGAAAGCGACCATCGACTCCGGTGATTCTCGTCAAAGTAAACTGATATGAGAGTTTGACAAAGTTGATAAATGGTGTGGGTGGTGTTCAGACCAAAACGGAATTCTTTTATGTCCATCAATAGTTAAAGCCTAACACAGTAGTTCACTGAAGTTAATGAGTTTAAATGGACTCCTTGGAGGTCGCATGGTTGTTAGCACGCCTGCTCACCAGGAGATCAAGCAATCTGAGTGTAACCTGATGGATGTGGTGCCCAAACGTTTTAGCCCGTCTAGTAGGTTGTGCATATCGTGATTTTAGCGGAGTTTCTCCTAAAAATAAGAACAGTAAAGTTCAACTCACCAGCGCATAGGAATAATCAGAACTCATAGGCAAAAGTCGACGCCGTTCCGTTGGGTAATTAGTAAATTTTGAGAGGTCAAATTTTATCGGAAGCATTCTGTAGCGAAAAGGCGTCCAATAAGGCACAGTGTTGTCCAACTCGTTGGTTGCCGTGCTATAAGCTCGCTTATGAATCGGAATTCCAGTCCACACCACATCCTGGTTTCCGCTCACACGTCCTGTGCACTTCTGCCCGGTTTGTGTGTGACCTACGCCTTCTGCCGGGATTTTTCACCTGTCATTGTTCGTCCGTTGGTCTGATTTCGTTGAGCGATGGCACATTCACTCGCTCTTGTTGTTCGCAATATATCCACTGTGGGCTCTGGCAGTAACCCATGACATTGTCGAGATAATCCTTCAAGTTCTTGAATAAGCGCGCCCCCGATCTGGTCGTCTATCTCTTTTACCTGCCATGCCTTGCCCGTTGACCAGATCCACTTGAGCGATGACTCGTCCGGTCGCCGATGTTGTCTCCGATCCACCCAGTTTGAGCGTTCGAACGTACATCCCTCGCGTCGAGTTATTTTGCCGAGTGTTGGAATACTCGCACCTCCGGTTTGATAATCCATCAAAATATGACCGGTTTCCAGGCTGCTGCTGCTCTTCAGTATTATTTTGACATTAGCACTGGTTTAGAGACTCCAGTGAGTCTTGGATATACAACACATCTGACTAGCAAATTAGTTTGTATTTACATCGATACTGTTCAATTTCCGCTTGAGATGACGGATATTTGAAGCCATAGACGAACGGCAGGTTAATGTTTCCTGCAGTTCTTCGATGTGAGGTTGACGACACGCCGATATAACTTGAGGATGGGTAAGTTTGACAAAAAAACATCGGCGTATCGGCACATCAAAGTGAATATTCGATTCCGCAAAACGATAACAGGATTCTGTGTGCTCCGTAGTAAAACGCCAAGTGAAAATCCAATCGACAGCTTTGGTGAATGAGGGAGTGTATTTCTTCACTAACAGTGTGCAAGAAATTGGCTATTCCAGCATTCTTCAAACGCATCCCGAAATTCACACCGGTTGAGAGTCCGATTATCGGTCCAGAGAAAATGCTCACCTTGCTTTTCTAAAATCTTTTCCGCTGAACAGCAAAGCGGTAGCTTTGTCAGAAACGTAGTCGAACGTAACCTAAAACAATGCCTACGGTAAAGCTAGGTTGATAGGAGATTGATGCACAAGATCAACCAGCCGGCGAGTTACCAGTCCGTGCTAACCTGGTGTTCACATCCTGTTTAACTTGACACTGTTGCATATCAGTACATTAGTCTGAACTTGTTCAACAGCATAAATGATCACCATATATTTCTAAATCTTGGGTCAGAGAATCATACGCTGCGCAAATTATGCTTTACTATGTTTTAAACAATTAGTAGGTGAACATGCGGCTGTGGAAATCCAAGTTCCCATGAAATATACAGAGGCTAAATCAGTTGCTCTCACGTAACGGAAGTAAGGGCCTCAATAACAAAGTAGTTTCAATATATCCAAAAATGTACACAATAAAAACGATTGGACGGGACCAGTGAAGAGAGTAGGCCAAGAAAAGAAGACTAGGGCATGCGAGCAGCATACATTAGTGGCATTTATCTACATGATACTGGCTACCTTTTTTAATCAACAGTACTTACCGGTCGAAAAACATTTGGGACAAATGAAGCGTAACAACACAACAAACGAGGTTATTAGGTAGATTACGTGACCAGCGGCCAGGATACGTTCTACCACCGATGACACCGGGTTTCTTGCTGGATTATACGCTTGGTTCCTAATCTTGCGATTGAATGAATCAACCTGTTGGATAGGTATAGATCGCTCCGTTTTTGTAAGCAACGTTTTATTCTGTCAATATGAATGCTACTACAACCGAAGGTAATCTCATAGAAAGTGTTTGAGGCTTAATGGCAAGGTGAAACGAATCTCACTGTTGCTGTATTTTCTCTGAAATCTGAAAATAACAAACACACTTGATTCGCAGTTTATATTTGACTGACAACACTTTGGAGTTTGTGATGCAAAGTATTTTTGAATCATTTTCTGCAAGCAGTAGGCACAGAAAAGCCATCTTCTTAATTACTGCGTATTCTGTTTTCTTTTGGGTTCCCGCTTACTGTAGACCTTTATTGATTTTCGGGAATGTCTGCTGAATAAGCGTGTGGTTAGAAATTCTTCATTCTGTGATGAGACTATCCCCTGCATAGATCTGTTCATTTCCGTTAATCAGTGTTTCGAAGTGAATACCATTCTACATTACCGTACGATAAACAAGCTACGTTACTTTTGAAAACTCTCAAGTTTGTCAGACTCATCACATACTTGGCGAATCCTCTGATCCGCAAGTGACAAACATAAACGAGACCCAAAATCCTTCCGCCAAGCATCTCAGCAATTCATTCTAACTTTGTGGTAACAACTTCGAAGGTTCCTCCAGAGGAACTGTCCGTTAAATCAAGGCTGAACATTTTATAACCTCCTTGCTGTGGTCGTTTGCCATATCCGTTCTCACAAGGAACACTTAAAGCACGTTCACAACTCGACACAACACAGCTGACAGAAGAGTCTTCCCAGAACAAAGGTCTAGGTTCGGCTGTCTACATATGGTGCAACAGCCAAGGCTTATCATTCACATAAACAGTCGTGGATATCTGTGTGGGATCCGCCTGAAGATGGCTCTGCAGAAGATGACAGAACCAAGTGTTGGAGGCAGTATGCACACGCGCGTATCGGCTTGTAATTACTACACATGATGGCTGTAAGGCACCATAAAACGGGTTATGTCGATGCGTGGTTTGACGGTGTCCGCAACAGTAAGCGATGAGAGTAGTAACCGTGGTTGCTGCCAATTCGCTTTCAGATTGTGGTTTATCTCCTAATTGATGTATGTACATAAGAGCACACATGTGCAATAACCTCCGATCGATTAATGATTAAGCGAGTGATACACTGAGTTGTTTTTAGACTGGGCAGTAGGTCGCAAGTTCGAAATGCTTACTTGATGAAATCGCAGTTGTTCATTGAGCCAAAGTGATCACGTCTCAGTAAAGTCTGCTTAATTTTGGCTGGTGGATTGCATCGTCGATTCACAAGGCATGGAAACATTCACGTGCATATCACTTAGCTCCCATAAGAGTGAACGGAGGCGTGTTCATTTTGCTGTCGTATGGGCTTCTCCGTTTAACAAGTATTTATTAGTAATAGAAGATTTGTTTGAATTAAACTAAACAACACTCAGATTTGATTGCAGCTGTCCCGTTGAGAGTGGAAATACCTCGCATCAAACGTGTCCCCAACCATGACGACCGAGTAACACAAACACCACTCACAGGCTAACGAGCCTGTGTTTTACATCTGATAAGTCGACTGCGATGAAGGCAAGGTGGTGGCAGTGGTCAACATGGTTACTTCAAGAAAGTGTAAACGATGTTCAACACCAAGTAGTAACGAGATTATGTACTACTGACCAACTGTAATAAGGAGGAAACTCAATCATAGGATTTTAGTGTGAAATAGGCTGGCTGTAAATTTTATCTAAATATTAAACCTCCAAACACACGCATAAGCTTCACTCTAAGATATACCAGTTGTTTGATCACCTCTATAATGTGAAAGGGCTCTAACTTCTTGCCAAGCATTCTTCGCCGTGTCCGTTACAAGGAACACCGGTAGAAACTCGTCTCTCAATTTAGGAGCTGAGTGCGTACATTATTCCAAAGCTCTTAGAAACCCAAAGATGAAAACTATTGTGATTCAAGTTTCAAATCATCAGTGGATACGTTATAACTATGGCAATTCAAAATAGGATTAGCACAAAGGAGGCAGGTTTAATGAAATACAATAAAAACAACTACTTGTACATTATATATGTATGCTCAGGTTTCGATGTGACAGATGCAATTCCAGAATTATATCATTTTATCGGAATCGAGCATAAAGTTATTCATACAGCTTGATAGACCCATGTTTTCACTGCTAAAGCATCTCTCTGTCGCTCGTCTCTTCCGACTGTTTAGTATCGCTTATTCGTGTGATGGCATCACTCTCAAGAAGTTCTTCCATCCGGTATGGGGCTAATCATCATCAAATTATCTCAGAAGTTTATGTCAAAGATCCAACAGGAGGCCAAAGTGTTTCCGAAAATGAATTAACATGATATATTTGAACCTGCATAAACAATCCCCTGATCAACGGGCGCTCATATAGAGCATAAGTCAAACAGTGCACTCCATCCGATTTTAATGAACCCCGGGGGTAGTTCCAGCGGTTCCATATAATTGGGTTAACATTGGATTTTCAAGTGTAACCCACATTACGTAAGCTTCGTACGCGTTTGCATAATCCACACAAATCTGTGGATTAAATTGTTCAATTTTGGGTCAGTTTTTCTATGCACTGTTGCGACTGGCACTCAGTGAGAGTATTGCTACTGATCACATCTTTTGACGGCTAAGCAGTTAGCGCCGTTTTCTGACCCACATTTACCGAAAACGTAGGATTGTCCAGACGAGTAACAGGATATGCTTTCATGTACACAATGTCAATCAACCATCTAATAGATCGATCGCCTGCTGTGATCAACCAGATATACTACCATTAGGAGCAACTGTAACCAACCCCTGCCATAGTTTGTAAGCAAGTCAAGAGTCAGTGGCCATTCATCCGGGGCGTCTACTGCGATCATGTTTGTCCATGTCACTCTAGTGCGTTGCACCCGATAACAGACGTCGGCATCTGTTGGTCAAATCTCAATCAAGCTTACGCTGGTACGGCGTCAGAATGAAGTGCAGCTCACAAAGAAATAATCGGAGAGGGTTGCCGACATCCTTGAGTGGCACTATCTTTGCGTAACACTGGACCTACAACAGCATTTTTAAATAAGACGCACACTTTGGATAGATTGGGAGTTAGTATCATGAATACTTCACTAAGCAACAACTTGCCCTTTATTGTTACACCCGGCTACAAACCTATACAGCAGCTGGATATCGCTTTGTTTCTTGCCACCTCGTTTGTGAAATAATCCTTCAATTGAATGAGTTGGTAACTGTTGTGAACTCTTTGCACAAGATGCCCAAAATCGTTCAAAGGATGAATTTAATTACATTTTTTCAAGCAGATCAAATAAACACAGAATTGCGTAGGAGGCAGAATCGATAAACAGTATAAATGAAAGATTGGAAACTGCAGACACTCAGCTGCATCTGTTTAATCGCTGCATATTTGGCTAATATCATGTAGTTTGACACTAACTCTTATTGAGGCCAATATGTATTATTTCGACTGCTTCAGTGTGACAGTCATGCGGGTTCTGTTACCAGGTTCCTTGAATGACATAAATCAAGGTTATCTACCAAACCGTTTGCTACTTGAAGTATTTTGGTACCATAATGACTTCTCGGTCGAGACTATCTATACAGCTGCTACTGTAGTTCTGACGTATATATTACGCAAATATTATATCAAGCCGTCCATCCCCTCAACATTTTGCTATAACTTTGTCCACTCCTGAATTCTACCACATTGGTTGTATAACTTGTTATGTTTACAGCTACTAGATTTCGGTGGGCTCGCGAAATCCGACACTTGTTCTGAATATATATGAACCTCCAATTACGGGTGTTGATTATAACAAATTTGGGGTAATTTATGACAATTGGTTCATGAAAATACCGAATTCTGCATCAGCTACAATGATAATGTGATTGACCACGTGTAACGCCAGAAGCTACCTTTTTGCTAATATGTACGTTGTTAGTAGATATGTCTTCATCTGGGAAGAAGCTGTGACAGCTTTTGTAACCCTAACTTTAAACGGAATCGTTTGTTGGATAAACCTCCCAATTGCAAGTTTGCTATCTGTTTAGATGCACTGATCAATTATTTTATGACAAGACTATGGACTATAAACTTTTGATTTCGTCAAAATATAGTACTACATTGTAAACTGAGTGAGCTTGGAAGTCACTCAGTTTGTTATCTTGCAGTCCGGCGATATGTGATTACCGTAGTTGGTTAAGCATGAACCTGCAAAGTGTGGTATACCTTCAACTGGGCGGAAGACATGAGTGAAAAGACATCTGCCTCCTTAAAGAATGAAGACCCAGCGTGCTATAAAAACCATTCCCTTGTTAGGTATGGCGCAGGGAATTCGATACTTTGATGTACCCCATTTTAAATCAAACTGTGCCTTCAGTCAACAAAACAACTGTAATCGGCAATCACTGGTTCGTTCATGTTTGGTTGGTAGCTACCGACTGTACCAAATGTAGTTTTGTAAACAATCTTCAGTACAATATAAAGGTGACCAGAGAGCGAATAATAATTTAATTTATCCGGCTATATTAATCACATATCACGAGATTACTTGAGGTGCATGAAAATTTTGATGACGGTGTTGTTTAATGTGCGGGACGTAGGGTGTTCTTAAACAACCACCGCTTCTATTCATTCTTTGGAAAAAACAGACAGCTAACCTGAGAGGATTTAGAATAAGTGATCAGATAAATGATTGAACTTAAGTAAAAAAAGTACAACAGCTCTAAATTTGGTCATTTCATGTGTTACAATTAGAGGCAGCACTTAAGTAGAAATGTCCAAAGTGGACTTTGTATGCAAAATTGAAGACTCAACCCAGACAGAAAAGTTACAATGGTTTCGAAAATAAGAGTATCAAATCTGAAAAGCCCGAGTGCATATTAATCAAACAGACAATGTCTGCGTTATTACTAAAGTCATTTTACTTAATTATGTTTATAGTGATTAAAAATATGAAGATTTACGATACATTTCAAACCATACATAACACAACTGGGGACTCACTTGAGCTGCTGAATTTCTGGTGTTTCGTTTGCTCTCAACCGTCTGACAAAAACCGCGATGACATTTAACAACAGAACGAAATTGATCTGAAAAGTCCAGAAGAAGTTATAATTTGGTTCAATTGTCTATAATGCTGAGGACGGTTACTATATTCAGTTGTGTTATCAGCATGAGTTGCAAAAGGCCTAGAAAATTAGGAGACATGAAACGGCCAGCATGATTCTGCGTTTACAGTGCAAATAACCTAGTTTCAAGAGAAACCTCTTTCTCTCTGTGTGCTTATCTGACTAACCATTGTGTCTGATGTTATTTTTTATGCCAGTCCAAAATTTAGTTTCATGGAATGTCATCTTTATGTTTTATTGCTCGTCTGTGGTTTTCTGAGATTGCCCCTAAAATACCTTACCCTAATATTATTGGGTCCAAAGCTACTAGCCAAACAATATCAATGTTTTTACGTTGATTAAACCATTTCTGCAGTTGTCTAGTTTTTAAGTACCCGTTTTATCGTTTTAATAATCTACAATGTTGGCTGTTTATAAATTAAGCCACAGCCGCTGACTTCCATATATGTCAAGTATTCCATTGGTTTTATCAAAAACAAGCAAAGCAAAATACACTTTGTTTAATTGGAATTTCAAAGTTCCCGCCTGAATAAAAAGTTGTTTCAATTTTTTTTTAAATTTAATGTATCTAATCAACTCCAGGTCATACGGACAGTTCAACATACAACCCTTTTGTCACTCCAGATTCGTAAATAATAAAACATAAAATTCATCATAAATTTGCGCTGAATGAAGTTGTTTGTTGAGTTGACTTGACGTGCTCATAACTTATAGCAGAACTAGACTCAGGTCAAAGATAGCTTGGTAAACCTACTCTCTGATTCTGACTTAAGAGAACAGGTTAGGCTGATTTCGCCAGATGTCGTCATCTTTGGTCCTAGTTCATATTTGTCTACCTACTGGGCTTTCCGAAAAGCAACCTACTCTTAACAAGTCGATTTGAATCTGCTAGATATGTATTAGTCATAAGCGGTGTTACATAACAGACCAAAACTATTGACGAACGAGTCGCATGTAACAGTGGTCTTCAAATTCAAGCAAAACATGAATCAAAAGATCACCGTTGGAAGTCTATAGTTGCTAAAGGTGGTGGGCTCCTCTATCATAACTTATAGCAAATTTATGGCAGATGGTGAGGCGACTGGTCGTATTTCTAGCAATGCATTCTTCTATAACGGCTTACTTCTGTCAAACAATAAACATATTTGCTTAAAACGCAAATATCGAATGAAACACAAAACAGCAACACTGGAGAATGATAAGCAGTTTCCAGCAAAATCAATCAGGATACTATCAACAGAGAATATTCATTAATTTCCTGAGCAGTTAATGGATACTGACTGTTAAATGAACAGAGACGAATCGTTTGCTAGAGAGCAAGTGTGCCCATAAAATTTTCAAACCTCCTGCCTAATACTTTCAGAGTTGCAAATAGACGGCATTAAAAAACCTTCACCCATAGGCGCAAGGGGTCCGTATGTATTATGTTCGCGCATCAAGCCACGCGCGATGTTCTTATCAGCTTATCGCACCCCGGGGAAGTGAATATCCAAGTCTGGTGGTGTTGGGCCCTGGATTAGCAAGAAGGACAGAATGTTGCCACAGACACGCATTTGTGAACGGAACGTCTGGACATTTGAAACTAAAAGTAGACAGTGATATCACTGTTTCGATCAAATTTTCTTCTGTCACCAACCGTTCTGCGATCAACCATCTTCGAACATATCATTGAAAATTCATGAGTAATAGCTACCAGGAGGAGAATACGAAAAATTGGTAGGGGGTACTAACCCTGCTATTTACCCTACTAGCAAATTTGTTAAAGCAGCGATTTAGGGCTAGAATGCATCTGTTGCAACATTGGGTAGCACGCCCTTGGAAAATTCTGAAGCATGAATAGGTCAGGAACGGGCAACAGTTGGCAGTCTCATTACTAAATCATTTCTTCATTGGGTCACAAGGATCTAAATCCAAACATGGTATAGGTTTCGCAATGTCCGGATGATCTGGGAGGACAATCACTTTCTGGTCATGCCCTACGAGGTATCCCAATCGAATTGGCCAAACCTGATATAACAAAATTATCTGAAGATAAGGGGTAAGTTGGCAGTTTATTCTCGGCGTCTGTCACTTGCGGTCAAATGTATTAAGTGGAAGCAAATCATATGGAGTAATGAGTAAAATTTCATCACAATCGATAACCACAGTGTACACCCTTAATCTGTTAACACGGAGACTTTCACAAACAGGAAGCTTGGCCCAATTATGATTGCTGAGACAAGACGCACAGTTCACGCAATTTATTGGAATGAAAGAATAGTTTGATGATTTATCTTGGTAATTTTTTGATCAAACAAAAAGCGGGGCAAACGGTTTCATTGTAATCTTCCAGTTAGGAATGCTTGTCATACCAAACCCGACAGCAAGCATGGTCTATTGGGTGTACGCGCATCACTTAAGAAATTTTCTGACAAAGCTTAAGCACTAATTCTTGTGCTGGCCATTGATCGTTAGATTGGGTAGAGAAGCTGGAACGCTGCGCTGACTGATATCACACTACTGTTTTAAAGTCAGTGGGACAAAGGTGTAAATGGTCGTCAGAACAAGATCCCAGTTCTTCCTCGTCCTCCTCCCTTCTATACTACATGTTTGAAGGTTTGAACAACTAGTCTGTTTTTCATTTCCCCCCCCCCGGACTAGTGATGAATGCCAAGATAATTTGCCTTCATTTTTTAACGGTCAAATACCATCGTATATTTTCTCTCACTGAGGCCAGATTGCTGTCGCATAGGAAAATATTTCCGTCTCTTATTTTGAATAACTGAGTATCACATTAGCACACAATCGTGCGTGACCACTTCACGTGGTTACCGATTTCATCAAAGCACGAATACAACCATAGTATGATGTGTGACTCAGTGCCTTATACAATGTCCATTCGTCAACTTATTGCTTCCCTATCATGTGCGTTCTGTTTCACTGAAAGTACAGATCCTATGTATGTCTGTCAATTCTTCTTGGGGATGGGTATAAAAAAGTGTTGTAAACGCCATTATAAGCCCTTACAACCGTCGTTCATTCACAATAACACTTCACCCCAAATGACTATTAATAACTCGATTGCTTCCAAAATGCCCCCCACAACCAATGCTCACAAAACTGGTGACTGAACAGACGATGGCCTTATCTCGTAACCAGAATGGTTGTTAATTACATACACCATTCACACTATCTCTACCCGATTAATTCAGACAAGGACGAAACTGGTCGTGGAGTGTCTGCTGATTGGCAGCAATTGTGCACATAAGAATAGCACAAAAACATATGTTCAAGTGAAAAACTGTCTTCACTTCTGTTGCGATTGAACTACTCTCTAAGGAAACGTCTTATAAATTGAGGAAACAAGAGAAAGATCCCGAATTTCGAAAAATATTTGCAGCGCAGTTTCGTCTTACTAGTATACAGATTAGCGATAAGAATTATTTAATACATTTAACAGTTTTGATCGTCAATTCGCCTTTTATAACAAAACAAACAAGGTAAACGAGATTAGAATTACGAACGACGATGTCCTTGTCGTAGGCGCTTTTTTAAACACTCCAAAGGAGGATGGACAGTTATTGCTCAGACATAGTTTAGTGGTAGACAAGCTGCTATGCGTAAAACAATCAAATTGATACAGTGAAACAAATTGTCAGAGTGAAGCGAATTGACAGAAGTGGGTGAAATACGATATACATAGATGAGTAAATGAATTAGATAGTGATGTGCCCATATTTTTTACCTTAAAACTTGATGTAATTATCGTGTTTTTTTATAAACACAACAAGAGGTGCAGTTTGGGGTGCTGACACCTCGGTTACTCCTGCATAGTTGGTTCGTTTACGGTGAGTTCACATGGAGCAGATAGCACTTCCGACTCTCTTCTGTTGCGTCCATTGCTTACAAACGCGGCTTTGTCTAAACTATTTTGATCAGGCGAGGGAAGCATGCAATATTTGCTCAATTACCTTGTAAGAAACGAGTGATCATATCTCAAACACATTCGTTACCAAAGAAACAGGGTTTTACCAACCTTCCTTACATAGGAGACCACAATGCTAATGATGCAAATCAAGGGTTAGAGCATGTTACTAATCGTGATTATTCCGCTTTGGAATTACTTTTCGTACCATCCATCCATAGGATGCTTCTCGACTGCCTCGATTGTTTATCCTGAAAACACTGCCTCTCATATCATATGTTGTGATGAAACTTACGTCGATAGAAAGGACGAAAACCTGCAGGATAGGAATTCTGGACAGAAATCTAAGCTTTAACGAAGGCAATTACGCAAACTGAATCAGTACAACATGCTCCAAGGCAAAACCCAACCTCGTTAATCGGCAAACAATTAGTCAGAGCAGGTCACGTGGTTTACGTTGCCACTCCGTTTACGGCCTTATTACGCGATGACAACTTCGAGAAGTTGACTTCCTGGAGCGTTCTTAAACAAGCTTTACCCACCAGGTCACTGCTGATCAAAGGCGCTGACGCAATAAATCTCATTAGCTTGACATCAAAACCGTTCAACCCATCCTGCTTTATGCTCATTTGAATTTCGTTCATTTCATTCTTTTGTCGTGATACTTTAAACCAATATGATTGAAAGTCTTATGTAAACGACCGATTAAAATAAACAGAGTACTAGAGGAAGTGAATAACAGGAACTAATTCTATTATTTCTAGTTATGTTTTTCTTCGCGACAAATGCGCCAAACGAACCTTTGCTCGTTCGACTCATTCTTGCTCATCATCCAATTTAGGCTATTTCTCTTTCTGCCACAAGTCATAAGCACAATATATTAGTTTGCCTCCTCGACATCGTACAGTAATTTGTTATTTTTTCAAGTTTTTTTTCATTTATTGGTGAATTACCTTTGAAGAATTCTTTACCGATGGACCCTTTCACTAAAAGAATACTTCTATTCTATTCAGAAGCCTTACTTCCGGTATTGACATATCTTTGTGAAACATTCAATCCTCGGATGACTAACATTACTCCTGAGATGGCTTAACTTATTAGAGCATAGGGGAGGTCAACAATGCTTTTTCAGGACGCATCATTTAGGGGAGAAAACGGGCCGAAGTTTTGCAGACTGACAAAATAAGATCAGCATCATATGTCCTGTTACAAGAAAAGACCACAACCATCACACACTACTTCGAAAGTTTCACGCTTTTGCGAATATCAACAACAAGCTTGGACCAATGGCTGAAGAGTCTGTGGTATAAATCGAGGAATTTTCAAGGAAGCAGCAACTGAAACAGGTGACAATCTGTCAGATTTTGTGAGTGTGAGAAGGTGGCGTAAGCGTTACTGTCACGTAGACTGACTGCTGAATTGTATGCACCCCTGGACACAAATATATAAGGTGGTTTCCAGTTATCAGCCCGCACAATTCATGCGTGCAGGTTAGACAAGGTTGGATAGCACGACCAGACAGAGTCAACCTTTATCGGCGGTTTTGCTCGGATTGACGAGTAGACTTTACCGCATGTCCAACTTCTACTCATCTAGGTGACTATCGTTGAATAGTATCAATTAATTGCTTGGCCAGCTTGCAATATCTGTCAACTCAGATCTAAACCAACTAACTCATATCAGTTGCCCCAACTCTTTTTGGGTTGGTCTAACTATGTACACGAATTTACATTTCGCCTCTGTAAAGAATCAGTAACTGCTTCAATATTGTAGAATATTGAACGCCAGCGTTACAGCTCATTTGTTTTATACGAAGTGTCTTATAAATTCAAGACATTTAATTTTATTGCCCACGACTGGGGTGTGGTTACAGTTCCGATCGGGGCTTGCAACTATTCCACTACCACAATGGATAATTTTGACATTCCGTACAGGTGATTGGCATATGGTAGTAAATCTGTTCCGTAAATAATGTTTAGAAAGCTTAATACTTCCGAACCGTGAAGTGAACGGGTATAGGAAACATAGTGTGCGTTTTGCTGTTGTTCATTATTAGGTAATTCTTTGGTAAATTTTCTGATACAAGTCGCTTGATAAAGGCTCGCCGAGAGGGTCGAAATGATGCGAGATCGATCATTCTTTTGGGTTTGTCTCGTTGTGGCTTAACTAAACAATTGCTAGAATGCATTTTGAAAGTTCAAAGTTAACTGTTAAATGGATGACATGCAATGGTAGCTGCTTTATTTGTTATTGGTCAGAAACACAAACGGGGGATTTTGTTCAAGTGGAAAGGTTTTACCAACTTACTGCAATGATCGTCATGCGTATTCCACTCAAAATATGATAGGTCCAGTGGAACACATAGATAGACCAGACCCTGAGGGGAGAGGAAATGTTAAACGGTGTGGTAAGTCAGAATAATCAAATTTGGCTTGTGTTCCAACCCGAAAAACTGTCTGATTGATGGTTTACTGCGGCTTTCGTGGATCGTCATATATACTTGCTTCTAAAAATTCAGAGGTTTCTTTATTTTAAACGTTCTGGAAGATGTCGAGCTAAATAAGATGTAGTCATCTTACTTTAAGATGCAAATGTCTTTTGGCAGATCAAGATGTCTTACGCTGACGATTGCGCGGGCTGACTTCATGCAATCTAACGAACCGAGATAATGAGCACACTTTCCCCTTTCTTTTCTCCGTAGCAGTTGATATATTAATAATCCAGTTTTTCTGTTTAGCTTCCATGCTCCTTAATTTGGTGTCAGCATCAACATGAACATAGCTGGGAAGTGTTATTATTAGGACGACGAAGAACCAAGTTATATGGTGATCATCCGGTTTTCACTACACTGACTGTGAGTATTCTCTAACAAGTGAAACATCTTTGTGAGTTCATGGTAAATATGCATTATCAGCTTCAATTTCATCGCTGAATAATCTACAACAACAACGTCAAAGTATTCCAGATGCCTTTCTGCGATAGCACTTCTCTACTCCGTCATTCGCTATTTGGAAAATAGCTCAGCTCACTTAGTTTGTGCTAATTAAATCGGATAGTGAGTTAAATATTGAATGTAACAGTTCACGGTTAATGCTACCTAACAGTTACAATGTATGTCTGAACAAATATCTTCTTTGGACGAAGAATGTACTTTTGTCAAAAGCCAATAAATGATTAAAAAATGTAGACTGAAACAACGCCTTCGTTAAAATTGATATTGTAGGGAGTAAGTTCCCGCTTGGTAACAGAGAGACGATGCGTTTGTAAGATGTATAAAATTGTCATACTATGTATACAAAATATGCTGAAGTTAAACAAGAGAGACACTCTTGGACGGAATATCCGCCCATATCATTCAGTTTTGGCTGTACTTTCTCGGACTGTTTAGGTTTGGTAGCCTGCAAGTGGAAATCCTAGACATGCACCGTACCTTATCCATTGGCTGTATGGTCAGCTGCAGTTTCCTTCACATAGTTTCACAAGACTTACATCATTTTCTTTCTTTCATACCAGCCTTGATGTATAAGCTTGCACTTTACTGTGAACGATTCCTGTTTCTGGCATGAGGTTTTGAATTCATGGGCGAACACTACTATGGCTAAACGATCACCCGTGGCTGTGGCAGAACTAAAAGATAGTCTGATTCCTAGGTCGAACGACTTTTCAGCAAGTATGCGTACACAGATGGCAACCTAGTAGCAACGCCTTAATGTGCTCCTCATCCTGTTCCTCCTCAATCCTGATAAGAACGAAAAGTTTCCAGCTGAACATCATCCACATTTAATCGCAGCCTTCGTACGTAAATATACTTTCAGTCATCCCCATTCAAAGCAAACGACTGGAATGGAGTTTTACTCTGGTGAGAGTTCGTCAGTAGTGCATACGCATGTCACGGATAAACTCAGGATTAAAATTCCAGCCATGATTTCGTGGCGCAACTTTGTTGACCACTGTACCATTTTCCTCAAATCAGGCCCGACCAACTTATCCTATCTGAACGCTCAACTATTTTTTTCACCTGTCAATAATGAACAGGTTGCCCGATTGTCTCGATAGAAGAAACAATAGCTTTCCTGTTAACGTCAGTCGATAACTTTGCAAAAGAGGTTAATGAGATCGGTGACCCCGTCCTGTCTGTGAAGTCCTAATTGTAAACACATTCCACAAGTTAAATAAGACCTAATCACGGGAAGTCTGGACATTAACCTCAAGCTCAAAGGCAGCAGGTGCTCTACTGGTTGAACTGTGAAGTCATTCCGGGAGCGCTGTGTTCAGGTATGCTGTCTCTGTTGTTGGTACGAATCCAGTCGAAGTTGAAATTTTCCCATTTGGGTTTTCTTCACAGTCGTCATATCTGCTAAATCACTTATCCCTTATACAATGTTTGTTGCTGTAGGGCTCATCCACCTTTGGCGCACTTTATAAAAAGTGTTTAGTTGGTAACGTGAATTATGCGAATCCCATTCCTAAACTAAAAGGGTCAAATCAGACTCATTTTACATAGAGCTTAATGTATATTTGTTTCTCACAATATTTTCCTGATTCACGTAGATTTTGACAAGAGCGTTCTCCACTATTTCGGCAAAAGTGGTATTCGGCTATTGTCTTTACTAAAATGTTTGACCCCTTTAGTTCGACCTATTTTCATTAGGTGTGATCACATCTACTGGTCGAGAAACAGAATATTGCAACACGACCTTCCCAAGAGTAGGATCTCTTACGTTCGTTAGTTTATAACACACAAAGTGGGTGTAGCTTGCAATCAATAAAGTTTCGAAAAAAGCGTGGGGTCTTTGATAAATGGATTGAGAATAATTCAACGGTATGAGCAAGTTGTATTACTCTACATTTCAACCACCTCGGGCAGCCTTCTTTAGGTTTTCCTCACAACACCTTAATTTATCTACCCTGCTGTTATAACGCCTCGCGGACAAGGCCAGGCCAGTCTGCAAGTGACTGTATTTCATCATATTGGTCCTGGGTTAAAACAGGACGTTTATAGCATTACAGTGGTGAGCGGCTCTCAGGTTAGTTGGACAACGTTCTTCCAGTGTTATGTAGGTGGGTAAGACACATGGTCGGGAACGAATACGGTATTGAACAGGCTCACGAAATTCAAACTCGAATAGAATTTAATCCGCTTTCCGAGCAGTTAACAAGCAAGTGATGGATTGTCGATGACTTGGCTGTACACATTAATATATTCAATGCTGCTACACGTTTGAATGCAATCCGTCCAACAACAGTTGCATTGTGTTATTTGGACTATTCCGCTCATAATGTTTGTGAACCTTGCGCAAGATCTGACACAACGTATACGACAAACGGACACACAAGTAAGGAACAAAATCATGGTTACAAACAAAGACAGTAGCAACAAATACTTACATGAATGGTCTTGTGTACTGCGACCAGAATATCAACCAGACAGTGGTTATTAGGAGAGCAGATGCTGAAAGCAAATAACCCGTTTACGTTATTATAACATAAAAGCATCCGCTTGTATACTACAATCAATAAAATATCCCTCAATGCCACATAACTGTTTTGACAAGTTTGAAGTGATAGTAGGTTGGAAATCATAAGTAATATGGATTTGCCGTTTAAGTTATGTACATTGGTCATCAGTTCGTTAATCATCACCTTGCCATACAATACAAACTAGTAGTAATTTCTAACTTAACTGATCATTTTATTGATCGAATCGATGAGTTATTTGATCAGACAGTAACAGTTGAGTCATTAGGAGACTGCGGCTCAACTGTTATCTAGTATGTTGCCACAATCGAACTAGTGTACTAACATACTCTAATGTTTTCGGCCAGAATGACGCAATCGGGAAACTATGAACTAACACGATATCCTATTCGGGACGCTGTTTAAGACAATACCTATTAAAATGGGCATGTTCTAGAAAGTTAACTTGTGACATGTAGGGCAAATATT
Source organism: Paragonimus skrjabini miyazakii (assembly GCA_014338405.1). Classification (NCBI taxonomy): domain Eukaryota; kingdom Metazoa; phylum Platyhelminthes; class Trematoda; order Plagiorchiida; family Troglotrematidae; genus Paragonimus; species Paragonimus skrjabini miyazakii. Next base: position 283,434 of record JTDE01000102.1, on the reverse strand, counting down.
TATGCAAATCATATGTCAATTATAAGTAAGGAAAGTGCAAGCTAGATCTAATATTATAGTTTGTAATTAGTGTTCTTGGTGGCCAGCTTTTGATTGTCAGTTTACAAAATATGTACTTTTTGAATAATGGAATATAGCATATGTTTTCGCAATGATGTTTTTACATGAACTTTGAACATGGTTACCATCACAGTATGTGATGTTGGTTTCTGAAATTTCTGTAATTAGCTTCCTTCCACCTGAAACTGCCACCTGAAACTGCCAACCTGAAACTGGTTGACGAATTCTTTCACTAATTCTTGGATATACTTACCAGAAAAATAAACACCGTTAGACGGCAGCTCATAGCAGATGTGTATCCGCTCTCCACTAACTCTATAGTTATGAGGAAGTCGACGCTAGTCACTCCAATAGCAATCCTTTAATAAAAACATAAACCTAATGTTTCTTGAGACCAAACAACTTGATGGGTGGAAAAGTGATCGTCACTAACGTGAACCATAAACCTACTGATCTAATGCCCAGACTTACTGCGAGTTACGCAGTCATTCACGCATACAGCATGGGTATGCAAACTAGGTTAACAATATAAATTGGCTTGTTGCTCAAGTATTGTCACCACTCAGTGTTTCGTATTGGTTTTGTAGGCACTTCGGAAGCCTCAGCTTCCCCTCTGAAATGACAATCAGCACAATGTGACGTACAATAATTTGGATTATTCGTGTTTGTGTGGCCAGCTTAACTGCCTGTTTGTGAAAGTACTGTTCATGTGATGAAAGCACACTGTATTATCCATGCAAATGACGAGTTTATGATGGAATGCCCAGTTAGCTTGTCACCACTAACATGGACATGTTTTCGATAATCCCCATCAGGCATAAACAGATAAAAAGGATTTGCCGGACTCACGTATGAAACTGGAATGTAATGATATTACCCATGGAAACTGTGAACGTCTATCTAATCGGGTGTCTGTGAGTTTATTTATGTGTGCTGTGTTTACATGAACCACGTGACCGACGTCTGATAACGTGTTAATCGACTAAAAGGATAAATGATATTCAAACAGTTTTTGCACGATTGAATACGGGAGGTGTTGAGCCTGTATAAATCTGATGAGAATAATCGAGAACAGCTGGTTGCAACATTGATTCCTCGTGAATTCCCTGGGTATTGTGACCAAAATGTTAGCGAGATTGCTGTACTTAAGTACACACTGTGGAAGTAACCATATCACAGAGACTGATCAGTATATGATGCGCCCTAAATCGGCAGTTGAAAAATGCTTTAATAAGTAATCTGTACAGTATTGTATTAAGATTCGAAATTCAGCATTATTTTCTCTAGCAATTGAAAATACTGTAACCGAGGCCAGTATACTTTGGAGGTCAGTCTGCCGATCGATAAACTGAACTCGGTATGAACAAATAATCGGACAATCGGCTACCGTGAACTTTCGCATTCATTCCTTACCAAATTACTGACCCTGTAGGGGGATGTAAACAGTTTTGCCCTTGCTAAGCTGTCTAACAGCCTAGATAGGAAGTTGAAATGATGTACTCGTAGGTAGGAAGTAAAATCTGAATAATCTCACACTAGGCCTGACTGAAAAATACCTCCTAACCCTTCAGCTAAGATCAACCTTAATTAAGGATCAGACTTCTTGGTTCACTCTCACGAACATTGTTAAGTAATAGTGCAAACTGGCACCCATTAGCTGCGACCGGCAAGGCGGTGTTAATTGTTCGAGATAACCCATTTCATTGTGTGGAAGATTTTGTGAGACCGGACATGAAGAGTGTAGTCTTAAAGCAACTGTTTTATTTTCAAGTTGAACATCACCCACAATTGATCGCAGCTGCCGCATTCGAATAGACTTTCCAGTCGGCCCCTGTCGAAAAGAAGCACTAGACTCGAGTTTCGTTCTCATCAGAGCTCGTAAGTAGCGCATATGATCGCCACTGCCCGGACTTGAACCACGGCTACGCTGTTCATGAGGCAACCGTGTTTATCACTGCAACATTGACCTCACGTTAGGCACGGCCGAATTATCATCGCATGTGAACGCTCAAACACTTGCGCTTGTGAGTAATGATCAGGCCGCCCGACTGCCTCCAGAGGAGACACAGTTACCTCCAATAGATAACCCCGGTTCTAACCCCGGCGGTGGCGATGATATGCACTACTGACGAGCTCTAATGAGAGCGAAACTCGAGTCTAGTGCTTCCTCTGTTCGAAAGGGGCAGACTGAAAAGTCTATGGGGATGCGACAGCTGCGATCAATTGTGGGTGACGTGCAACTTGAAATTAACCAAATCCCCGAATACTCATCAGTAATGTAAACGTTTTAGTCTCCTCTGTAACGTTTTGCACACTATTTTCTATTTCAAAATTGAGATGGTTATTCACACATTTCACTTTCCTCAACTTCACGTATACAACCAACGTTTAAACCAACTTAATCGAACTAATCGATAAT
>JTDE01000102.1:263473-280760 GCA_014338405.1 Paragonimus skrjabini miyazakii | reverse complement strand
AATTCTAAATCAAAGCACTTTAGTGAACTATTGTGAGTTGATCATTTCCATTTTTATCACCTTTTTGATCTCGAATTCATACCTGAATTTTGTATAGTGTTTAGATCCACTACACCTTACGCGACTTCGTTTTCCAACTGGAAGGAACATAGTACATAGTGGCATATTGTTACACTGTTTTTAATAAAGTATTCTTCAGTTAACATGGCTGAGAACGAGAAGTTGTGATTCTCACTCGTTTCTGTAATTTGTAGCAGACAATTTATCCAGCTGTCACATGCGGCATCCGCAATAAATTGCCACACTGGAGTACAGTCTAGCTGGCCTGATTGCCCTTGGCCCGTACATCGATCTTTGGGCGTTAACAACGAACATGGTTGTTAAACTTGTCTCTCTATGACCAGTTTGCTTGTATGATTCTAGATAGTGATAACAACGGCTAAGCCCCGAATGAAACAGCCCAAACTGTCACGCATGCGTACCAGTCATCTACTGTGACGCACCAGAGCGTGATAGTTGATCACCGTTTCCGAAGCGCTGCATCCAACCGTGTAAGCCGATCAATGCAGTCAAGCCCTGAGCAAGCACCGGCAGCCAACCTAGAATCGTACATCAACAGGTGCGCTAGGGGTTGACTCTTTATATGTGAAACGTTCTAGAAGACTAACGATTACGAGAGCATGATAGTACGTCCGTTAGACCAACAGGCAACCATCATTTTGAGGAAGCTTTATGCCAACCGCTGTAACAGGCAGCCCTATGCATCCAAACCGGAACAGTAGCTTTATTGGAGAATGTGAGACCAACTTGAACATCTGACATATTATGGTTACTTACTTTACCGAACACTTTCAGAAAAGGCAGGAAGTTATAGGTTCGTGTGTTTACTTCTGAAAGCTTTGTCTGCACAGTGTACCTTTGATTATGAGTTGATTAATGAGCCCGTTATAACGTCTTTTTGTAATTTTCTGTACGCCTATCGAAGGGTTTTACTGTTCAGACATGTTTCCAAATATGCCGGTGTTATTGGCTCAACTATGACCAGTTTTGTTCTCTCCAGGCACCCGATCATTTAAAGCAAATTCGTTCAAAGAAAAGTCTTTGATTCCATTTACCCTTTTTCCTCTGGTCTGCCGCCATCAAATTCTACTGTTTATGCACACCCGTAACAGACAGTAACCATCAATAACGATCTCTCTCAGCAGTTCAATTGTTTGTTCTGTACGATTTTCAGTTAACCATGGTGTACATGTGAAGTGGTTCGCTGATAAGCTTTCCGTTGTACTTAGACAAAACAGCGATTAATGTGCACATATATACAGTTCGCTTCCAAGATCTTCAAAGAAGACTTTAGAAAATGTTATTGCAACGATTCATAAAACAAAGCTAATTAGAATGGTTGAAATTCCTTCTGAAAGTCTGCATACTGTTATGTTAATCTGACAAGCATACCTTGATTACATGGACGCTTGAGATGTGTCAGTCGCTTCAGTAGAATAATAGTTAATTACTCGGTTTCAGGAGACTGGACCTATACAATGACCCTTCATAACAGGTCGCCTGCTTCGAATCTGTAGGAATACTTGTCTTAATGATGAATTCGCCTTACCACTCAACGGCAAAGTGGCTAGTGAAACTGCTTGAACCCGTCCGAAAAGCGATTACCCCACTCAGTCTACGCGATACGTTTGAATTTGTCGAATGCTTACAGAACGTTAACATGAATTCACAGAAATCATGCTCGTTAGACGTAGTGTCTTTATTCACAAAGGTACCATTGCTAGAAACCGTCAATTTCATCTGTGACTACGTGTCTGAGACCGGAATCGATATTGGTTTACCACCACTAAAATTAAAAGAGCTTCTGCTCCGCTGCACATTTGGTGTACAACTGCTATTCAATGGTGTGCTGTGTCGGCAGACGGATGGCGTAGCTATGGGATCTCCGCTCGGACTTCTTCTGGTCGACATATTCATGGGAAAACTTGAACGCACGACGCTTCATTCCACTATCAGCCAGTTCAGTCAATACCACCGATACGTAGACGACATATTTACCGTAGCCAATTCGGATACTGATATGCACACAGTACTCGATATATTCAATCGCACCCATCAGTCAGTTAAGTTTATACTTGAGGGGGAAACTGGAAACGAGATATTCTTCCTAGATATTCGCTTACATCGACGAATAGACGGTACTGTTCAACGCAGAATCCACCGCAAGAATACGTGGACAGGTCAGTACACAAACTTTCACAGTTTTGTACCCTTAAAACAAAAGAGAAATCTATTGCGCTGCCTGACTGATGCAGCATACAAAATTTGTTCACCGGATACGTTAGAAAGTGAACTCGAATTCATGAGTGTGCTTCATGATAACTGCTACCCGGAACGATCTATCGCCAGAAATATGTTCAGAATATCACCTAAGCCTGAAGTGCATGACGTAAGAAAGAAGCTCGTGTTTATCCGAGTACCGTTCAAGGGTGACAACGCCGCAGAATGGCTGACAAATAAGCTCAACCAGGCAATTAGCAGGACATATGCTACAGCTGAACTCTGTATTCAATTCTCCACATCCTCAATTCTCAGGTTGCATAACAAAGATAGACTGACAGTTCAGACCTCATCTATGTGTATCTACTCATTCACTTGTTCCTGTGAAGCAGGTTATATTGGTCGAACGTCAAGACGACTTTCAAAACGAATCCGAGAACACCATCCACGGTGGCTGGGGCACGGGGAATCACGGTCGGTCAACAGTGTTATTCTCGCTCATCTGGTTGAAAGCGGACACCAGGTGAACACTGATCAAGCCTTCAAAGTGGTATATCGCGTGCCAGGCAACCCATCAAAAGGGACCCGAATGAGAACACTTTGTACTGCCGAGGCGATTGGAATCAGGCTGCTTGACCCGGTATTATGTCATCAAAAACGGTTTGTTCAGGCGCTGCACCTACCATGGCCACAAATCCACCGGATCGATGGCCCACCTGCGCGGTCAAACCAATGGACAAGCGCGACGTAACCGACCAATTAAGTCATCGCCAATTTGATTGACCAGTGACCTAGTTTCTATGTAATAAGTCCGATCGATATCTCGATCTAACTCTATTAACTCGTTATATAATTGTATCGGCTTGAAGATGAATTATCGAAAACATATGTTCGCCTATATGTCTTTGTCCTCATTATCGTAATGGGTATATTTGAAACAATAATTGTTTTGTTTAGAAAAGGTTTGGTGAAAACTCGATCCGTCTACTGGGTGTTTTGGCGTTCCCTTCCAATGAATTTGCTGCACGTTACTTTCTATCTTTGTAATTGGCGTATGATTTAAAACCAAATGACATAATAACGTCTAAAATATGTACTTATATTCCATGACTTGCACTGAAAGCAAGCTATATGTGTACATAACTTTTCAGTTAGAAATGAAACCGTCGCCATCTAAATGGATATGTGACTAAACAGAATGGCTGGGTGGATAACACCCCACAATCGAAAGTTCTTTCCGAATAGCGGAAGCTCCTACCCATGTGTTTATGTTTTTCTGTAGCTCTGGAAGGGGCAGTTAAGGCATGTACTTTCGTGAACTGGAAGGGAGGTTTTGCAAACGGGTGTCACAAAGAACCGACTTTTATGCACTATCAAGGGTGGAGAGTAATCCAGATGTTTGGTTACAGCAGGGCTGATCATTAGTCACCGAGTTCGACAATATTTGTTCCAACAATACCATTAGGACACGAAAACTGGTAGATGCAAGCATTTCGTATTGACTTATCAGTAACTAAACTTTAGTAGTTTCACACCGGTCCATCAAAAGGGCGCACTAGTGAATACACTATTCACACGTGCAAGGCGAAGCTATACACAAGACAGTCTTATGGAAGAATTAGAGTTGATCACGACTGTACTAGTATCAAATGGTTATCCAAAAAGGTTCATAGAAAGACACAGTAGGCCGAAACAGTCGTCCGAACCGGTGGTCACTGTACGAATGAAGAAGGTTTATATAGAATTTCCTTTTAATGGCGATTATAGTATGCATCAAACAACACAAAGACTGGTCAATTCGATTAAACGAGCATTCAACGCAGCCGAACTTTGTGTACTACCTCGAACTCAAAAGTTGCCTGTGCCTTCAACCAAAGGAGATCAACTTGTCGGTGCCACCTCACACTGTATCTACCAATTTACATGTAACTGCAAAGAAAGTTACATAGGAAGAGGTGTTTGATTTCCAGAGTGAAGGAACACTTGGGCAAATGGGCGCAGAACTCAGTATTACCGAAGAACGGCAATGTTGTTGAAACAAGCAAACACCCAGTGTCCGCAGTAGCAAGGCACATCCTGACCATTGGTCACGTGATCGATCCGGCTTGGCATTCAGAATTTTGTTACGTCATCCCAGCTGAAGATTCCTGCGGTTTGCTGAAGCTGTTGCAATCAATCGACTGAAGCCGGCCCTGTGGGTTCAGAAACAACTGTTCGTGAACTTGACCCTGCCTTGGACTTAGTGACCTTTCCTAACACATCAATCGACTATCCACCCTACCCACCCCTAAACTGTTCGATATAAAAAACCGTTTCATATTATTGTAAATTTGGTACTGATGAGTCAATACGAAATGCTTGCATCTACCAGTTTTCGTGTCCTAACGGTGTTGTTCAAACTTCGGAAGGGAACGAACTGTTTTAAATATTTGTTTCTACGACTGTTTAGGCCACTGTCCTCGTTGACCTAATTTGGAGACATTTGTCCTTGTTGAGAGACTTGCTAAAAAGTGAGAATTGTGAGCAGCCCATGTTTGGTACAGCATATTGATACGGGTGTAAGTGAGTAGTAAGTAGTAAGTAAGTAGTATGTGGTCGCTGGCACCCTAAAATATAGGGGAAGATGCAGTAAAACCATTTCGATAGGTTGATGTCAAAATTGACGATCACTTACAGGTATAAGTTTTGCGGAATGTTACTGATATTTTTCAAAATGTGCTGAACTCCAATTACACGATCTCTGTAATATGAACTTCCGGGGTTTTCTCGATACGGTATTGGAAGATGTGATACGAATACTTGGGAAGATGTGTTACCAAGTTTACACTAGTTGACACTCTTGACATCGCACTTCAGGGTCTAACCTTCGAGTGGATGCAGTTTGGCATTACTTGATCCGAAATGAAGATAAGTGTGGGTCACCATTTACAATAGATGGGGAATGCTTTGTTCAAGAATGTGATATCTGAAAATTTGTCACCTTAAATTGACTAAAACAGAGAGTTTAGTAGACAATCACACAATATATCTTTTATGTAAATTTCTCCCCGGTCACAGCCAACCTGCTTATACATACTTGTCACAAATAACAAATATGTTCACTAATGAAACAGATAATGCCATCCCTCTGTGAAGCTTACCTCAATACAAAGACCGCCCAGCCACTCGAATGTGAATAACTTAGAAGATATTCATGTGTGAAAAATCTGAACTAAGACATGACTCCAAGACGCGGTGGGTACAAAACAAGCTGAGCTAAGAAGTCGCGTTGGAAGGTCCGAACTTTCATGTTTGGACCAGGTTATCCCTCTTTGTATACGTTTCTTACGGAATCTACCAAATGATCTAGCGGATTAACTTTTTGAACACGGTTCGTCAATCAGTTCACGCTGAAAACCATCACTGTCACGAATAAACGTCAAAATTGTATTATTGAAAAATAGTTTGACAGATTTGATACTTTAGAGGAGTCACTTGTAAAAACCTGAAGGTCAGCTGAAACCTGAATCTATTTATCATTCTCAGCTATCTTGGTGATACTGTCCGAAATCAGTTCTTTCTCGCTTATCGACAAGCAGTATGTCTCTAGGTGGGTCGCGAAGGCGACATTGACACCGACTACAACATAGATAGGACACCACGTGGCATTCACAAGAAAGGGAGCTTAAAGGGACAGTCGATTCAACCACGTTGACCTACACACGAATACGTACACAAGAAAACCAGACAAATCTCAAATAAGCAGACAGAGATTAGTAGTTGTGGTGTATGCAGTTTCTTGATCGTTGTCTGATCTGTAAAAGTAGGCATGTTGGTGCGCACCCAATTGGCACGTACGTGACCACCATCAGGTGGAGGCCATGCAACCAATGTCTCAGCAACCGTATTTTTGGTTATTTCCGGGTACGCTTTTACTGATTAAATTCTCCTGTTCTCTCAGTCTGCATTGTACATATTTGATCCCAAACTAAACAATAACACAAACCAAACGTATACTACTGTTTTTGTAAAACTTCCTGCAAGTGTTTCTAGGGAATCTCAGTCCATCGGAACTCACTTAAAATAGCCTTTCAGGTTTCTCACCGCTAAACGTGATAATATACATGCGGGACAGGTGGTTTCAGTGTTCATCATGGTGAACACCTATGCACTTGAATTATCAACAACCTTCTAGAACAAATATTCCACAGAAAGGCCAGTCTTACTTATCCGATGTACTGCTAAATCAAATGCATCACCAGACGTCTAACGCAATGTTCAAGAGCCTTCGTGTCATCACCAAAGCCACCAATGCCTAATGGGGTCGATCAGATAGTTAAATAAGCCGGCCCTCTCAATCTGATTGAATCTCACCAAAAAGTATGTACTAAATGTCATCAAAACCAAGAACATGTTGAAGGTTCACCAACGAAGGGTTCATTTAACCACCAAAGTTGGCATGGCGCAGCAAATGAGGGCGTATCTAGTTGGTTTCCAAAAGCTAGATTGAAGTCTATTGACGCAACAGAAATCAACTCATAAATAAGCCTATTAATATTGTTTCCAACGTTGTAGCAATTAGAAATATAATGATTAATGAAGGCTGACGGCAAAATAAGTGCAAAAATGATATTGAAAAGGACATTTAAGAGGTGAGTCTACAAGGCGACATCCTGTGTATGTACAAGGCGCTCAGATGCACGCACTCAGCCAAAGCTAGTGTTTTGTGACACTAAAAACACTCACTCCAAGCGGCGAATGTGTAGGGTCTCAGATCAAAAGGTCCTGGAAACACAGTGACCACAATTAGTTTGTGTATGTGTAAAGCCTCGACGAACGTCCAGATCAGCACACTTGTTTGACCAAACTCCCAGAGTACGATGACCAGGTTGTACACCAACGTGTAGCTCTGACAGTGAGACAAGAAATCAAAATAAATCAGAATAATTGTGTCGACTAGGGATTCAGTCAGCTAGCGGTTAGTGTAAATGAAAACAGTGATTAGTTACAAGTTGAGGAAATACGTACTAAAATCAATATAGGATATATGAGTGCTTTTGTATGTAAGTAACTGGTACCACTTTTGAGGTCCGTCATGTGAAAATTATTCTCTACCACATGTTAACTCTAATGTAGTAGGTATTTGTGAAAAACTATCGTTCTGAAGTACTAACTACACCGTACGAAGTCAATGCACTCACCTTTCGTCCGTTTTACCATCGTAAGTATAGCTGTGATCACGGATTTGAAAGCCTCTTGAGGTCATTCATTCATAACTCCCGTTATTTATAACCCACTGCAGAAGTTTGTACGTTCGATGTCGCAAAACTGGGACTGATATCCTTTCACTCATTGGTGCCTCACTTCAGATAGTTGCATGATGTCTATGGTACTCGTGCGGTGCTCCGTGGCACCAACGTCAACACGCAATCGGACCAATGGGCATGATATACGAGAATCACATTTTATATCGTGTCAGTCAGCAAACATGATACACCATATATTGTACAGTTAACGGCGTGAATGTCTCCTCATTGAAGAAGTGCGAACAGTTGCCGATGGCATCGATAAATACTTCCTTTTCGCAAGTTACGTCACTTTGTTTTCATGGGTGTACATTCTACCGTTCACCTCTTTCTCGCTAAAGGTGAGTATTTGACGGTTAGTGGAAAAACTAACTACTTGGAGCACAAATTGAGTTTGAAGTGTGAAAATAGACGGGCGTAACTTACCTAAGCTCTAAAAATAATCGCTTAAGTGAGCCGTTGTTAAGTTGCATCGCAACAGATTGTCCTAGGAGAGTAAATCCAAGTCACGAAATGTTGACAGATTTAGCGCAGTGGCGAACAACCCAGAGTGATCAGAGTGTACCTATTAGTCGCAAGCATTAGGATGAATAGAAAATAACCATTGGTAACTCGGCCTATCAGCCAGTTTGAGAACAAAATTGCAAAAACCTTCAAACTTGACCGAACAAAAAAAAGCCTTTACTTTTAAATTTTTTTTTCATTCTGATGACGCTAGCAGAAATCACCTAATCAAACCGGCATATTGAAAAATGTCATAACTTCATCTCAACAAAATAATTGTCAATCGAGAACGTGCAGTAGCTTTCTTTCTGTTACTGTACCTATTCAGCGTAGTTATGGATCGACTCTCTTTAAATTACTTGTGTTCTGAACTCATTAGAAAGAGTACATACTTTCATGTTGAGTAAATTTTTTGAACGTGCATGCTGACCATGTAAATAATGTGGAATAATTGGGAATTGGAGGGGCTGAGAGACACCATGGTGGTAAAGATTAGTATAGAAAAGTGGTCATGTTTATACCAGTGGTAGGCATTTTGCTGCAAAATAATTGATTCTAGTTGATCATTGTCTCAGTGTTTTACCAAACACAAAACAAACAATCAAGTTGGTTATCTTTCACATACGTTTAACTACCATTCTCTTATAAACACACTTCATCTGTTACCCTGTCACACTACTTCACCACACGGTTCCTAATGAAAGTATTGCCTCACTTGTTTGACTGTCACCTAAATTTTCCGATGAATATGCTGTTTTATCAGAAGATCATCTAAACGACGTGACATGTCAACATGGCTGTTTGCGAATTATATTAGAAACATTGTGGACCTCTGAAGATAGCTTTTTACAACACCACATTGAACGGTCTGACCTAGCAGCACATAGGTATGATCTAGTAGTGAACGTCGGTTGTAGGAATTACTCCTACCGAAATATTTTATTGAATGAAGGGAGGTGGACGAAGTTGCCAAGACATCCATCAGCACATTACAGTGGGGGTCAAAGTGTGAGAAGGTAACTAGCAACAGAGTTAGGGTAATAATGATATTGTGGACAAAATCGATCGAACGACTAATTGAACGAACTGGAAGCTGAAGTAATGATTACATGACGGCAGAAGCCAAATGAAAACTGAAACGGAAATCCGTTGAAACAGATTGACAGTGGTAAACATTTGAGCTTGCATTTTATCACGGTACAGTCTTTACATAAAAACAGTGAACCAGATATACACAGTATTGCTCAGCCGTTACATACCATTTGTGAAAAATGCAGGACAGCTTATGGGCAGTGCATAATTTCCTGCTACACTCTACGATACACAATCCATAAGAACGATCATTGATTTTTTGTCGAAAAATACCTACATAGCTTATTTGTTTGTCATTACATAAATAGGCCCATATCGTTTACCTGGCAATCGACAATCGATAGTTATTATTCGAGCAACGCATTTCAGTTGCTAAATATTTTCGTCAGACTTATTTCTATATAAATCTACAAACCTCCAACGTTTTTTCTAGAAGATCATGGATGGATCGAAAGAATCTGTAGTTGTTCTATCTTTATTCTAAGAAAAATGATGATTTTACGTTAGGTCGTTAATACACACTTAGCCTACAAGTGTTGAAAGCTACTGCACCACTTAACATGTATATGGCATTGAAATGTCCCACAAAACCTAGCCATTGTATTTGTTACCTCCTGTGGTCCTGCTAACCCGCAAGATCCGGTTCTTTTCGTAACCCAAAGCCTGTTGATCTTATTCCTAGCAGCGCGGGTACATATACTAGTTACATCCCTCACATTCAGTTAGCTGCTTGGTTGTGCGTAGTCCAGATTCACTGTCTTCTGAGTTAAATGTGAAAAAGGCCAATAATAGCGTGTAAAATGTCTTGCGCATTGACATTTCGTTCGCATCTCGTCTGTTACTTTTGCGAAATTAACATACACATTATATAATGAGGGGGCAAGCAGCTAGACAAAATCGATTTAGTCATGTCTGAGATAGTCAATCAGGTGACCAATGCGGAAGCAGCAAGATGCAACTGAAACGTACTCATTATCAAGAACGTGAAATAGAATTGCTGTGGGCCAAACGGGTAATAGGAGTTTAAAGAGAGACAGAAAAAATGAACTGATGTTACTGCATGAGGTACTAATAGAAAATGGTTATCCTGAAAATTTTATGACGGACTTTTAGTTCTGGTACATATTTTGAACATACTGTTCTTACAGTAGCAAACTCGTTAATTCAGTTCACAGGTGAGCGGACATTCAGCCATTGGTAAACTTGGTTATGTCGAACATTCAGCAATAACACAGATGAATTACGGACTAAAAGTATATAGAAAAACCTTATAGAAACCATGTGATCAGCTGGCAACTGAACATTCATTTTAAACTCTCATTTTTGTACAGTTGCTGCAGAGGCAGTATGTCTGTAGAACCAAATTTCTATACTCAGAATTGCTCGAAGACCAGCCCAAACGACATTCTGATAACAGTTTGGGGTACACATTCGACAAACACGCCTTAATGAATAGAAGACGACCCAGGAAAACCTGTTCACTAACTCATCTCTAAGGAGAATTAATGTTATCAACAGTAATGGTATGAGAAAGTCTGCACGTAAGTGCGTGATTATACTTTAAGCAGCAGCGAAAAATAGCTGTTTTTTGTTAAAAATAGTGCCATTATAACCCGTTAACTATACTACAAACCAAATCTAAAATATTTTAATATGGTGGGCAGAAATGAAAAGTTTATATGATGCACAAAACTCAGATTTCAAACACTGTGTTTCTCATAGCAACTTAATAAGAAAGGAAAGAATATTTGTTGTGATAAACTAACATCTCATATATTCCAGTACGTTACAAACACAACACAGTTGAGTCAACTTATTGACCTGGTTTATAGAGATGTGTAACAATCAATCACCAGGCGTTACTGTGTATATCATTTTACGTAATTCACATAACGAACTGTCAACATAGGAAAACCTATTTTTATTTTACCCTGACGATATGAAATGTAGAACGTTGACATGGCATCAGTGACATGTCACACCCACAAAACACTAGAAAGTGAAATGTTTTAATGTCAAACAGTTTTACATTGACTGTGTCAACGAATATAGGAGTTGAGTAAGTAAAACAATACTCACGTGACTTTCGGGTGTCAAAACAGTACAAATCGCTTCTGGTCCCTATGCCGTTTAACATTAACTAATCATATTCCGATTATTTTATTTATAACGTGGTCTCTCAAGTAAACTTAGGGCGTGAAGACTCAAATTACAAAATGTGTATGTATACAAGAAATTAAGAAATCGGTAGATCTTTCACACACAAATTGACAGAAAACAGTTATAAATTGAAGACCTTCACAAATTATTGAAGCATTCTATTACTCGGCATCGTTTAACACTGTACACTGATTACTTCCAAAGAATTACTGTTCAAACCGTTTCCGATTTAGCTAGCAAAGCGTTTCCTCATGCAAATGTTTCGGTAGCATTTTGTGGTCCAGTGTCGCACAGGAACTATCGTGATGAGGGAACCTGCGTCGCACAATCTCGTCTTATCTGTCTAGCATTGCTGCGTTTGAAAGGACGAAGTTAATGAGTGAAATTGTTTTCGACCATGCTGATTGACTAGTCGATTCAAATGGTCCGGTCACCAAGGAATCCAGTAACACTGCTGATAACATATACTTTGAATGAAAGCCCAAAGGCTACTGACGAGTAGTCAGGGATTTGTTTAATGGGAAGCAATCTTTTCCCGTAACAAATTTGAACAGAGGAGTCAGAAACAGTTTTTGCACAATGTATCTCTCGAGCACACTTCGCCGCAACTTATTAGGTACATACTGCGGTCTGTGGGTGTATATAGCAAAGTTCAGTGGGCACTGTGAAGCTAAACAACAAAGTGAACAACCACACCAACACACGCACACTCACACACATCCATACACATCAATTACCAGGGTAATTTGGTACTGACGAACAAGTCTTTCTGTACACAGAGGGGTGGCTTCCAGTTGCTAATTGCTACCGCCTCCGCGAACCGGAGAAGCCTTCGATTTCTTGTTGCGTAACGTATCCGAAACGCCTTCTCCAGGTTCAGTTGGGGTCGGCAAGTCAACAGGTGTCGGGCGATCGATGATGCTGATTCCCTGTGACTTGTTACATTCTGACTTGAGCCCGGTATTGTTGTATCCATGAGTGTTTTGCAAACCCAAACTGGAATGTGTTCGTTGACCCGATGACGTAACTGCCGCTCCGTTCTGCCTATGTAAGTGGCCCGGCACTCACATGAGAACTCGTAGATGATGTAAGATTCGGCGTTGAGCGGTAGCGGTGTTTTCAATGGTGGTGTTGGGATTCGGGTGGTGGTGAACAGCATGACCAGTTGGGCTGCATAGAACGTGCGTCCCATAGCCGCCGTGAGACGCGTTTTCAACAGAGTGGCAATGTTATCACCTTTGTATGGCAAACGGAGATAGACGCTTAGTTTGGGAACTGTTGAACCATCGCGGTGACTGGCTTTTGTTCTGTTTGCTGAATTTCTCAACAAATGCCGATGGATAGCCATTTTCTTTCAGCGTGTTTCTCAACAATGACATCTCTTTGGCCAATGTTTCTTTTGAGCAAATTCTTCTTGCGCGATAGAACAAGGTCCTCACCAGACCCCTCTTGTACTGGATCGACACAAAACTGTGAAAGTTCAGGTACTGTCCAGTACAAATGTGTTTCCGATAGGCAGACAGCAGTAAGCAACCGTTGTTCTGGCGCTTCATGAGAATATCCAATCCACTTGTCTTACTCAAAAAATGTTCCAAAATGCCCAAGTAATCAACGAAAAAACTGAAACCTATTCTAATGATAACGCCTTTGGTAGGCTTAGAAGTTGCTGTTTATTTGACAAAGTAACTGAGTTAATGTTGTAATTGATCGAATTTCCAAAGTTGATATAAGTTAAAGATATGACCTTAACATATATCATCACTCCGTTTTGATTCTGAGCTCTGGATGCGCGCGGGAACCTGAATGACGGTTTGTCATATCGAACATTTGTTACTCATGTTGAGTTACGTCTAGCATCGTCTACCGTGCTTAAAATGAGCTAATGTTTCGAGACTCGATTGTGAGAGCACCTTACATCTAGTGAAAGACCAGAGTGATTAACTGTCAGCAAAGTTGTGGCTATATTTGTCATATAGTGGATTAGTAGTTACATTTTATGGTGAAGTTTTACTTCTGGCTTAGAATTTACAGTTGACAAAGTTGAGTGTGAGAGGTCAAAACATATGCGTGTATATCAACTGACTGTAAGTTTCTCGGACGTTATTGCTGAACTGTAAGCCTACTGAAATAAACACGTTGAACAACGTGAACTGCGAATGCTTTTGCAATCCGCAGTAAGAGGAAGAACACATTATCTTACTGAAGCAAATGTAAACCTTCTCAGAGAAGAAAAGCTAGATGAACTATCACTGACGGAACAGATGGAAATTGCGATAGTCAGTAGGAGTAAATATAATGTTTTCTGACGATAAGGCCATTTTGATCCAGGTGACCGTTGAACAATAGATGCTTGATAATGGCACCATCCATATTTATCAGTTAACCAAATCTAACGCGCGAAGTATCAGGAAGGGAAACACTATAATCGGTAAAATATCAAATGTACCAATTCCAGGTAGGCACTTTAACATATGTATGTGCAAATTTTGCACGCCGTGCACCGAACTATACAAGTAGACAATTGTGCAAAACGTATATAACATTGTTCGTCAGGTTTTGCAAGTCAACGTTGATTCGATCGAATATAGGTCAACGGTCGCAAATAGTATTTCAGTCGTGTCTAATGACGTAGCGGCCAACACGTGTCTCAAGAAAACTTGATTGGAATTAACCTTCTAGCAGTGGCGAGCATATATACTACTGACCAGCTCTAACAAGTGCGAGACTCGAGTCTGGTGTATCCTTTTGAAAGGGACTTGGTAAAAGTTTAGTCGTGTGCAGAACTCTTGATCAGCTATCAATGTTGTTCACTCCAAATCAACCACAATTCGGTTGGTATATATCAGCAGTTCATGATTCATACACTTTTTCAGATATTCAGAATTGTATGTTCAAAATTTCACAAACTTACTGAAATATAGTTTTGGATAACATTCATATCAATAAGAGATCCAACAACAGAGACTGTTACATTACATCTACTTGTACATAAGACATATTGTTGGTGAGTTCGTCACTGATATTACATAAATACTGTTCTGAATTATATTATGGTCATGCAGAGCAAAACATAACCAGAAGGAACGATAAGTGCCTGGGTGAATTTCATTATCAGTTGCCTTGGATTTGATGTAAACCTTCATTTTGACTTTCTCCTCAACTTACTCAACCGACTGAAGTGCAGCAGTTATTTTCTCTAACGACCTTCGGGGGTATGCGGATGACTGCCACTTATCCGAGTTAAACAAACATTTATACATCCAACGCTTCATACTGAACGAAAGCCCTAACGCACTAGGCTCTTATCTTTATTTCGTTTCTCCTGCTACTTCTTACTCCAGTCCGCTGTTGGTAGGCTGGTTAATTCCTTTTCTCTCCGCTTTCATAGTATTTACTTCGGATAATTTATGTCTGTGAGGAAAACTGTTTGGTGACAGGAACTGTGGACAACACCACCGACCTGATACATTGATTGACAGTTGAACATTTTTCTCCTCCGGTTTTCGAGGACACCACAGATCTGCTGGACGGACGTTTATGAACGAGAAAGCGTAGGATCCATCAAGTCATCCTAGAAGTTACATGTCAGAGACTGCCCTCCTTATTCACTTAATCTGGCCAGGACAACCCGGTATGCATGCACAGGCTGACTCGTCCCAATTGTGGTGGCGTTCTGCGGCAAATTCGCATGAGAAATGTTCACCCGCCGAAAGGTAATGAACAGTTTTGCATGCTTTGTTCTTGAACTTGATCGTTTCCATCCCTTTATTGGTAGCAACCCATTTTCGCTTAACATTCACAAGCTATTATCAATGAACCGTACCACAGACGACAAGATCATACATCAACATCGAAAAAATCTATTTTTGATTGCCGCTTCCTTGGAATCCGCAGAAACGCCTTTGCGGCTCTATAAGTACTGTCCTGGAATCACGGGTTTTACCTCACCCAATCGTTTGGAAGACTCGCGAATGACGAAGCTTGAATGTTGAAAATTCCGTATGAATATGTAACGTAGAGCGGAACCGATGAAGACGTTGTTTGCATGCGAGGGTGAGGTCCTAAAGCATGGAAGCACGTTTAAGGGTATCATGCGTAACGGCCAACACTCAGTTTCACAAAGTTCTGCTCGTCATCAACCGTTGCCTATTTAATAGAGTCTGACTATTAGGTTATTCCCACAGATTCACTTTGTCTGACCTAGCAGGTCCGTAGTGTACAGTCGAGACTGGTCACAGGTCGCTGGTCGGTAATTTCAGAGGCTACCACCAGTTACATAATCTCCCTTATATTAAAAATTGCAAACCTTTCCTTAAAAAAGCGAAACCAATTATTGTCTTATGTCCATGTCCTGTCTAAACAGATTACGTAACCATAGTTATTATTGGCAATCAACCTTATTTTGCCCAATCGACTGTGTGATATAACTTTAAATTGATTAACATCTTACACTATTGAGCACTGTTATAAATCAAATGGTTTTCTGCAGGCGGTATGTTGAGTACATGTTCGCTATCACAGATTCATCGGTTAACATAGTTGATATTTCGAAGGACTTCAACCGCGCACATCCGCTGGTAAGCTTCACCTTAGAATTGAAATTAAATTGACCTTTCCATCTCCTGGACGTCTCTTTGAGTAGAAGGACTGACGGAAGTTTGAAACGTGCAGTTTATCGGAAGACTACTTGGTCGGGCCAGTACAATGACTCTTATGGTTTCACCCACTCAAAATACAAACAAAACCTGGTCAAATGTTTGGCGGATAAAGCCAGAAAGATCTACTCAACAAATGGAACAGGAGTTACAGTTTGTGACCCATATTCTACAAGAGAATGACTAGCCCGACAATTTTGTGACCAAACATATGAAACCATTTGAAGCATCAGTTAAGATCCAAGGAGTTGAAAAGAAGCTCATGTTCATACGACTGTCAGACAAAGGAGATACGTTGACTGAATCACCAACCCGTCGACTTACTAGTTCGCTTAAGAGAACGTTCAACGCAGCCGGACCGATTATTTCATGCACCGATCCAGCAACGATTACTCTAAATCTGAAGGATAAAGTGCTGGTCCACAACTTGTCTGTGGTGATATACTCGTTCGTTTGCGATTGTTCAGCAGACTACGTGGGGCGTTCGACTCGGCACTTGCCCAGAAGAATCATAGAACATCATCAAGCATGGATCGGAACAGGTGACAGAAAATCAGTCACGAGTGCCATTGTACGTCATCTGGCTGACAGCGATCATCAGGTCAACATAGATCGATCGTTCACTGTTATCTACAGATTTCCATCGAACCGGTCAAAACTCGTTCGCCAGTGGATGTTGGTCACTGTCGAGGCCATTGCCATTCGATTACGTAATCCAACCTTCTGTAAACAGAAAACCTTGTTTAGTCGCTTCAACTGCCCCGAACGTTAGCTGACTCACCCGATCGATGTAGGCAGTTATCACCCAGTTGGTGTCCACAAACACAAAATTGAGATGGTGTGAATTTTGGACCAATACCAAGTTTCTCGTGTAATCGTTCTTAATTTTATTTCTCTTTATAACTTAAACGGGTTGACAAGATTTCATCGCAAACATCATGTTCAACGGGAATTTTCGAAATGAACATGAAAATATATTGTACTTAGACGGATGCTGAGCCATCAAAAATAATTTGGCTCACTACATCTTCTTCCTATACCTATGTGGTTGTTGAGAAACTCATCCCGTGAAATAAATACTTCTTAGTCCTGTTCTATACTGTTAACGATCAGATTCCCGAAGGAGGTGGCAGTTAACAAACGAAAGTCACCGCACTGCGTGCAAAAAGACACTCATCTGTGACAGATTATCCTGGTAATTGATGGGCATTGATTTGTATGTGGTTGATTTTGTTGTTTACTTTCATACTGTTCATTGATATTTGTCACATAAACCCGCAGACTGCAGTATGTACCTGATGAGACGCAACG
>JTDE01000102.1:156752-243232 GCA_014338405.1 Paragonimus skrjabini miyazakii | reverse complement strand
AGAGCGTGAGGCTTGCTATGCATGACACACTTTGTTGTAAAAAGACGCTCGCCTTGAAAAATTCGTCCGATTCTGTTCACTCTTTTTATTCTGACGTTTCCAAATGAATGTCCACATCCTTACTTAGGTCCAGTTTTAAATTTTTATATGCTCGTATTTTTGTGTACGATTTTTTATTATCTGTTACTTAACACAACCTCTTAATTACCCTGGCGATATTAAAATGAATAGGGTTGTTAAATGGAACTAACAGTATTAATCGATTTTCTGTCCGATGCAGACAGGGTTATATAAAAGTTGAATACACATCTCCTAAGACACACAGGAACACATGATCCGAATCGGTCATCTGTGATTACTAGTTAGTAAGTGTTAACCTTCATCCGGTCTATTAGAATGGTCAGTCCCTTCACCAACCAAAGGAAATCAATAACAGAGATTCGAAACCTGCAGTCTTGACTCTATTTCCATTGGATGTAATCCGTTTGCTTTGATTTTGGCTGTTTGCAACAATCGATTCCTGTGCCGGTATAAACAGCGTCCGATCATCGTGGAATTTTCCAGGTCAGTTTGATTGTGTGTGCATAACAACGATCAAACCTTTGAGCTCTGGATAACTTTAGCTTCAGATTTTTGCTTATTTTAAACGGAAGATCGCGTGCAATCTGTCGATTGTCAAACTGTGGCGAAGTTTATAGTAATTATATTGTTTTTACTGGAAGATTGTGAAAACCGTGAGGACCAGAGGATAAAATTGTGAAATTTCGCAATCAGAATGACGAGGATCCTGAAAGTTAGAATGATCAGTGTCAAGTAAAATTTACAGAGGTTTAAGACAAAACCATGTGTGAAACGGAATTCTAGATGGTACAGCGGACTGAACAAGTGTTGGCATGATACACAGACTGAGCTGATCAGTTGATTTTGCACGCAAAGCGGAAGACTATTTGGACGGATTGTCATAGTGCTGGCATGGTCTGATTTTCTTGTCATTTCAATATTGCCAACAATTGTCCTCAATTTAACTTGCACTGTTCAGTTCATAAAAATCTTATGAAAATGTATGCCGTATATTATAAACTATCGTCCGAACTTAAGACATTCCAGTAGATGTAAAATCATCTTGCCGTCTGTTTTGTGCCACCTAAAATTTGGTTGTCATTTTTATCAGATAATTGGAGATAAAGTTTTATGGTATATAAGTAAGTAAGCTGTTTGAGTAAATGAAAAACAACGGCTTGATAACTCACGGATTCGAGCGGATCAACCAGAGGGCGGTTATGAGACTTGTGATGGTACAAACCAATCCGAAAAGCCCGAAAACGGCCCAACCTGTACCGAATAGTTTGTCCAGCTGTTGTGTAAAGGTGATTAACAAGACGTGCAATAAAAATCCGTTCAGTGTAGAAACAGTAATTTACAATAACTATATAACTATGCAAATAAAGTAGTTCCTTATCGTTCTTTTATACACAGTATGTAAGTAAAATACCCCTGTGAAACTGAGAGTATGGTACAAAGCAGGCATTGTGTCAAATGTCCTGAGAGAAATGTACCGAGATAAACTGCATCTCACAATCTCTGCAAACAAACGCCGCTGATTACGACTCTACCCTATTTGGTAACATCTCCAGTCTAAAACATACCCGATCTCTTGTGATCCGGTTTATAAAATGAGTTGAGTAGTTGAAGATTATATAAAATGCAAACATATCTCAGATTTTTCTAACATCTGTTGCAGTATATTGTGAATATACAGGCAAGAATCACACACTAGACAGGTAAAATAACAATGACATAACCTTAAAATGTCTTCCAAAGTATGCCTGTATCCTGCTCTCATGTTTTAAGTAGTTTGGGGATATTTTGAGTCCTAACAAAGTCTATTCTTGGAATAATTATATTTGTTGAAGTCAGACGATTAATGTATATTCTCATAGGAATTTTGTAAACAGTTGATCCAATTGTCCAGGAACAACGTTGTGGAAAGCCGATCCGCATTTGACCAGTCTCATCAATATCAAGCAAATCAAACATCTGAACTCACGACCGAGGAATAAGTGTCAGAATGACGGTCCATCAAACCGTGGTAGTCGGTCGATTATACAATAGATCACGACTTCCACGTCACTTGGTTATATTAGGGTCATTAGATGATCAGTTGCCCGGACTATCAGTCCGTGAGGGTTTATTATGCCAAAATGTATTCATGGGACATGTGTTTGATACCACGACGTCCGCAGTACTGATGAGGACCAACAAGGTTGAAACAACTGCCCAACACTTCGCTGACAGTTACTAGAACCAACCGTTTGTAGCTCTCTATTTGGTCAACTTCTTGAAAATGCCCAGTTGAATTGATTACGAAATTCAACTGGCTATTTCCAGTTTACTTGTTGTACCTAATTGTTTCATAGCTTAATATTTTCATTAGAGTGAATGTGTTATGCTTGAAATTTTACCTCCGATGACGCGTCTTGCTTTCTGTGACTTTGACTTACGGTGGTATTGAAAATCTAGTAAATGGCAGAATGAATTTCCCTTTTGTTGTTAATCTACCTTACGGTTTTGGACCAGAGTGTAGTGTACCACAAAATGAGTGTGGCCATTCAATGCCCGCAGTAACTATAACTACATGATTCGCGCAATCTGAACGGACACTACAGAATTTGACGTCTGAGTTTAGACAAGGGTGATGGAATTCAAAATACATTTTGTATTGCATCTTACTTACATTAATTGAATGAGCATGACGTATTTTTCCCTTCTGACCAGTGATGCTTTTTTTCAATAAAAATTGTAAGACTCAGTAATTGCTTTTTAAGGCCCCCTTATGTAACCGGTGACAGTATTTCACATAAAAATAACCAGAGATCACTTTAACGATTCCATACAGGAATCTTCGTTGTACTTATAAGAAGTATGTACAAAGTTGCAAGTCACAGGTTTATGTGGTAATGTAGTAAGCGAACCAATATGGTTCACTGGTTGATACTGGTTAATTACAAGGCTGACCTCTGAGATGAGGTTTTGGGTGAGAACATTTTGTGGATATTAGTTGAAAATCAGTCACAATTGCACGCAGAATTTGTTTAGCTAGAGGTCAACAGAGTATTGGCAAACAAGTTCATCTCCAGTGAGCGTAATTCCTGATTGTTGCAAAAGGTAGACACTACTCATGAGTTCTCACATGAGTAATATCTGAATCTAGAGCTCTTTTTTGAAGAAGTTGCCAAAAGCATAACTTGCAATCAATGTCATTCAGATCACAGGATTATATGTTTTTGCTGTTGGTTTCTTTGTTCATATGTTCCGAGGTACTACGTACTTTGAGCTGGAAAGTTTTTGAGTTATTGTCTCTGAGATTGACGAGTCAAGTACTAGCATCCACCGGTGTTTTTTTTAACATTCTGTACAAATGTCAAATTATTTGTAAAGTTTTGAATGATTTTCAGCGTACGTTAAAAAATTTGTATTGCTACTAATCAGCAATTGAAACAGTGTGCGTTAAAGCTAGATACTCATTTATGTGCAGTTTGTGTTGATCGTGAGGCAAGTCACTGAGTTTATTGTGGGTAAGTCTATAACAAGCAGTGGACTGATGTGTAGTAAGGTACAGTCAACGAGTGCTTTAACAGTAATCCATGTGGAAGAAAATGCACGATAGAACGGAGCGCAAGCAGAATGATTCCCTTAGAGTTTCAGTAGAAAATATAAAGCTACCCTGGTTGTGCATAACCTATGACGGTTGGTTTTACAAACTAAAGAGAAGTTGTCAGCAGTATCAAGCAACAGGTGGGAAGTTTCAGCGATCTCTGCTTTCAGGCAATCAGAAGCGTAACAACGGCCATAGGATATTGGACTAACTAGAGCAGAACTTTGCTTTTGACAAAAAGTTTAGTAAGTTGGGATTTACCGTTTACTTTTTCGATCAGCGTAGTTAAAAAAAGGTTACCAATCTGTTTGTTGCAGTTAATTTGACCCAACAGAAATCAGCCATTGAGTTAATCACCGGACCCGTTAAGCATGAAGTGAACAGTAAACGAGTATTCAATTAGCTGAATTGTAACGAAGTCCAGCTTAACGTTGCCTTGCATGTCTATCATTTGACGAAAATCATTTTTTGGATCCTACGTACATACAACTATACAAAGACCAATAGTTAGAAAACGAGCAAGATTTAGGCTGAAAATAGTCCAGAAAGATTTCGAATATGGGTTTTAACCAGCTAGGAGAGTATCTTCATAATTTTTATACACCGATTGAATAAACCACAAGAAGAAATTTTATCACTGATAATTACTTTGACAGATTTATGAGTTTAGATGAAACCCAATTGTGAAAAATCAGGTCTTCGGCTGGATTTGAACCAGCAACAGAAACATCATGCCCAAACGCGGCAATCGCTATAGCAACTAAGCTACGAAGCTACGTCAGGAGCTCGGACATTTCAAATTTGGAATCTGCTACATACCTGTCCCAATGTCTCATATGTAATCCATCAACAGTGGCGCGAACTGTTCGAGAGATCCTGCGGGGCAGTCAGTACCCTGGATCATTTGGTGGATTACTTATGAGACGTTGGGACGGGTGTGTAACATAGTCCAAATGTGAAATGTCCGAGCTTCTGACGTGGCTTCGTAGCTCAGCTGCTATAACGCTTGCCGCGTTTGGGCATGGTATTTCTGTCGCTGGTTCCAATCCAACTGAAGGCCTGATTTTTCACAGTTGGGTCTCATCTCAAATCAAGCATGTCATCGTTTGGTTCAAAATTTCGTAACCCTACAAGCAAAGAAAAATATTAGGATTTTGAGGTTTGTTTTAAAACGGCATGTATTTCCTTTATCTATATTTGAATTCTGAGCATTTTAAGTTTGTCGTCGTCAATGTTTACTACAAGCGCTCAAGCAATAAAACCTCGATATATATGAATTGCTCAAAACTTTCATTTAAAACAGTTCATTTTCTAAAAATATATTGATAAACCTGTAGTATAGTGAACCGAATTTAAGAATGATATTACTGATGAAGGTAAGATAATATTAACTTTTAGTTCATTTGATGTATATTTGTGCCGCTTATTTTAGACTTAGTTGTAACCGTAAATCCGCATAAAATTTCACAACGTAGTCAGGAACCGTCGAGTACCTGTATCCGATGGATGAGAACAACCATGAAACCTGTTGTGTGCTTCCAGCGATTTCTGTCCAGTAAACATTCCACTTATACCGGTTTGTAGAACAAAGCCACATGAAAAGTTTTATTGTGAATGCTAGGTCCTACGAGAAATTATACGGCATGGTAACAAAATATTTTACACAGCCGGACAATCATGGTATGTGGTTTACCCTTGCAATTTTTGCATTTGAGACAAAAACAAAACGTCCTATTACTGATCAGGAATGTTAGATAATACAACACAAGTAATAATTTGAGGAAGATATAATTACCTGTAGTTTAATGGGATATATTTGAATTCATGAATATAAACTCGAAATATTTTGTGGAGGACAATGCAGTTATATAACGTCATATTCTGACTAAGTACAACCCTTCCAAACAACGGCATCATACTGGTGTGGTTCGATTCGTCTAAGTTAGCATACGATGCCACCATCAGAGTCATGCTCACGTAGGAAAATGAACGATAGAACATTCTCTATTACCGGAGATTAGTCTGACTTAAAGTCTTGACTTCAGGTTGCACACTGTTGAACTTTGGTTGCAACTAATGTACTCCGACATTATTTCTAGCCAGCCTGTTTGAAAAAGACGAACTACTGTCAAGTTGTGCCTCTGTTTGAACCCGTCAACAGTACACACAATTCTCACACTCAGGTTTTGCAATGCGACCACACTCTCATGAGGAAACCGTGTTGATTACAACGCTACTGACCGAATTAAAAAATCCTAACCTTCGACCATTTCCGGTCGTTCATATAGAACGTATTGCCCGTATTGTTGTTAGTCGAAGTAGTTCATAGTGTCTGCTGGCTGTTGGGCGGTTTATAGTTACGAAGAAAGAGTGAATGAAACAAAATAGAAGACAAATTCAATTAGGCTGCTGGGTTTAATCCTTTCAGTGACGAACACTGAAATACGCTGAAACAACATTTAGTCAGACAAGCACAATTACTGAGCAATGAGAGTGTGCTAGTATAAAAGTTGTGAAACTCGTACTGTCGATTGCTTTTCACCTATGTTCAGATCGAGTAAAGCGTGATTGCCCTTAACCGGTTCAGCCGTGACCACCAGGCTGGGTTATGCTTCCCAGTCAGAATAGATCTTGACTGTGAAGCAGTCTGCACAGTAAACTGCCCGTTCCATTTCTCAGTCTCACCAGTAGACCACTCAAGCATTCATCATTATTTGGTGGGATATGTGATGCCGATGGTGACCATGGGGCTGGAAGCATTTTGTGCGTAACGGTTCGTTTTCCCATGAAGTGCTTGTAATTCACTGAAAAGTTGCATAATTCTACCGGGTTTCCTGGGTAAGTGGTTTCTCAGAGGCTCATAATGCTTCTAGTAGTCTGTTTGTGAACAATTTCGAGAAATATAGCAAAGTTGTTTTTTTCACCTACAGTTATGGACGAACTGTTGCAACGAACATGGTGGAAAACACTTCAGGGTGGAGGGCCTCACAAATTCTTCCTAAGCAGTTCAGGGTTATTCTTGACTTTTAGCCATGACAGCATTATTTGTAGACAGACCCAAATTACTTGCCACTATGGTTCCTATGTCTAATTCGCATGCAGCCTTTTATCACCAAGATAACATTCAATTGATGGCCGGTTGTTGGGTATCTCGAAGGGCTCAAAAAATTACTTTTTTAAGTAACCTTGAAAGTTGACGAGGATATGTGATTCCCTGACTGTCATCAGTGTTCTCGACCCTTCGTTACCATTCTTGGCATCCCGGCTACACGCGAGTCTTCTGAATGGTGTCTCGCTGTATTGTCTGGACTTCTGTCTGGAAATATAGAGATTGCCATAGTTTTGTGTATTCTTCAAAGAGCAACATTGTTGATTTGGTTAGGCTGGTTAATTTGAGAACGGCAGGTGTCCTAAGACGGGTCTCTGTGGAACATTGTTGTTGCCAGTTGACCACTCTGACAGTCGTTCTTTCACCTTGATGTTCAACTCACGTTCACTCAGACAATCCTTTAACCAAGTAGGTCAGTGCTGATCAAGAGCATAACTATTCAGTTTCCTCAACAAGATGGAGAGATTAACCGTGTCAAAAGCTTCGTAAACTTCAAGATAAACCAAGTCTTTGGTCAGTCCTGCATCGGAAGCCTTCGTCCAAGGATCATGAGCAATCAGCATATTCGTGATGCGTGAGTATCCCTTACGAAAGCCATGGAGCTCCTTAGTGGTGAGCTGCAGGTCTTCAAACCTGCCCCGGAGAAAGTAATCTAGTAACCTCACTGTCACTTTAATAACCACTGAAAGCAACGCTGTTGGTCGGTAGTGCACTGGGTTATTTCTTAACCCTCCTTCGAAGATGGGTGTGATTGTGAACTGTTTCCAGACTTCCGGTAGGAGGGCGGTTGATGAAAATTGATTGGAAGGCGCTGCAAGCAATTCTGCTAGTCCTATAGCTCAACTTTTCATTATGACAGTGGATATCAATTCGGGACTTGACGATTTGCTGTTTACTCGGTTCTCCAATTTGGTTCTGACTTGTGACATTGACATTAAAAGTAATTCACTTGAGCCGCTGCAAAATTCGCCTGTGCTGATAGCCAAATCGACTTTATCTGATGTCGGCCAATATACGATGGTAACACGTGACATACTTAACAAACGTAAGTTCAGTCTGTACTAGCTGAAATCCGTTCTAGGCGGAATGTTTCAATCTAATCAAATGTTTGACTGTTCCACTTCTTAAATGTCTCGGCTTTTTACTACACCTGGTACATCTAACTGGAATTTGTTTGTCAACGGCCTCAGAATTTTTGTTGACGATGAACTGCCAATGATCCTCTAGATTGAGTGCGATGCAGAAACCAGACAAACCAGTCTTACTAAGCTCTCTTCATACTTGCAAAGTTTACCGTGCGTTAATCCTTTAGACTTGTTATTTGGGAAATATATTGTATTGTTTTGTGTGGGTAGCTAAATTAAAATACCCCATAATAGCTACGACCAAGCGGATCTGTGATATTTTAGTTGGTTATATTGCCAACTTCTTTGGTAAGAATGTGATCATGACAAGATGGCACTTGACCCACCTACTAATTCGTGTGGTCCGGGGCATGTTAGAAAAGTCTAACTTCCGTTACTGCCTCAAAAAAATATCCCCGGCGCAAGAAGAGGTTGCTTCCTTGACCAAATAGTTACTGAAGTTTAGCTCCCGTCGTTAATAATTTAATGTTACCTGAAGATGGTACTCGTAGAGGCTTCTTTCAAACAGAAGACGATTTGTATATCACACCAAACAAGTGAAGTTGGAAAGAACGATAACTACATGTCAGATTCACTGCAGAAGTATCAGGATCAACATTTCACAAATACTTGAGATCTTCAGATGCGATCCAGACTTATGGGCTACAAAATCCCCCTTACCAGACACTGCCATGTTGCGGCGGGGTTTTCGGCTATCCCGCTTTTCTCCTTATAGCAGCCTTACCATAGTGTCTGTTATAACTGAGTTTCCATGAAAACGGAAGTCAGGAAGCTCGTCCAGTTTATCAGAGAATGAGGCTGCATTGGTATAAAAACAACATTAGGAAGCAGTTTCACTGAATACATTATACGCAACAGATAAATCTATTTGAAGAGATTTCAACGATCCGAAGACTCCCATGGGATAGCTCCAAGGGATTTATCGAGTGAGAAACACTAAGTTGGGGGTGTTGCAGTGTACTTCGAGGTCGCCATCTTTTATTGGAATGGTGGAAAATTGAATTTTCTCGAACTGTCAGTTCGGATTTGGCATCTATGTAAGGAGTAATGAAGCAATGTTAGAAGCAACTACACTGAGATTCTTAATGGTAACCGTTTGTCTCTACTACTGTCTGTTGTTCCTCAGTGCATCAAGACGGTACCCGATTTCATCATCACGGCGGGTTGCAGGCCAGGCCGGGGGAGGTCATTTCTTCATTTCCCTGGTAAGAATGTCACCTTCAAAAATTGCAGAGCACATACCGAGACAACCAACGCGAACGAGTGAATCTACTAACTGATAAGGCGGCAAACAAAGTAACAGCGATAAAAGATTAACCGACGGCGTGACAACACTAAGGGACAATAGAAATAACGACAAAATCAGTGTAACGTTCAAGTTGCTCACTAAATGTTCAAAAAAGCGGTGCCTGAGTTCATCATACCAAATTATATGAATCGGGTTTGGTGAAAGTTCATTGAAAGTTTCCCCATGGGCCGTAACTTGACAAATTTCTACTGGATTGAACACCTGAATCTCTGATAGTATGAACGTCAAGATTGTTTGCCGTACCATCACTGGTATTAAACCGTGCAACTTAAAAAATGGACCGCTACAACTTGTGCAAAATTGAAGAGATACACTTCCATTGATTTGAAGACAATTTCAGTGTTTGATTACATAAAATATTCAGTTTCCCGATAGAATAAGAATCGCAACTCTACGTATAGTCCATACTCAGAAGCTGATCAAGAGCCATTAGGGGTAGTTACGTCGAACCGTTTGCGCAATGGCTGTCGATGTGGAGAACGTCCGTAAACGGAAACAGGTTTCAACAATTGTGCAGCCTGTGTTAGTTATGAATGTGGACTGATCTCTTAGCTCCCAGCGATATAACTTTAGTCGGTTTTGCCATTATGACTGAAGCCGTCGTAATTCGATTAGCTTTTTGTGACCTCCGGTTTTTGCCTTCGTAAGATCATGCTGAACTGGGGGAACTGTATCTTTGCGACAAAGGTGTGTTTGTTTCATTCTGCAAATTCATGAATACTATATCCTACTAATCGTCAAGATTTTTGAAATAAACAAAGTTAGACAAAGTCTGAGTGAACTTGAGAACACGTTTAAAGCTGAATAGGCTCGAGTCTATAATGTCAAACTGACATTTTGTTATGTAACAACAGCCAAGTAGTTTTATGCAAACCAGCTACGAAACGTACAACATTAGCCCTTATCTCCATCAGACAAGAGAAGACCGTGTAAAACTGCGTTCAGGGTAAACAGTGAATCATTTTACCAATATTATCTGCAAAATTACTTTGCCGATGGACCGCTGAATTTCAAGTTCACCACTGGAGAGTTAATCAGCCGTTTCCCATCAGTCTAAAAGTATTCAGAGATTGTGTGCAACAAAAATGCTATGAAAATACAAGCTTAGTTCCATTTTGATAATAACAAGAGATTCAGGATATGTTAAAAAAAGCATTATTCCGTCGTTAATTATCCTGTTCGGTTAATTCGAAGCATATTGAGATTATTCAACAGAACTATAAAACTCCGATCTATCGAAGACCAAATTTGACTGCCGTATGCAAAACAGGGTTCATCCCCCGGAGAAGCCTTGTAATTACACAATGAATATCACTAACACCTAATTATACCTTTCATAATTACAAAGAAGAGCCGCGAATTACTGAGCGCATCTTCAGTGTACAGGCATATCTAGTTGGGTAATTCTGTTTTCATTCTTATGACGACACTTATAACTTGGGTAACGAAGGGGTTTCAGTAATTCGACGGCGTGCATATCTACATAGCCCACGAGAAGTTGTTCATATTGGTTTGGTAGTCATTAACTGATATGGGGACAGTGAGAGCGCAATATTATTTTGACTGAGAAGATCATACCACAAAGCTCAGTACTTCCAAGACTGCATTGGAAATGTTATCTGAGATACAGAACATGATTTGAATAAGTAGTTGCTACTGACACCAGAAAGGGAATTCAGTCTTAACAAAGTGTCCCTAAGCAATCTAACGGATACGAATGAAAATTCTTATAGATTGAACATCACGAAGAACTGAACGCAGCTGTCGCATTCACAAAGATTTTCCAGTCAGTTTCTTTCAAAACCATTTTCGCTTATGTGTAATGATCAGCTTGCCCGATCACATGAAAGCGTGGTCGGAATTCTAGTTCTGGCAGTGGCAAGGATATACACTAGTGACGATCTCTAATGAAAGCAATACTCTAGTCTCATGCTTGTTTTCGTAAGGAACCGACTCGAAAGCCTATGAGAATGTGAAAGCTGCGATCAATTGTAGATGATGTTCAATCTTTATGAAAACCAAAATCCTCTACTAATCATTATAAATTGAAAAGCTGAGTTTGTAGCAGGGCACGTTATAGAAACCATGTTTATGATTCATGAAGGTTAAAACATCTTAGTACAGTAATATAAGGTTTACGGTAAACGTTACCTACAAAATATAGAAAGAGGGAAAACGTTTGCTATTGTTTACACCATTCTGGTTACTATATGACACCCAGAGCATAGGTTAATTTTATTCCTTATTAACGCAGTCTAACCATATCTTGCCATCTGAGTATGTGAAATCAAAATCGGTTTTATAAATAAAGCCTATAATTGCGGCTATTTGGTGATTGGCGTTAGTTCTATACATTTGCGTATAAAAATTTATGCTGCCTTCACTTGATTTCAGTGTCCTCCATCCGAAAATATTCCGCGTTCTATCTCATAAATGAATAATGTATTGAATTCGGTACTGCTTTATAGTTTCTTCTGTAAAACAAATCCTCATTTCCATCCGGTGTGCGTGCAGAAAATTGTTGGAGGAAAACTCTGTCATACGTGCCAATCGATTGACTTGTTACCTTGAACAATCTGTTGTTAGTATTGTAGGACTGAATGGTGAATATCTTATATCTGTGATGAAAGTCTTGGTATTGGAAGATGCTTCTCAAAACTCCAGCGAACAGCAATTAGTCTGGATGTGCACAGTAACGATTACATAGTTGGTGCACCCGTGATGAGGACAAAATTACTTTTCGTGTTTCTATCGAAAACCTATTGATTGATGTCGGTAGCTGGATTAATTGTCAAGTTTAGTACTGATCTCTTTTCACTGAAGTACGCAGCGCCGGATAGTTAGCCGCAAGATAAGTAATAATAACATAATAATCCTAGAGAAGATGATTTTTACAGCTTAACCAACTACATGTTCTTGGATGATACCGTATGTTAACAACAAAGGGATTGTTGGACTTATCCTGCCTGGAAAAGAAAGTAGTGAGTACAACCCAATTTGCCAACTGTTGTTTTAGACCCATAGTCCGTCTGATATGTTCGACCGCTTTTCCTCGAAAGACGAAAAGTCAAATAGTTTACATTTGGTGTCTGGTCTAAAGTAATAATTTCAGCGAATTCAGAAGGATCGAATTTCTCCGTGGCCGTATCTTTGCTCAGTCAGAGGCATTCAGATAATCTTGCAAATATTGTTCGCTACAATGTCATTACTTAATTTCTGTTTTCTACAGATATTAGGATTCGACCGGAGGCCAATCTGTAAATATTTCTTTTTTCTATATGAAATGAACAAATAATGTTAGTTGCAGATTCGCAAACGATACATTTTTAACGTTTTTCGTAAAAAAATATTCGGCAGCGGAAAAAATTTACCCACACCTCGTGTTACCTAACTAGCGGAACACATTTCCGACCGCTTTATTTTCAATATTGGAAGGTCATCAAGATCGCAAACGATTCACAATAATGACACTCAAATTTTACCTGTGTAACTACTATACTATACTGTGTTCTCTTATTGCTAATTATTTGAGAATTACATTAAGTCGTGACGCAAAATAATTTCCAAATGTTCAGCATGTTCTTACGAAAATGTGATAGTGAATATTTTGCGTTTACAATTTTGGTTCTCTTCTATCCCAAAATATTTTGTTCCCCAACTTATAAATGATTATTAACATCCGTCACAATTGTTGACAGGTGTAACGTTTACACAAACTTTTCAGTCTGCTCCTTTCAAATAGAAGCACTTTTCACAGAGGCGTATAGCTCAGCTGTTGCATGTGATACCTCAATTGTGCCTAAAGTAAAGCCAACATGGTGTTGTAACCGGAGTTCAAGTCGCATCCATGAGTAGACATGCTAAGCTAACGAGCTTCAACAAGAGCAAAACGCAAATCCAACGCTTGCTTTTGAAAGAAACAGTCAGAGCACTGTACGGAAATTAGAAAGTTCCAATCAATTACAAGTGTATTCCAGTTTTGTCAACCAGATCCTTCAATTAATCACCAATAATCGAAACATTGCTCATCCGGTCGATGATTAAACTGAGATATTTACGGAGAGACTTTTTAAGCAATACCACTGATATTGTTGCACAGTACAGTACCACTTACACGACTCTCATCATTTTCTTCACGTTTTTCAGAAATTATTTACGATCTTAATTGTTTACTGCCTTGTTAGAGAGCACAGGTTTTTATTGTTTACTGAGTTCGTACTCTGGCAAATACTCCTTTTATAATACATGAGCACAGAATGAATTTTGGCAAATGGCTTTAAAATCGTTTTCTATAGTTATTCGTTTGTTTCAATGGTGGTTATATAAAAGAGCGTGCTACTTCCGATATTTCACTTCCTAAAGTATGTGGCAAAGTTTGTGACCTGGTCTAAATGAGCTTCTTCTCATCTTATCAAGAAGTTTGCAGTTCGTTTGGAAAAACATCACAAATCACGTGATCGCGTAGGTTAATTAGACAATTTATGATAATCCCAAAATATTTTGAATTTTGAGTTACAGTCAACATCCCCCGAGTGAGAACCAAAATATAGGTATTTCGACTAACCAGCCAATCAGGGAAATTAAAATGAGAAATTAACCACTGGCATAACAAAATTTTCCAGCAGCCAGAGTCGGTAGACGTTACAACTAGAAAAAGCAGAATCATGCCAATAAATATTTTTCCTACCTCATAAACATCATGAAGAATTGCCATCAGAATATACGTTTCACACGCTAGTCATGCTTTTGGTAAGCATAATATGTCCTGTTCAGAGTAATATTTATCATTGACACATATGTCTTTCGCTTCTGTGGTTAATGGATATCAAGTTGAATATGCTGATATACCATTACCTTCTTTGTACTTATATTAAACACCAGAAAATACTAAGATTAGCATTCCAATGGATGATGTTGATGATTGTTGATTGTCAAATGACCATGAAATACATTTCAGTAACGGTACACTACAATTATCATAAAACGAACGGACTTTGTAAACTTTCCGGTTTCCGTAGAAAACTTTAAATTTTACGGTGTAACTATTTACATTTTATCTCTGAATTTAAGAGCCCCTCAGTAACTATAGAAATGTTATTAATGTTGTTTTATCCACTGTAGTATGTGGCAAAACTTCTATCTCCAATGAGTCCAGTAGACAAGTACAAAGTCAACGGATGTTTCGGTTTGAAAGCCCGACCCTCTCACTGCCAAATCACCTAGCATGATAGTCACGTACTTTATCAAACAGTAGCCTTGTAACAGACAAACGTGTGATGCTCGACCCGGGCAACCATATAAGCGCACGTAACTGCACAGTTGTAAAACCTGTGCGAGTGAAACTGTTTCAAGAGTACTGATGAGTAGTGGGGGATTTTGATTTTCATATTGATTGAACATCACCCACAATTGATCGCAGTTGTCGCATTCCCATGGACTTTTCAGTCGACTCCTTTCTAAAAGAAGCACTAGACTCGAGTTTCGCTCTCATTAGAGCTCATTAACAGTGCATATCATCGCCACTGCCGGGACTTGAACCACGGACATTCAGTTCATGAGGCAACCGTGTTTACCACTGCGCCATTGACCTCACGTTAGGCACGACCGAATTATCATATGAGAACGCTCATCCACTTTCGCTTGTGAGTAATGGTCATGTTGCCCGATCGCCTCGAGAAGAGACACAGTTACTGTCTGTTAACTCCAATCGATGACTCCTCGACTAGGACTTCTCTCCAACACACAAGCGAAAGTGGATGAGCGTTCTCATATGATATTTCGGTCGTGCCTAACGTGAGGTCAATGGCGCAGTGGTAAACACGGTTGCCTCATGAACAGCATGTCCGTGGTTCAAGTCCCGGCAGTGGCGATGATATGCACTACTGACGAGCTCTAATGAGAGCAAAACTCGAGTCTAGTGCTTCCTCTGTTCGAAAGGGGCCGACTTGGTAGTCTATGGGAATGCTACAGCTGAGATCAATTGTGGGTGATGTTCAATCTATATGAAACTCAAAATCCCCTACTACTCATCAGTAATCAAATACCGCTCAACAAGTCAATGATTTCTGTGATTTCAACTTGGAGAGAAGTCCTAGTCGAGGGGTCATCGATTGGAGTTAACAGACAGTAACTGTCTTCTGTCGAGGTGATCGGGCAAACTGAATACTACTCACAGGTGAATGTGGCTGAGCGTTCACATATGATAATTTGGTCGTACCTAATGTAAAGTGAATGGCGCAGTGGTAAACATGGTTGCCTCATGGACAGCGTGGCCGGAGTTCTAGTCCCGGCAGTGGCGATGATATGCACTACTGACGAGCTCTAATGAGAGCGAAACTGGAGTTTAGTGCTTATTTCAGAATGGGGTCGACTGAAAAGTCTATGGGAATGCGAAAACTGCGATCACTTGTGGGTGATGTTCAGTCTATATGTTTCGAGAGTGTTTGTTGCTAAGTTGATCAGATCTAAGCATTTTGTCGGCAATGAAGATGCCACCCTATTGTCCACCAGGTAATATATCCAAGACGGTGAGAGTTCAATTTCTGATAGTTGCTGAGGTCGTTACCATTCGAGTCCGCAACACTAATCTCTGCGCACATAAATGGTCCCTATAACATTAACTCATTTGGCCAGCGATCAATCGCACTAACTTCATAACGGCTAGCAAACACAATCCGCAGTATCTACTGCACGATTTTCCTACACACTGTGGTAACTGTCTGATGTTTATCGTGTTATAATGAGCTTGATGGTAAAAACATAGAAAACAAGTCTTTTTTGCTAATCTGTTTTTTTCAAGAATTCGGTAGGTATTCTCAAACGGTCAAATGACGTAAAACGCATGAATTTACCGCCAGTTAGCTCGTGTGAATATATTAGTACTACTTAAATCAGCGCGTAATTACCAATCTTAGTATCATCAATAATTCCACACAAAAATTGTGGCTTGAGATTAGTAACCTCTTTAGATGTTCTTAGTCATTCTGTGGCAGCAAACAGAGTCCTTATGGCAAACCAGTACCACTTGCGAACCTATGCTCAGTTAGACGGTGATGTCAAAGTAGTTTACTTGCTCACTGTATGGCCACCACGTTTGTCGGATTCCATCATATCTACAATCTGCCTCTTCTAACAAGAAACTTGATTACCAAATAAGTTCACGTTGACCACTCACGTTTGATTACAGACTTTGTAGTATGATGGGCTATCTAGCCAATCCTTTACAAAACAAACACTATACTTGAATTTCTCCCATACTAGAGCTCAATAGTGCATACATTTGGGGTGACCGGGGCTAGAACTCCGGCAACGCATTTTTGGGGTGACCATGTTGTCCGTCGCGTCATTAACCTCACATTAGGCACAACTGAACCATCGTGTCTAAACGTACAGTCAAATTCGCCCGTGAGTAAGGCCCACATTGGTTGATCAACCCAAGAGCACACACGCTAATCATCCTGTGAATTGCATTGGATGAACGTACCACCAGTTGAAATCACAAAACGCCTTAAATATGTCAAGCGATATTTTGATTATTAGTAAGTATTAGGGAATTTGGCTTATATAAGTTGAACGTCACTTACAACTGATCATGACTGCTACATCGTCAGAATTTCTATTCAACCCTTTTCGAAAAGCATCAATATACTTGAGTTAAAGTCCGTCGGTAGTGTATATCCCTATCACAAATGAAATCAGGGTTGGAACTCCGGTCACATTATCATGAGGTGATCGTGCTTGCCACCGCCTCATTCAATTCATATCTCGCCAAGCAGAAATGTTACACACGAACGTCCAGAAACCTTTTCTCTCTGGGGAACGTACGTTTCACATTTTGGGGGCGTGCTCTGAGAGAAGAAGCCACATTTACAAGGGCCAACAGAACAACCGGAGTGAGTTACATCTTGAGGGAAACGATGGAACTAGATTCCAAAAATTCACCATCCTCCCATTGCGTAAGCTAGGAAGAGATCTGTTTACAGTTTAGCATGGGGAGATTCCAGTTATGGATCTCAATGGTGACTGTTGCTTGTCCTCTTCAAGAAAGAAATTTGATTAACATAATGACACTCGAGCAAAAATGAGGATTCCATTTATCCAATCTCTACAAGCCGCTGCATGAATGTAGTGTTCAACATGGGGCATCTCGTTTAGCCAAATCCATCGTCTCGATGTGTATCAAATCCATTGGCGAATATATCGATATACCCACTTCCAGTTATGGATAAATGAGAAATCAGCTGTGAACAATTAATCAAACAAACAAAGCATTCCTGACTCCGAATAATTTAGTTCAAACTTTCTACAGTATGGACACTAACAACTAAGTATCATGGAAAATCCGGCGTACCAAAAATTCGCGCCTCTGTGACTGGACACTTTTAAACCCGGTCCAGAGTTACTATTACTGCGTAGATCTCGTGACATTTTCGAATTGCTAGAAACGTTTAGGAACAAACCGGTATTTTCAGGTGACGTTTGCCGATTATTTATCGACGTACCGCTGCCCGAGAAGGTAACTTCTCCTACAATTTTATTTGTAGTAATACTTACAATGTGCCTTTAATTAAAATGTTTCGAAAGATCTCATGACTGTTTGTGCAATAAAATTCCGCTTACATAAAAATTGGAAATACTGGGTTCCCTTTAACCACTTCATTAGAACAGAAAGAAGACATATATTGCGATATGTTAACATTTCGTTTACTTTCATCAGTCACAGTTGTGCACTCATTGGATCGGTTGTTGTCGTTACGGTGCAAAGTAGAAGTAGAACGGACACGCATTGATTTCTATGAGGAATGTATCCGATCAGGACAATTTCCGACGTCGTTCGTCAAATTGCTGTCCGAGGAGAAATTACCGAGAAACAACATCAATCTCGCGAGACTAACGTGCTCGCATATCGACGCCACTCGGGAAAAGATCAACAAGTTCGTGGAAACCCAGCATCGTTTCGCTGGAGTTTTTGGTGGTTTGTCATTGGTTTTCCGAATGAAGTATGAGATCTTCAGTAGAGATACCCTTGAAATAACTAGGTGTAGAACTCAATACTCTTCAGCGCTCTCTTACACGATCAGCCGAAATGAGCGTATTTCCGGTGATGGTTTCAAACATGTGCACAACTTTTCGTCCATTCAGTTCACTAAGACACAGTTGGAGGTCCTCTCACTTGGACTGACGTTTAAAATACCGCCCAAGAACGTCAACAAGTTGAACACACAAGTTCAATTTGAATATATGTAAGACCAACTAAAGGAACTGTCGCTCACATCTTCTGATGAGACAGGTTGGTTCCGTGCAAAATTGGTAGATATCTCAAACCAGTTTTTGTCGGCGCCCATTCGTCAACACTGCTGTCTAAAGTAGGAACACTATAGGGCCATGAAGGAACTAAGAGACATGCCACATCTGATATTCTTTAAACCAGATAAAGGCTCTGGTGTAGTCGTCATGATCAAGGACGAGTATTTAAGGAAAATAAACATTATTTTGGAAGACGAGAGAAAGTTCAAAGTAGACCAGACAGCAGAAAACAACATATCGTTGAAAAAGCAAGTTGCAAGAAAACTTCAGATCCTGTCGTTACATGGACACATATCTGAATCTCAATATAGACAACTGAAGCCAGTTTGTACGGAAACACCTCGATTGAATGGTGCTCCCAAAGTACACAAGGATGGTACATCTCTACGCCCGATCTTGTTTTTCAACTTCCTTAGTAATATCCACCCCAGCCTATCTTTATCTCATGAAATAGAATCGAACAATAGTTTAACTTTTTTGGATGTGCTCATTACTAGACGTGCGGATGGCACGTTACAGCGCTCGGTTCACCGCAAAGCGACATGGAGTGGTCAATACCTTCAGTTTTCCAGCTTTGCTCCGATTGCATACAAACGGGGTTTGGTTAAGACACTGTTTCATAGAGCACTGCAGATGGAACGGTAATTGCTGAGACAAACGTTATTAGCAAATGGATACCCCGATAAATTCATCAGGGGACATCATACGGTGAAGAAGAGCACTGAGCCATTGCTAACAGCTCAAAAAAAGGATGTTTTCTTGTGCTTGCCATTCAAAAGTGACCATTTAGCTAACAACATAAAACACTAATTAAAGTCTGTTCTGGCTCGAACGCATGCGGCGGCGCAATTGCGCTTATTTTAAGCCACCAGCGGATCTGTTGTCCGCAGTCGCGAATGTAGCTTGCCAAACTCTTCTGCCTACCATGTTGTTTACCAGTTTACTTGCAGTTTCAGTGACGTTTACATAGGCAGAATAGATGGACAACTATCTCAGCGAGTCGCCGAACACATTTCGAAATGATTGAAACAACAGATGATGCACCAGCCTCAACTTGTTGCACCGACGGCTCGGAACCCAACGTCATCGATTGCTAACCATCTTATGACAACAGGTCACCAAGTTGACCCATTGAACTCATTCAAGCTACTGTTGCGCAGTCGAGCCTCGGAGCTATTAGCTTTCTGTGAAGCGATGCTCATCCGAACTTACCAGCCGACGTTGTGTGCACAAAGTGGTTGAGGCAACCTATAGGGTTGCCATCGTCGTGATTACATAATACTTGGTGTGTTTGTATGCGTGTCTAATCCCTGTCTGTCGTTATCTGTATGATGTATATAACTTGCATGCTTGACGTTTGCGACTGATGAGAATAAATGAAATGTTAACATATCGCACTATATGTCTTCTTTCTGCTCTATTGAAGTACATAAAAATTGACCGTCAATCGATCGGGTAGCCCACTGTATCTCATGCTAACAGCCTGCATTCTGGGACATGCTTGAAAACAAATGGCGAACAAGTTACGCCCAGTTCAACAAACGTTATGTATATTGCATTTCAATTTTCACTTTACTCTATTTCATACCGACATGAACTCCACCGACCCAAGCATCACCGGATATTCCGAGATGGAGTTAGAACTCAGTTGCTTTTTGTGGGAAATCATCAATGGAGGTCAGGATAGAGGGGTGCAACCATCCGTTTGGAGTAAATATACACTAGAACGGTAACATTTGCAGCTTTCTAGCTTCGTATTGACTAAAACAATTAAGGCTTGTCAGTTTACTTGTTGTTGCTGCTGGTTTTAAGCTTATGGAATAAATCATTGTCAAACTATCGCAACAAATTTGTTGTTTCCCTGTTTTGGCGAAATAACGGTTAAAATATACGTGCCGCAGACTAAAAAAATTCCCTGTATCACTGTATGAAATGGAATCATAATGAACCGGCTGAATATTACTGGTCACAAATATCCGCTCTATGTCATTGAGCACAAAATCATTGGTGGCTGAGAGTTATAATATTCCTCAGGAGACACGTCGACTTCGCCGCCGCGTATGTGCGCCAGTTAGAAGGGAGTCAATCAAGAAGTGCCCCGGTTTGTGAACAAGCATTGAAAGATAAGAGCATGGTTGTGCAAACGGATCCACCGATAGTAGCTTTCATTTAGTCAAATTGCTTACAGTGGACGGATTACCTATTAAACATTTGCATCCGTTGTGTACAAGTAAGTGAGCTCTAGTTACACGTTCCACTGAAGAAAGATATTTTAATCTTACGGCTGTATAAAACCTGATGATGGAGTTTAGGAAAATAGTGAGAATGTTCATTCCCATTTTGTCTCTAACAAAAGACAAAATTAAGCAGCAGAACTAGACAGGTGTTTTATCTCAATCTAACAGTATTTCGTGAGAAAACTATTTAGGTTATGCATCGATTGGTGAAAAAAATGAAACCATATACCAATATGTCTTCTATCAAAAACTAATTTGTCAAGCACACTGAAACAGAACGAAGCTATACATAGACTGAGCTGTGAGAATTTGTGGAAAAGAGATTGGTGACTTTGAACAAAACTATGCTTTTTCGTGGGAAGCCGACTTCGGTTATACGGAAAGCTTAGTTAAAAGCACTATCCCCGATTATCTAAATAACGTGACAAGCCTTTCATAGAAAAGTGAACAATTCGGTCGAAAGGCTGCGGAATTCATAACCTTTTAGTGGTTGAAAGAGTTCATCGGAGCGTCGTATAGTTAACTTGGTATGACCGTAGTGTATGAATGAAATAACTAGCTGTTGAAGGAGAACTTACGTAGTAGAAGACTACGCTTGCAGTGTCGGTTATTTAACGCGTGTCGTCATGTGGCTGTCAGGCCCCGACATTCTAGCACTTCCATATGTTGAATTGGTGCGACTCACTTTATGGCATATGTACACTATATATAATTGCGTTTTTAAGATCGAACAGGCTGCACGCTGACCTTGGTAGTCGACCTTTGAACTTCTTCTAGTTGTATTTCTGTTGTTTTCAATCTGATCTTCTCAGCACTAATTTTATTTCAGTTAGCTTCGTCTATTTTGCCCTATGTCAACATCCATGATATTAATATCAGTGGCCTAAAACATTTACTATTTCTATGAGTAATAACGATCATTGTATGCTTTATGCAAGTAGTCAGACGGAGGAGCACAATGGCACATTGAAGCAATCAAAGAACTTTTAATCATAACTCTGACGTCCCGAAAATATCGTTACGATTAATTGTGGTAAGTGTGACAGCATGATTTCAGATGCATGCTAAAATTCACTAACAATCACATAATAAATGCTTGTGGTTTGTTTATTCCTTTTGCTAAGAGTTTGAGAAATGTAATTCACAAAGCGAAATCATAGGCTGGAATTGATCTCTCTTCCAGGATGCAGTCTTACGTTCGGATGAGCAAATGAAGTGACACGGTTTGTAAAAGCCGCAGTAAGTACAGTAACGCCCTCTTATGCTGAGCATTATTGTTCGGGTAATCGTTAGAACCTCGGCTGTTACCGTTGAAAAATAAACTAGAAGTTCAAGTTGGGGGCAACGGGGTTCCTTGGGAACTAACTAATCTGCCGGACTTATTCTGGGTTATGCATACTGAATGATTAGAAATGGAAGATTAAACGTTTTGAAATCATGCTGGAGTTGTCTGTGTCCAAAAACACTTGCTGGGTATATTATGAAAATGAGACTAGTGAGTGAGTGAGTTCAGAGGTAAAACTTCAGGGCTACCGTTGTGACGTTGAAGCTGACTTGGCAGACAACTTGATAATTTTGATCGTGCTGTTTTTTTCCACCGATCTAACTCCAGACAAAGTATAAATTTTTTGCAAATTAGTCCATTCTAAATATGTTGTACTTTATTAAATGCAGCCAGAATATTTA
This sequence comes from Paragonimus skrjabini miyazakii, assembly GCA_014338405.1. Taxonomy (NCBI): domain Eukaryota; kingdom Metazoa; phylum Platyhelminthes; class Trematoda; order Plagiorchiida; family Troglotrematidae; genus Paragonimus; species Paragonimus skrjabini miyazakii. The sequence continues at coordinate 220,785 of JTDE01000102.1, read as the reverse complement.
CTCACGTGCTATCTTTTCCGTGGCATTTATACAGTTTGTACAATGTGAATACTATGTTGCGGCATATATTGGTTCATGATAGGGTTGTGAAGATATTTCTAAGTATCAAAACAGACGCAAGGGCTGTTTCATATTACCGGACTTATTAGATAAATTCCGGAGCTTCTCTTCCTACAGCTCTGAGTTTGATCTGTGGAGGATATTCGTTTGCTGCTCTTCAGCGTACTACAGTAATGTTTCTATCAAAATATATTTGACCATCCAGCCGTGCACAATAAACCCAGTGCCATACGGCATTCCGAATGATATATTTTACAGCACTAATGTACAGACCTACTGACGTTTCCTTTCTCATTTTAAAGTACGTTAAGTTTATTACGAACCAAATTAAGTATCTGCTTCCCATTAAGGTCATATTTGTCTACATATTGTCATTGTCTTCTTCAGATATAGATTCGCAACAGTCCTCGAACCTTTATGCTGGTTTTCAATAGACACGTTGATAGGTGACTGAGCCATCTCACCTGGGCCATCATATTAATAACTAATCGAATAAACCCGTTGCAAGTTGCTCAATCCCTCATAGGTATAGCACGAATAAGCCGTTGGATGATTATACGCGTTACAACAACTCGAGGACTGATGTTTGCTAACTAAGTGCGTGCTGACCAATTGATGTCGTCCATCTGTATGGATACCATGACAAAGCTTCCAATCCGCATCCGATCACTTAGTTAACTTTCAGTAATAAACACCCGCTTGTCCCAGTTATGAAATGAATGCTAGATCCTTTGTATGTTTTATAAGCTGAGGGATGATTCAGTCCATTCAATGAAGTGAAAAGCCTGGTCGACGGACACGCATGTGCAGGATGTGACACATTTTTAGATGTCGGGCTCTAAATGAAATTTAGCTTGATTGTTGGTATTAAACCGTGAATAGCCTAATTGCAATCAAATTGAAAATCACCTTACTTTACCATCCTTACATTCTCTGGCAATTTGGGTTAGATATTTCACCAAATACCAGTTTCTTTTTCGTGAAATCATCTGCTGTTGGCAAGAGACAGCGCCAACTGTCGTGATTAGTACTGCTGATGAACTAGAGGGTCAAAATTGTAGCAGGAATCCCATAATAAAAATAATTTTCGTCGCCAGTTAACAGCCTGAAGAAGTGCTGTTCACGTTTCCTGGTATGTGACCACAGAATTGCCCGTTTACGCTTTGCGTCTATGGCAGTTGTCTGCTGCGCATAGTTTCCCATAGTTCTGTCTCCTACCGTTGTCTCAAAGTCAATCGGTAAAACCTCTACGTCTCCTTCTGCTGTGTTAGTTTGATTGGGCTGCGTTTCGTCACGGTGTCGGTGCAACAAACAGTAATTCAGTAATGCATTATCTTCTTGTTTAATCAGCCTTTTGGGTGTGTTCGCAGTTATGAATCGATAGTCCAGTCCACAGTGCGTTAGTGTTTCCGTTTAACTGTTCTGTGCAATCTCGTCCTAATAATCACAACTTTCTGTCGGTCTTTTTTGCCATTTGAACCGACTTTTCTCAACCGTCATTTGATTGTTCTCTCCAAACGTCCAGGATACACCAGCTATAACATCTGCACGTATCACACGGCCGCATTAGGCTAAATCACTCAACTTCGAAATGATCAATACTTCGACTTGCTCATTCATCACTTATCTGGGTAGGAATGTATTCCTACTGGGTGATTTCAATGGGCAACGCGTCAAGCCCAAGTATGTAGTGCACATTGAATTATCCAAGCTTGTAGTTCAACGTCCATGCAGTTGATCTTCTCTGAACCTACAGTTCTGGGACCGCGTTTACATCACAACTGGCTGTTATCATATCTTAACTTACTTCTCGAAAATATTCAAAAGCGAAATATGATTCCATCGACCTGCCTTTTAGTTCCTATCTACTTTGTAGTTTTCTTTGTAGTCAACAAGCGTTATTTTGCTAGCGGTCTCGAGAGCAATTCTAACCAAGGATGTTACAAAAACGGCACTTGCATCTTCTTTTGGTTAACTGCACCCACAAGCACATCGTACACACTGTTCCAGTTCATAATACTGTGAATCACAAACACTGTTGATCTCACTCCTATTCAGTAATATGTCAACGTGAAGTTATGTTTAAGTTAGAATTGCGAAAGCACATCAGAACTTTGAGCATCCGTCGTAAGTTTCCGTTGATGTGAAGTTTGTTGAGTACCCTTCACAAATAAGCATTAACAACATAATTACCGACTGTGATGAAGCCAAGGCTCACACAAAAGCAAATAGATGAAATAATTCATTAATCAACGGACGAGTTGATCAACATCTCGACACGCAACACAAACGTTACAGCTTCAAATAATCTACAAGCTAACCCTAAAGATTTCATATATCGTTTTGGTCTCTACAAACCTGAGATTGTGAAGAAAGAATTGACGCCTTCATTCTTTCCAACAGCTCAATAATTAGATCAGACCACCAAATAGGAAAGCTGTAATATGAGGTTAATTCATAGTTATTGTTTAGTCAGTATCAGAAACAAATTAATCCCAGGATTCAGCCTATGCGATTGAATAAATCACAGTTGCACACGTTGATGGACAAAGATGAAGATGGAATACAATTTGAAACTGGCTTTTATTGCTAGAAAACATAAGTGCTACGAAAATGAGCCAACAAGAAAGTGTTTACTTAATGAAGAAAATCAGTTTACTCCTATTAAAAATGCATAAATATGGAATAAAACAGTGAACCGCAGCTGGCTCGGAAACCTACATACAGCTTGAAAATACCTGGCTCCGTTGACCATTGTTCAGAGATTCGATGAGTCCAAACCTGTGTGGGAACGTCTCCAAAATTAAATACATACGTTCATTCATATAGGAGGGATATAAATAGACAAACGTTAGTTTCTCATGAACGTTTCACTTTACAGCGAGAGCGTTTTTAGTTTGTTCTCAACAGAAAACAGTGAGACAGTGTTACAATAGCAGTTTACAGATAATTTAAATTATGGAATGTGATCTTTATTTGTAATTGTTTTATCGCAGTCACAACAACCGACGTACCAAAATTGATGATAGCTGTTGATGTCGGATTTTCTTATTTTGAGTTGTCGCATGAGAATGTGATTTACATATATCTGTTGATTACGTCTTGTACGTTTTCTAAAACATCAGCCACGTGTAAAATTTTGAAATTTAACCCATAGATTTCAACAGTTCAGTAACACAGTTTCTAACTTTGCCTCCCATTTACTGCATGTCCTCTTAAGCATAGTACTACTTGACTGTGAAGAAAATGACATTGCTTGGACAGGCGAGGTTGTTCTATATGAAGACTTTTATTGCAAATGCAAACTTCCGTTTTTCGAGAACTTTCCTGATGTTGTGGACTGGGATTTCATGTTAAAAACGCACTTCAGTAAACACCTATCTATGCAGGTCACATACCAAGGTTGGTATTTCGCTATTCAAAAATGCCATGACTCTGATTGTTATCAGACAGCGTTCTTCATACAGACAATTTTTACTTGAACACCACCCCGACGTCATTGTAGTCATCACATTCGGATACACTATCCAGCCAGGTTGAAGTTCCGATTTTGTTACAGCTCTTCATTAGTGTACCACGGATGAAACCGGGATCAGAACTCTGGCAACTCTGTTGTGTGGTAAACTTGTTGACTACTGAACCAAAAACCTCACATTAGACCCGACCAAATTGTCAGGTCTGAATGTTCAACCGTCTTCGTTTGACTAACCATTCAAGCGGTAACCTCGTGATTAGGGCTTCCTAGACAGTTCACAACCTGTGGCTTCATTAAACCTGCTCATCAGTTTATTATATTACTGGTGAGTGGTCGTAGATTTAATTAACATCACGCACATTTGTAGCAGTTATCACAAGTATGAGCCCAGTTGAGAACACTTTGATTTTTTATCGTGGTCACTTCAAACAAATTTTCTCTACCTAGTTGACTGCTGCAAAAGGTGTTTTTTAAGTCAGCGGAAATGGAATCACAGCCGAGGTTTATTAGATGGAGCTGCAGAAAATGATGTGATGTGATGAAAACGGGACAAAATCTTGAAAGCAAATAGAATTAGTAGGCAATTTAAAACCTTAGCCGCGTTAGTCAAAGTTCATCAACACGATTATTTATCAAAAGTATGTAACTCCTAAATAAACTTTTATGGGATTTACTAAATTCGTTTACATAAAATGAACTCATTGTGTTCAAAGTCTTCTGTACTCGGGTACAGACCTATTTTCTGCATGCCATTGCTTACTCACAACAGATGACTAAATCGTAAAGTTTCTACATTTGTTAACAGTCTTACCACTAAAACGAAATTGTCGAAGAACATGTTCCGCGATACATTAACAGGTCAAACTAGAGAGCATTGAGTTGAATCTCGCTTTAAAACTTTTATGAAAGACGGTCCATAAACGAGAGTTGGAAAACCAGACACGTAAAGATGTACGCTCAAACTCTCTGCCGTATTTCCGTAAAACATTGCTATTTCTCTTCAGCGCTTCTGTATACCCACTTGACATACCTTTACAAAGAGGCAGTACTAAATTGGGGTTCACAATTATGCAAGCACACTCTTAATCAATCGGCGTTTTCATCGTAGATCTGTTATTCAGGGCATCATCGTATATTCGACAAGTCAGTAAGCCTAATCGATTTTGTACAGGATTTCCTTCCCGGAAGCAGATACACAAATGCTTAACCATATGCCTCCGGAGAGGTAACTGCATTAATGTAGCATAGAAAATAACATGACATTTCCCTACTGGATTTGTACAGGTTATTGCCAGGACGGGCGTGAATGTCAGTATGAGGTTTGTTTAACGCTAAACCGCAGAGTGATGTCCAAACCGATATGGTGAAGTCTTTCACTCTGACAGTTTCCCTAAAGAACCTTCCGGAATTTATGATTAGTACATCAGATGGAGTATAATTTTGATTTCTAAACTTACCACTTGGCAATGCTTAACCATTTTTCCTTCTTCAATAGCACTAAAACAAACCAACTACATCATACGAGGACGGTATCGCTTGATTGTAAACTTCTAAAACCTGACGTAGCTGATGTCACTTCAGTAAAACGGTTGTATGGCCTTTGTTACGCTTCAACTGTTGGGAATTTATTGTCAGTCACTTGGGTTTTTGAAGCCTGCATTGACCTTGTATCGACTTGTGATCTTGACACACTAGAAAGTAATTCGGATAAGTACAGATTATCTGGCTTTTCAAACGTCACAAGTTCCTGTATCCTGCTAACACGTCCTACAAACGCCTAAAGTAATGCCTGAGAGCATCTTAAGACCTTTGTGGTATTTTGTCATCCATCTTATACCTACCCACATTTATGCATACAGCAGAATCATTCTGTTTCCCAAGTCAGTAAATCTATGCCGTCATCACGTGTTGTGGGACTGATCGCAGCCAAACAGGTTACTCACAAACCATTAACAAAATGGTCTGGCAACTACTCTACTGATCAGATGGGGGTAATTCTCTTGTTCTCAAGATATTGATCTCTACGGGGTCGGATAGCTTCTTACCAATGCTTCAGCATAACAGCGCCTTATCGAAGTGGAATAGGAGTGAAATTTTAATTCGACTGTCTATAAATGTAATTCGAACAACCAAAACTAATTTTAAGCTAACATGGAAACAACGAAAACACAATCCAATACCGTATATCCCGAACAATTATTTTGATAAATTAATGCTGCTGTTGCGGTGAGATGACCTGTTCAAACATGAGTGAATCTACGTCGGGAAATAAGGTCACAATGAGTATATCATTATGTTGGATGACAACAATATTGTATTACAGATTAAAACTAATACCTAACCTAGTTACTGCACATAACTCCTCTCTTTTGATTCTACACAGATGTTTTGCTGCAACAACTCTGTTGTCACACTGTCTCGAAAGAAGTTTTACACACAACTTGGGCTGATTTTGCCTGTTCAACATAACCTGACCAAAGGAGAACAAAATCATGTTGATATTACGCATTGTCATACTGTATGAATGAGTTGGGTGAAGATCAAACCGCTGTCGGGTGGGTGTGATGTACAGTCATTTTCATACAGTTTCTCACGCTCCATTACACAGTCCTGATCGGCCGTATTAATTGTGTTATGGAATGATTAGACAAATATCCAATCATATATGTTTCGTTGAATCTGCCTAAGCAAGTATCATTACAACTGCATGTGAACCGGATGACAACATGAAATTCGGAAGAGTTTAGTGAATTCAGGTCTACACCTCTCACATGCATTTTTAAAGTTGGTGTTAACATCAACAGTTGAGAATGTGAGACTCTGTGTTACCGCATTTATTGTTTAACGTGAGGTAAGTAACTAACCGAAATATTTCCACTGAATGGTGTTCACAGAAACAGCCCTTCTAGAAATCAAAGCCTATTAAGTAGTTAACTGAAAGTCAGCAACATCCCGCAAATAGCCGTCTGTTTGTAGGGACTTTTGCGTAAGGTACTATTTGATATTCAAGCAGTCAATGCAGAAGTTTCCATTAATCGACCACATGAAATATCGGCTAGGTCACACTTGTGACCAACTGGCCAAAAATTGAAAATTGCAAGTATTACTTGACCGAATTTCGCACCTCCAATGATTCTGCAGAATTTATTGCCTACGAAATTCCACAGATTAATAATGAATGTTGCTTCGCTGACAGATGAAAAAGTTTCAGATAGATTACCCAAGGAGGTCACCAGAATACTTTTTGTTAAAGTCTTCGTTAATAAAGTTATTTTTAAAACGTCATTTCTAAACAGTACTAAGAGAGATGCAATCCAGTAATACATCATCAATCAGAGGCCCTTCTGCCATTAAACCGCTAATCTTATTATTTTCAATGCCACTAAAATCAGACCAAATGTCTCGTGTACATAAAAAACAAATTTTCTAAGGTGTTTCCAATGGAAGTTAGCAGCAGTGTTAAGAAACAAGAAAGGAACTTAGAAATATTCACCAATTCGAAGAACGCTTTTATTTGTGACCGAACTACATGGTTTTTGTGCCTATTGAGAATAGAATATGAATTTGCCATGCTTCCAAAGAATCTTCTACGTATTCATGATGGAGTGTTTCACCGTCTGATCAGATAGCTTTCACTAGCATTCGTGAGTTTGCAGTAAACAAATTTCTATTCATGCATAGTGTAAAAGTTAGCAGATAATCAGCGTTTTTAGTTGCTTGTTATTTATGCAAACCTTCGGTTTCCCTCCCGAGTGTATTTACTTGTCACCATTGACTCAGCTGGTGCAATTTATGGATGTAGATGTTATTGAAAGATTAGTGTAAACGTTATGAGTTTGAAAGAGCACACTCGTTACATGGACCTTCCCTGGTACAGCTTGTAGTTATTCGGTATTTGAACTGGACATTCTTTTTGTGTTCAATGCAACCCAGCTAAATCTAAGCCGAAATTATCGAATAATATACAAAGGCTTTTTCTTGAAGGACCACTGATGACACCGACCAAAAATGGTATGTTCAGAGTTTTAGACTTTATCCAGTGATACAGTCCAGCTCATGAATTGGCGATAAACATCAACTAGGGCATAATTTACTGTTTTGAAAATCAATTCATAATGACTGTTTATAAAAAGAACCTTTCTCGTTGTTTTGCTGGTATGGGGGTCGGACTTCAGTAAATGATGGCAAACTTTTGTTTACCCATGGGCCACACGTTTAATAACAAGAGAGACTTTAAGGGATATCCGTAACCTTAACTGACTCGTTTGCAGAAATGTAGCATGATGATATGGGTGGTAGTTGTTCGTGTAGAATTGCTGAGGTAACAGTGCCAGTAGAATAGAACCACAATAACTGCCTGTTACAGATACTGACAAGGTTAGATTGTAAATCTTCGGAGTTGAAAGTCTGAAGGGTTGAGTAGCCGTCTGCGTAACTGAAGGATTAGAGAAAATTAGGGTTGCAAATTATACACATTGTCGGATATGATGGAAAGACGCCCTTGGATTCTAAAATCTTTTAGATGCCAGACTGGTAGGCTGCCTAAAAAGGGCGGCGTTTTCTTGGAAACATTTGACGGGAAACGCTCCACATTGATTTTATTATATATGTTTATATTACATAAGCAATAATGCGTCTTAATACTCATAAACATATAGCAACTGGATGACTTCAAGTTGACCGTTTGATTTGAATGTGCTGAATATCTCCTCTGTTACTTGTATTTCGCTCCATTCAATTGGTCTGTTTTGTTATGCTGCTGATGAGACAGAAAATTTCCTTGTATTGCTGAGGAAATGTGTAAAACGGATTCGGTGTGTCAAATGTCACCAAGGGATCAGTGAGTGCAATCTCGGACATTGACATCTTGACAGCCGATGTCAAACATGTGCAGCCAATAACCCCCACGGCTGTATTCAACTATTTCATTTGTAGTAACTTTTTTCTGGAAATGGCATTAAAAATCAGTCACTTGACTGACAATAGGTCACCCGAACTGTGCGGTTTGACTGCAATATCCTGGAATTGGTTCACAGGGAATAATCAATATTGAGAATGTCAGATCAAAAATCCGGCTGTTCTCTGGATGCGTAATTTAATGAGAGTTGATGAACACCTGCTTATTATATTGCCACAGCTCATGCCATTGCAAAGCTTAGCAGGGGTAGTGAGTTAACGTGGGTATTTACGCTTCAAATAAGTTTTCAGCTCTACCCTAGGGAATAGTAATGGATACAGCATATGTCCAGCGGCAACAAAACCAAACCATCCAGACATTCTATGCAAAGGCACACAGAGTGCGCCAAACAAAGTTAGTCTGCTATTCTCACATGCTAGTGTTAAAAAAAAGAAACATAACTACAACTCAGTGGAAATAGTTCTGGAAATGGGAAAACGAGAGCTTTTTTTGTTTAAATAGCAAACTGTAAAAAGGGAAGTGGCTGTAAAAACCTCTTAATATCCATTTTGTTCAGTGAAGTAGCGGAAACTTTTCTTGGACACAGATTGATTTGTGACAAAACATGACAAATGATTTATCACGATTCAAAGCTGTGTAGAAGTCGACCAGTCTTGTGCTGAAAAATATAAATGTTTCTTGCATAATGGGTTGATCCTCCAGTTATGTGATTAAGAACTAGAACGCAGTAGGTGAATCAGTAAAGGCTCTAACGACATTCACTAACGTTTCTATTCCTAACGAATCTCGTCGGGATTGTATGCACAGCTTTTACACATATCATACAAATTGTATGTTAAGTGTACCGTTTGTGTACATATTGCTATATCGATATTCCATAAAACGTCAAGTCCACACGTAATAATGCTTTTTAATATATTATACCGTGTTTCATTTGTTCGTTGCTTGAGGTTAGCGCATTGGCATATTAACTGGACACTACTATTATAAAACATGCAGTTTGCGTATACATGATGGTCATTAATATACCGCGCGGCTATCAATTTGAGTTAGCAGACAGAAATATTTATCCCATCGAGACAATCGGGCAACCTAATCATTAATCACAAGCGGAAGTGGCTGAGATTTCACGTATGGTAATTCGGTCGTATCTAATATGAGGTCAGTGGTGCAGTGGTAAAACACGGTTGCCTCATGAACAGCGTGGCTAGAGTTCTAGTCTCGGGATTGACAAGGATATGCACTACTGACTAGCTTCAATGAGAGCGAAACTCGAGTCTGGTGCTTCTTTTCGAAAGGGGCCGGCTGAAAATCTTTCGGAATGCGAGGGCTGCAATCAGATATGAGTGATGTTTAGCTTGAAATTAACCAACTCCCGGACTACTCATCAGTACTCATTAATGTATGCTGATAAACTCAGAGAACATGCCAGTTTTACCGGCTACCCGAGTGTTAAATTGAAGATTACCCAAACATTGGTGTGACAGAAGATTAAACGTGCATAAAAGAATTTTGATGTGATGGACTATACTTCCCCACGTGCGCATATGCGCTTCTAGGTAGTGGTCGTTCAGAAGAAAGCACCCAGCAGAGAAGAGAGAAAATGGATGAAATCTCCACAAACTTGTCATTTATTTGTCCACGTGGTGTACAAATCAGACAAATTAGTCACTTGCATTTTTAACGCAATACGTAAGTATGCTATTGTGAGACAAATGTGGGTATAACTGATTTGATTATCAACTCGTACAATGTCATTGAGTCACAGAACCTTCCTTTATGTAGTCGTTTTTATATTTGTCCAGTGATATTAACCAACTCGTTCAATTTTTTCAGGTCAAGCGATGTCAGACAGTTGTTTACCTCAAATGATACGTGACTCTCCAGCTCATCCGGTGAACGGGAAACAGTGAATATACGGAAGCATAGGAGAAAATTGTGAGGAGAGTGGAACAGAACGTTGTTTTGGTTACTGCATTAAATGATTTTCAAAACCATACAACTATTTTTGCTTACTAATGAATCGTTATTGATTCAGCTGGTACCGACTGAGTGTTATCTCACATGGACAGCTTTTTTCATCCGATACTCTTCACAAAGAAACACTAGAATAGAAACTGACTTGTGTTTAAGGATCAGATGATTAGAATTAACAAGGTAGATACTGCTTTACATCTCACGGCCATTAATAAACCTCAACGATGGTCACAAAACAGAATGTGTTCGAGAGTTTAGCTGCAGTGAATCGGTTGTGTCTAATTTGATCAGTGACTTTACAGTCAAAAACGTTTATTTCTGACGCTTTATCATCATTGGACACCTACATGAGAAAGATGGATGACTGAGTCCAAGTACGACATTCTAGAGTTTCTCCCGGGGTAGTTTCGTAAACCGGCTGGTAGAATGCCTGCCCCATTCGGAAGTACTGTTCCAGTTTTTGGTTCGAATATAGCTAAAACGCAAAATTGTCACGATTAGAACTCCTCCAAATTGGTAAATCTGCCAAATTAATTTTCTGATAATATATGTTTTGTCACTGAAGTAGGATATGTTTCACCTTATTGTCCGTCTGATTAGATTAAGTAAACTGAGTTACACAACGTCCAGCAACTAACAACGCAGATTTCCCAACTCAACTGACTGTTCAGTTCACTTTCATATGATTATCGCTTCTCAAGGCAAAGGGTATATTACCTGTTTGTCGTTTCGTCTGGTTCTTCAGTGCAAGCCGCAAAAGTCGTATACCACAGCGTACATTTGAACGACCCCAGGAGTTCCAGGCTATATGTCGTAAGCTGGATAGGATTTTGCTCATTTGACTGAGTCAAATCGTCTGATTGCTTGGCGAAATCTATATTATCCTAAAATGACCTGCTGTTTGAATCCTAGGGGAAAAAATATTCCGTAATATTGAGGTACATCTTTCTGCACCATGAAGTCCAGTAATACTGGCTCTGGCTGTGAACGCACAAAATAGCAACTGTTCCTTTGCTTCACCAAATATATGGGTGTACTTTTTATACCGCGAGCATTCAACTGCATCTCGAGAACGTACACACGAAGAAACAATTACCTGCGTACAATCAGTTTCCCACTCCTCGTTCCTAAATTGGCTTCATCAGTCAATACACGGCTTTCATTCCATCGCAGCCTGATGTAAAGGCTCCGCCCAGTCATTTGCTACAGAACAAGCTCTTTCATGTCACCCTACCCAGTGAGACAGTTTGTCGACCATGCTGAAGAAAATGGCTACATCCGACCTATTACAGATGCATTATGGTTGCATATTTCAAAGTGTGTTTTCTTCTGATGCCTAAAACTATGGTGGGCGCTGTCATCCCGTAAATTTTTAAGAATGGTTACGAGAAGTCCTGTATCCACCCGATACTGCATAGAAGGCGTGTGGACAGATGAAGGGGGGAGGATCTGGTCACCAGTTTTCTAACGAAGAAGCTCCACAAATCTTTCGCAGGTCGAACTTCACACCTGCCAACCGACGACAAGCCATAGGCGAGCAGTCAGATGAAAGGCCGTTACATTCATAGGGTTGTGTGTCGCATCACTACCCGCGTAGGAGTGCTTAGGTAGCGAGACATGATCCTGTGGGCATACAGTTGAACTATTTTTATAGAGGCGGCAATACTGTCTTCCGAATCAGGAAGAAAAGGGTTATATAAGGTACTCTCAAACAAAGAGCACTCCGATCGCCCAACGGTTTGACCATGACCGCCGACATATTATTCAGTACGGTGGAAAAAAAATTGGTATTACCTGGAAGCCTGATGTGACTTCGAGTACATCCACCGCGCACAGTGGTGGTCTGAATCAGACACTACCGACATTTTCACTGCGCCCTCGAGCTAGGCAAGCCCCTCACTGCCAAGTGATTCAGACTATTGAAAACTTGGATCCGGGTAGGGTCCCTCGTGCAAACTCTGTATCCGGTTGTCTCGCAGGTCAGACTTTTAGGTCAAATACTCGGGGTGGGGTCCATCAAGTAAACCTCCTTCTGCGGCATAAACGACCGAGAAGTATCAGCAGTTATCGTTATCCTGACAGTGACATTATTCACCCAGCACAACTCCCTCCTACTATTTTACCACTTATGACTTCTGACTTCCATGTACCTTCGGTCAATACTTGTTTTCTGAGGCCAAGACAACTGGTAAACACTGGCGCCTTCAATGTCCGCACTCTCCGACAAATCGGGCAAGAAGCTGCTCTGGCTAGTGCTCTCTCAGGTTTGCAACTTGATATGTGCTGTGCATCAAAGACGCAAGTCTACGATTTTAACACCGTTATTCACTTGAGCTCATCTCTAGATAACTGTCAATTGAAGCACTTCTCTCTCAGAGTTTCTGGTGAGGCCAAAGCTGAATCTCATGGGAAAGCTGGAGTGGGACTAGCACTGAGTTCCAGAACAAGGTAATATTTGCTCGATTGGATCCCAGTGCCCAGTCGCTTGTGAGCTGTCATACTCAATATATCGGTAAAAGTCTGCCGACGTAAACCGGAAAGGCGTTGCGTGTTCATTATATCGGCGCACGCTCCAACAGACTTCCGTTCGGATGCTGTCAAGGATGCGTTCTATGATGCCCTCGTTGACCTTTTGAGGCAAACTAAACACTCAGACATCATCATACTAGCGGGCGATTTTAATGCTCAGCTTGGTCATCTTTCTCCGGACGAGAAGCGGCTAGTAGGTATGTTTAGTGTCCGGGCACAACGCATTGACAGTGGCGAAACATTGCTGCAGCTTTGCGCGTCCCTCGATCTGTATATTTCAAGCACTGCACTTCAACACAGAAAGAAGCGCTGTGTTACTTGAAGACCTAAGTGTGCCTCTCAGCCGTAGACACAGTTGGATCATATAGCAGTCAGTTACAGGTGGCGCCACTCTGTTATGGACGGTCGTGCCCTTTGTAGCAGCCACCTGGACTCGGACCATGCTGTTGTGCATGTCCATTTTGTGTTGTCATTTGTCCAGAGGACATACGCTCGTAAATGCAAGATACTTGGCTGTCATTTAAGTGATGGGGGTATGAAGAACGCTTACCAGGAAGCGTTGGTGAACAACTTGCCCAGTTCGAGTCAGATATGGGATCTTACCGAACAACGGGAGCAAATCGTCGCAGCTACGAAAGCATGCTGTGAACAGGTGTGTTCCGAAGGAGCTGTTTAGTTGCGACAGAACTGGATTTCCGTCACGTCATGAACAAGTGTCGTTCGATCCAACCCGACTCTGAATTTGATGACGACCGTCAATAACTTGAACGCAAGCTGATTAAAAGCTTTCGCAAAGACCGTAAGCACTACTTGGCCGAACAATTAAAAGAGATTGAAAAAACATTTTTATATGGGACTAGCAGAAGGCTTTTTTCCCTTAATCCGTGGTTGTACTGGCCGTCGACTCGGCGTGAGACCATATGTGAAAAAGATGGTTCACTTATCATCAGTTAATCGTGACGAATTGACAGGTCGGCTGAACATTTTGAAAAACAGTTCAGCGTGGCCTCAACCAGATCACGTGGACGATGGAACCCGATTGATCAGTTATTGCATTCCAGGTGGTCCTTCGTTGGAAGCGGAAGTGGTCCTGGAGCCCAAGTTATTGAAACGTAATAAGGTTCCTGGTTCAGACCTCCCCTCTCCTTCCCTTCTCAAGGATGGTGGGGAGAGGTTGATGTCAGAACTGAAGAAAATACTCCAGACAATTTGGGAGACTGAAGAGGTATCACGTAATTGGTGCTTATTAGCAGTGATTTCCGTTTTCAAAAACGGAGCCGAAAGTCTACGTGACAAAAACAGAGAGATCAGCCTAGTATCTGTTGCGCCCAAGTTACTCTTTGGCCTTAGAGTACATCTGCTCACTAAGTCCACAGAAAGTCAGATAAGCGAAGAACAGACAGGATTCCGATCGGGTCGAGGGTGCGTTGATCACACTTTTACCCTGCGACGAATCTTGGAAAATCGGCAGCCGACGGTCGCTATATTTTTAAACCTGAAGACTATTTCTGATTCGATTGCTCATAACATGCTTCGGAACTGCCTTCTTTGCAACGGAGTACCAGAGAAATAAGTGAATCTATTAAGATTACTGTATGCCCATTCCAAAAGCAGGGTGAGAGTTCATGGGCAATTGTCTCGGGCGTTCATCACTTCTAGTGAGGTTCGTCAAGGGTAATCAATCTCCTCCTTGCTCAATATTGTCACGGACGATATTATAGAGGGTGCGCTTGAAGAGTCCAGTGAAATTGGTGTTGAGTTTCTTCTTGGCGTTAGGTTGACCGATCTGGAGTACGCGGACGACATTGTCTTAGTTAGCTTGTGTGCTAAAGACATGCAAATTATGCTTAACAAGGTGAGTGACCGGGCTGTTTTCTATGGAATATGCCTCGCACCTCCAAAGTGCCAAGTGCTGCTTCAAGACTGGGGCATTTTCACTCCTGCCTACTTCATTGCAGACAATCCGCTTAAGACTGTGGACAGTTTCACATACTCGGGTAGCACTATCTCGTCAGCTTGTAATATTGCTGATGAGATATCAGCGAAGGTAACGAAGGCACTTGTTGCCTTTGCCGAACTATGTCACTTTTAGCGTCGAAAAGACGTTCGGTTGTCGCTAAAGAGAAGGGTATATGATGCTTGTGTATGT
This sequence comes from Paragonimus skrjabini miyazakii, assembly GCA_014338405.1. Classification (NCBI taxonomy): domain Eukaryota; kingdom Metazoa; phylum Platyhelminthes; class Trematoda; order Plagiorchiida; family Troglotrematidae; genus Paragonimus; species Paragonimus skrjabini miyazakii. The sequence goes on along the minus strand of JTDE01000102.1, from coordinate 205,677 downwards.
TCCGTTTTGCTTTCTAGCTCGAAAACTGTCGGCCTGTTCGCAAGGAAGATGTCAACAAGCACACTGTGTTTGACCGTCGTTGTGTTAGCCAAATAGCCCATATTAAATGGAATAACTGATCGCCTAAACAATGTAGCAGTTGGCCGCCGCGTATTATGGAACGCTCGGGATGCGTGATCAATTAGTCAACTACTCACGGTGCATAGCTTGCGATCGTTCGGCCACGTACTCCGCATGTCAGCATTATGTACTGAGACCACAGACAGTTGGGTAAAACCGCGTGCTGTTCAAGCAACAACGTGATCACGAAATATGATGACCCTGACTGCTCCACTGAGTAAAGTGGGTAAGTGCCACCTATCTAGATGGGATCCTGGTGATCATTAAAATCTCTAGATGGCGACACTATCCCAGATGACGGTGCGTCGCAGTCAATGGCGTACCGGCATTCATACACTTTCTTGTTCTTCCGTTTAGTCTTTAATTAATTTTCAAACTTCTTAGTAGCGTTTTCTTTAAGGATATTCCACGACCCTGTTGAGGTGAGCGGCGGCCCGGGCAACAGTACCTTTTGGTAAGCCTTTTGGCTGCTATGATGATGATAATTTCCAGCTCGTTAGGTTGGTACTTATTTTAAGTGGCTTTGTGTAGTCGCACTTTTTGACGACTCCTTTTGTGATCGCTGCTTCCCTTCGTATTTTCGATCGACCCGCATTTTTGGGCATCTTCGTGAGGGATAACTGGACCTAATTCACGTCGGAACAATCTTGGAGACGTATGCCGCTGGTTCCACATTTGACCCATCCAACTTGTACCGTATCATCCACTGTTCAGCAACCAGACTTAACGTCAACTTAATGCGTTCAAAACAGCGCTGCGTGAATCTCACTGAGATGGGACCACATGTGAGTTTGTACGGGACATCTCATTTGTCTGCCGAACGGCTCCTTACCTGTTACATTCCGATCAGTTTATATCGACCAGAATTGTGTCGAAATCTTCACACGGTCCACCTTGTTTTTTGTTTTACCGACAAGCACACACAACATTTCGGCCAACCGGATTCCGACAGTAGTTGTGTTATTAGAGTAGCCGTTTACGTTCGTGACTATCGATCGGGTCACAAAAATGGGACCAACATAGCTTGTGCCCATCACGGGGTGGTTTTGTTGACGTACATATCAGTGACAACACCTAAAAACGTAGTCTCGACCTGTTGCCTTGGTAATATTGTATTCACCACCCCAGTTAGCCGGTACAAATGTGGTCTTGTTAAGTTCATGACGAAGCACCGGGTGTTTACTTGTTTGCTATGTGTTTCTATTTTCGTTCTCGGTGCAGACGTTCATGTAAATAGTGGATTAAGAATTTGGCAATTTTACGAGAAAAGGCATGAATTGAGCACGGTATGCCATTGGTGATTATTATAAAACGGTGTGTCATAGAGAATTTGAGGCAAGTTTTGGTGTTTAGGGAAAAATGGAATTAAACCAGGTCAGTTAACGCGATGCGACTGCTTATGATATGCTCATAAGAGAATGGCAAATGCACCGTGGTAATAAGCTCGACAGAAATCTTAGAACAGTTGTAACCAATGGGGAATCGCACGCAATAAGCGAAACGTCTGAGTAGGTATATGAGTGTGTGAAAAGATTATAACGCTTGACAAAGAAAACGCAACGACATATTTGGGAAAAGTGACACTGGTGTGAAATGATCAAATTGATTTTGAAGAAAGTGTAACGTCTCTGACTTTTATTGTAAGACAGCGTGTCTCATATAAGTGAACAATTTGTGTGAATGGAAAGAAGAAAAATCAAAATAAACTGTGGACTGGATTACAACTCAGAAAAAGTTTAAATGCAAAGATTGTAATCAGTCAAATATTGTGCTTTCGGAACAAGACCAGCAAGGTAGTTTGATGTGCACGATCCAACACAATTTTTCCAGCACAACTAAACACTAAGATTCGCAAAGATGCAACTAGGAACTGAGCATACAGACATACGTGGTATATGGAAGGTCACCAAAGTGTCTGTGAATCAAAGGCAAGTTACAATTGAACGTGAGATAAATTTCATTCCATCATTAAAGTAGATCAAAACCGTTGAATGAAAAGAGTTTAGGTGAAATGTTACAATCTTAGGTTCCAACATCAGTGTCAGGAGTGCCAGAAGACAGTACCGGACAGTTTCACATCTCTTGAAGAGCAAGGAGGAACAAGATGGAGCTGAGGAAGTTAACCAGTCTACAGGTTACACCAGTTTGCTGGATTAGCATCCTGCGTGTCGCTTTTTTACTGGAAATTCTATCCAACCCCAAAAACGTTAAGACATTTCGAAGCAAGGCTGGCTAATACGCATCGGATGGAAAGTTCAGGTTCCACCTATTTAGAAGTGACGTACTGTACACATTTTTAAGTTTGTTCGCAAATTGGGCAACTTTTTTAAAATTACACAAAATGTTTGTTGGTGGGACACAACGTCTGTCACAAAGGAAGATGACAACGAACTCAGTACACCACAAGATATTCTTCGTGTGAGATTTCTGAGAGGTATCCTTCAGTGACCTCTTTTCTTTGCTCCCTTCACGTTCAACGTTGCAAGAAACTGGAGCACTGAACGTTTTGAGAAATTATATTTAGAAGGTATATTGCAGTCAGCTGCAAACCTTTACACACAACAGGCACCACTATGAAAAATGCACCTTTGCCAATATGAGTTAAGCGCATTTAACCTGCTCTCAATAAACGCTACTTTTTCGGATATAAATAACCCTCAAGCTCCGATTTAAGGTCAACTTGTCCCCGAACGCTTCTTCCCTTAAGGAACTGGTTGTCAGAGTTGACAAGTGGTATGTTGAAGAAAAACTAGTTGGGTATGCTGGGCTGGGTATATTTTCACTATCGGGCTGGCGCAATTCTTGAATGGTCAATTTGCAACTTGCTCTCTGGCATTATCATGTAAGTGGATCAGATCCTGTCTGTTAACCAGTGCTGGTCACTGTGTTTGTGGTTAGTGAAGCTCTACCACTTTCAAGTTGAACATCACCCAGAATTGATCGCAGCTGTCGCATTCCTATAGACTTTCCAGTCGGCTCCTTCCGAACGGCAGAAGTACTAGACTCGACTTTCGCTCTCATTGAAGCTAGTCAGTAGTTCATATCCTAGCCACTGCCGGGACTAGAACCACGGACACGCTGTTCATGAGGCAATCGTATTTACCACTTCGCCATTGACCTCACGTTAGGCATGACCGAATTAACATCACATGTGAACACTGAACCAGTTTTGCTTGTGAGTAATGATCAAGTTGCTCGATCGTCTCGACAGGAGACATAGTTACTGTCTGTTAACTCCAATCGATAACCGCGCGATTTATTAGTGACCATCATGTATATGCAAACTGCATGTTTATAACAGTAGTGTCCAGTTAATATGCTAATGCGCTAACCTCAAGCAAAGAACGACTGAAACACGGTGTAATATATTAGAAAGCATTATTACGTGTGGACTTGACGTTTTATGGAATATCGATTTAGGAATATGTGCACAAACGCTATAGTTAACACACAATTTGTATGCTATGCGTTAAAAAACTGCTTACAATCCCGACCATGCTGGTTTAAGGATAATCACTCACGGATGCTTGTTTGAGTTGTTTTCGAAAATCGAAGTAACCGGTTGTGGCTTATATAGTGATCATATCCGGGATGAGATCTTTATCAAATACACACCGATCGTTCGGAATAATTGCTGAAGTATATAGGGATATTATACAAAATGGTGTGGAAATACAGAGTGTGTCCATAATAGACGTGAGCTCAGCGCAAAACTGACCACTACTTTTGGAAACTACAACCCTTTTTAATTAACCATTATTGAATACACACTTTTTAGGTGATTGTAAACAAATTCACCGGGACATTCTCTTCTAATACTTGTAATTAATCGCCGAATGCCTCTTCTAAATCCTCCATTGTTTTATTGAGGCGGTCATTTTCAATCGTACGTCGAGTCACGATAGTTCAAGCAACCTGGACGGGGTTCACATCTGAACTCCTAGCCGATCATTCCACTACATAGATATTATGGATTAGTAATCATGATGTCCTGAAGTATGTAGGTAAGCACGCTATTCTATTAGAAAACTAAACCCTGCACTTGAATACCAAGAATGCATGGAAAAAATAGGTAGCTGTCTGTCCCAATCAACACCAGTTTGCGGTCTATACGTCAGTGAGTATTGCAAACTGACTCCCAGCAAAAATCGTTCTCAAACCAACACACAATCATCACGGAAGCTTTGATCAATACACGTCCGTTCATTCATCCAGAAACCATATTAACACTACATCAGATAATACGGACCGTTGATATGAAGTTTTATTTTATCGCAAAACGTCAGGTTTAGTCTATCCTTATTTTCAGGAGAAGTGTCCGCTTGTCCACTTTATTTTCTCTTGAACGTGGAATGTGTTCAACCACGGTAGTTTCAATGGGGTGACCGGTGAAATGTTGGCGTTTGAACCAGATGGCATTGCGTTAGATGCCCGAACTTGTGTTTCCGTTTCCGGAGGCGACCCGAATGCAGAACATGGGGTTAAATGATCAAACATTCATTATTACAGTGGCACGAAGGAATAAAAATTGTATGCAAACGGAAAACAAGAGCAAACTAACAACCTGGATAGAAAAGCTAGTGACGTAAACCTCACTAACTTTGAACATATTTATTAGTGATGTCATACCGTTATTTCACGGCGAACACGTACTTCCTGTGCTGCACGCAGAAGCGTTTTTATTCTATTCAGCATATGCCTAGAGAAATCACTGGTACAGACCGAAGATTACTGAATTTTAAAATCAGACTCTCGACTGGGTTCGAATTTCTGTCAGTGACTGTATGCCACTGAGTTGTACTTATTCTATCACCTCGTCTAACAATCATACCAATAGCTCAAAAATCTCACATTTTACATGAGTCATCAACCCGTCGCACTGTGCCATACTTTACACACCAAACGATCCAGGTAGTGCGCCTCCCTACCGTGATTTCTCCAGTGGCTTGTTCGTAAACGACAATGAATATTGTGATCTTCTTTCCCGAGTACCTACTTTCTAGACATAATGTGTATACTGCTGCCTTTCTAATTGGGTATCAAATGTTGCTACTGCCTTTCTGCCGCCACCCAATTTATATGTGATCCTCCCTCTTTTATTTTTGTCATTTGTGTGTTCCTGTGGTTCATCATATATAGGTGACATTATTGTGTGCTTATCTGAGAGAATCCGCTAACATTGTCCCGCTTGGTTTTCCTGTGAAACAACAAGAAGCATCAATTCTTCAATCCTGGCTCACTTGATCGATTGTGATCGACAAACGGGTGCAAACAGAGCATTTCCTACCATCTGCTGTTTTTCGGGACCTTTGTCACGAAAGGTCAAAAGCCATCTCTTGTCGATAGCCGAGGTGGTCGCAATGTAACTATTCATAAGCAATTCATGCAACCCCTGGGGCTCCCTTAGCCAAACGCAGCCGATCAATCTGGGAGACAATTTGTATCCGTCTCACTGCACCAATCCGATTAGCACTGACTACGGAGAACCGAATTCTCTTGTGTTCCTAATCACAGCAAAGTAGTGTTAATCGTTTATCTAATCGCATTTCCCGCCCCCTTATTTTTTCAACAATACCTATTCAGATCGTCATTTAATCTTGCATAACGTGAGCAGCTAAAGATGAAAATTTGTCAAAATCAGTCTGTTCGCAGAAACTGTATTTTCCGCGAGTTCTACGGGGACTTCCGATCATTCAAATGCGCATACATAACGAAGTAAACTCGTTCTGATTTACAACTGTCACAATTGCCCTCCATGGCCCAAATTTTCTCTTACGCGTCCATCCACGCATTTTGACCAAAGTGGTGGAAAAACAGTGTTTACGGGAGAACATGGTTATAGCAGCCATGTTTACGCTTGGAATAAGAGGACAGAATTCACTACTGATGATGAATCGTTTTATTTACGTGTGGTCTATCTTCTAGTTTTTGAAAATGTCAAATTCTGCGTTCACATTCATCAACATACAATTCAGCCGAAACGCATGACCACTGACCCAAAAACTGGAAGTAGTCAGGTGTTTATGAATTATTGTCAGCATGACCCGGAAATTCCTAGGCCAGTTGAACTGTCGAAAAACAAATTTGACCGATTTCTTTAGTTATGCAAGAATAATTTCAAGTTATCTTTTATTATTTAAATTTCCACTTTTACACCACTCTTCCCACTCGGATAGACTCGCAAGTCCCTCCGTACATTTCTAAAAAAAGAAGTCTGAAACTGCCAGCAGTATACAATTAAAGTTTCAAAGATATCTTAGCGAATGTCGCGAATGTCAGACACTTACGTCCTTGTCAAAAACTCTTTCAACTGCGTCTTGTGACAGTTGTCATTTCTACCCTGTTGAATCATCCTGTTGTTTTAGGTTTGTCACATGAATGGAACTTGGCCCGTGTGCTTTCACAAACAACAAACTGTCAAAATTCTTTTGTTTCTAACTCGTCAACTCCTTCTTTTGCAAACAAAACGCTATTTTGAACATTCTCCGCCAACTAAACATTTGTTCTAACATTTTCCGGTTAGAGATGAACATTCAGTCATTAGGGGTGGAAACAAAAGTATGGCTTCACCAAGCTAACTGCAATCGTCTCCCTGTTTTGCAGCTTTTCAAACTGGTTTCAATTTTTACTTGTTCTACTAAGCAATTTATGAATTTTCTTTTCAAGTACTTTGGTATGTAAGATTAACCATGTGCGGAAAAAGTACTACATCCAGTTGTGTGCATATGAATATGAAAAACTCTATGAAAACAGATCAGAATTCCTTGCATAAAGGGAATGATTCATAACTGTGGATAAGCCCAACTGCTTCGGTAGACCAAAAGTGCAATCACCTGTCGTGATAATTACAGAATCTACTGACTACATGGTTCAACATTCACCTTCCGTAGAGTATGCCTAGTCGAAAGCGTCTTTAAGCCAATCACTTCCACATGTGCTGCGTGCGTGGTCAATGTTATGTACAGTGGATAGAATAGCAGGTATTCATCTCTGAGGTCACCCGACAACGGGGTTGAACTTTGTCGCATGAAGTGGCCAACGATATGTTTCCACCGTGATGTGTATAAGGTATCAAGCCTCGTGAAATCAACATGCAATCACGTTACCTTTCAGGAGGATAGTTTCACCCATTTCTTTCACGCATTATAGTCAATGCTTCTTCCTTGTGAAGTTCAAGACATACCGGACCGTCAGCATCGCAGTCCGGAAAGACCAATTTGCCTGTAGACTGTGTGGCAACCCTTCATCGTTCTGAACTGCGTACGCTATATATATGCTTCCTATTGACTAATATCCTGAATTACAAACAAATGGCATACATCACACCTAAACAAGTAGTACCTCTGTTTATCCGTCTAATCGGTTCTAACAAGCGTTTTGCCAAACAGCGTCATTCATTATCTTCTCAAAATAGGGATTTGACGGAGCGTGCGGCCATCTGGAGCTAAACCTGTACTAACGCATCAGCGCTAGGTTTCATGAACAGAATTACAATACGCTTTCCGTGTATGACCCTTGGCCGTTGTGTTTGCATAGTTTACCACTCGCAGACGTATCTCATAGCCATCATCTTTCTTATATGTTAAGGTACATTGGTTATCTAGCATATCTGATATGAACCATACGTGTGAGCTTTAGGTTCTTACGTTCAAGTAGCCAAACAAGTCAGGATTTCCTCATTACCTACCGCATTATCTTTTAAAAGCAAACGACAAATAACACTTCAGCCTTCCTTTGCTAGTTTTAACATCTGGATGACTGTGTAATTCTGTTGCTGACCTTCAAAGTTTTCTTCGTGCGAACTGTCTGATTCAAATTGCAAATCCAGAGAGTCTCGGGAAAATACTTGACAAAAAGTTTTCATCCTGGGTCCGAAAAAGCTGCATCTGATCATGTCATTAATATGGTTGCCTCAAGAGGGCATGGCCTCAGTTCTAGTTCTTGCCCTCGAGAGGATATGCACTACCTACGAGCTCTAATGAGAGTGAAAATTGGGTATAGTGTACTTATAGAAACGGGCTGCTTAGAAAGAATATTTGAACGCGACGGTTACAAATGATTATGGGTGACGCCGCATAAACCAACTCCTCTACTACGTATCAGCAATCAAAATATCGCTGAAACATGTAATGATTTCTGTGACTGCAACTTGAAGAGAACTCTTAATGGTGAGATCATCAACTGGAGTTAATAGGACATTTGATGTATCTCTTCTCGAGGCGATCGGACAATCGGAAAATTACTTGCAAACAAATGTACCTAAGTGATTGTATATGACGGTTCTACCCTACTTAATAAAAGACCAATGGCGTATAAGCGAACAGAGTTACTTCAGGAGAGCACAGACGGAGTCCTAATACCGGCCGTGAAAAGAGTATGCACTACTGACGAGCTCTAACATGAGCCGATGTCTAATAGTTTCTTGTTTCGATTGTGTAAAACCTACTAGCGACTATGGAGGGTGATCAATCGATATCGACCGAATTCCCTACTACTCATCATTGAGTACATACTCGACGGCTCATAAAGTTTGTATCGTTTTCATCAACATTTAAATTGACATTTTTGTCCTGGTTATTCGTAATGCGTTTCGAAACAACTGATTAAAGATAAACAACACTGTTATTCGTACAGACTTGGGCTCACTTGCAATTGCTGTTCAGTTGGAATCGTATGCATGTCTCCGGTACATGCGTGGTAGTTCGTATAAGACAGGGAATTGTTTGACACTGGTTTCAGGTTGCTATCGGTCCACACGCCTGATGAGTGGCAAAAACGTTTGGCGAATCCTACAAGGATAAATAGTATGTGTAAGGTTGCTCCCCAGGCATTCATAAACTATACAGGCATATTAGCAGACACTTTGTTATAGAGTATTACTTGTATGTATTATGGCGCATTATATAATTTATGGGAGACCCAAGTTGGAGCACTCGGAGCTTCTGCCAGATTGAAACACGTAACAGAACTCTCATGCCTGAATGAAACGTGCTGTATGGAGTGAGTCACACAGTTATTTCAAGGGCTCAACAGTTTCGTTCCAATGATACACGACTGATTGTTGAGTTAGGTGCTACCCGAAAACGGACTCCCAAACTTAAACAAGATTGAACGTAAACACGGTAAATACAGTATAACTAGAGACACCTGTGCAACCAATGAACAATTTGGAAGATGTTATGACCCATGTGAAAGCCAACTGTGAAAAAGCAGGGCTTCGGCGGGTCTCGAACCAGAAGATTCCTCAAAAAATACTATAGACAATAATTAAATGTACATGACAGTAGTCTCGTTTAACAAAATCAATGGGTTCTGAAGGGAACCAGCGAGATCAAAGACGAACCGTCACGCGAGTAAGTCAGATCAAGAATAGCTACTCGCGCTGCAGACGACTAATGACGAGTTGGTTGAATAAAACAAAACTGAGTGGGAAGGAAATAGGGAATGCCAATAGGTGGAACGAATTTTCTCACTTCAAGGGTTGATAAATTCACAGTCGCAACTGAACACTGTCCCTCACACAATCCACGTTTTCAATGAGTTAAACATTAGGCCTACAGATACCATTATTCCTCGCCTCTATGGACTATCAAATATGCATAGGCCTAACTGCCCTCTGCATCCTATCTTGGATATGAAGAATTCACCGTATCACGCCCTGGCACAATGGTTTGCCAAGATCTTGGAGACAGTTCGGAGGGATATTTGTGTTTACAGTCTGCAAGATACCTTAGACTTTGTGAATAAAGTTCGTGACATTCACGTCAACAGTAAAATCATGTGTTCTCTCCTCATAACTTGTCGGCTTAATGATGTGACACTAGTGAAAGCGACATATTACTCATGCAAGTTTACTGAAAATGACAACATTTCGATCGGCTTGCCAACAATGCATTTGAATGAATTGCTTTTCAAATGCACCTACAACGTGCAGTTTATTTTTAATGGTGACATTTACGGATAGACTAACAGAGTAGAAATAGGGTTACAGTTAGGACTACTGCTGGCAAATATTTGTATGGGTAAGTTGGAACGAACGGTACTGAGCACTGTTATAAATCAAAGAGTTTTCTACAGATATTTTTGTTGATTATATGTTCGCTATCACAGATTCATCGGTTAACATAGTTGATATTTCGAAGGAATTCAACCGCGCACATCCGCTGGTAAGCTTCACCTTTGAATTGAAATTAAATTGACCTTTCCATTGCCTGGACGTCTCTTTGAGTAGAAGGACTGACGGAAGTTTGAAAAGTGCAGTTTATCGGAAGACTACTTGGTCGGGCCAGTACAATGACTCTTATAGTTTCACCCACTCAAAATGCAAACAAAACCTGGTCAAATGTTTGGCGGATAAAGCCAGAAAGATCTACTCAATGGATGCTTTGGAACAGGAGGTACAGTTTGTGACCCATATTCTACACGAGAATGGCTAGCCCGACAATTTTGTGGCCAAACATATGAAAGCATTTGAAGCATCAGTTAAGATTCAAGGAGTTGAAAAGAAGCTCATGTTCATACGACTGTCAGACAAAAGAGATACGTTGACTGAATCACTAACCCGTCGACTTACTAGTTCGCTTAAGAGAACGTTCAACACAGCCGGACCGATTATTTCATTCACCGGTCCAGCAATGATTACTCTAAATCTGAAGGATAAAGTGCTGGTCCACAACTTGTCTGTGGTGATATACTCGTTCGTTTGCGATTGTTCAGCAGACTACGTGGGGCGTTCGACTCGGCACTTGTCCAGAAGAATCAGAGAACATTATCAAGCATGGATCGGAACAGGTGACAGAAAATCAGTCACGAGTGCCATTGTACGTCATCTGACTGACAGCGATCATCAGGTCAACATAGATCGATCGTTCACTGTTATCTACAGATTTCCATCGAACCGGTCAAAACTCGTTCGCCAGTGGATGTTGGTCACTGTCGAGGCCATTGCCATTCGATTACGTAATCCAACCTTATGTGAACGGGAAAACTTCGTTCAATCGCTTCAACTGCCCTGACCATTAGCTGACTCACCCGATCGATGTAGGCAGTTATCACCCAGTTGGTGTCCACAAACACAAAATTGAGATGGTGTGAATTTTGATCAATACCAAATTTATCATGTAATCGTTTTAGTATCTTTTGTAACTGTAATAGTCTGGTGAGATTTTATGGAAAACCTGTTTGCTGGTCTTTAGGTTCTATACAGATGTGTTTGTTGAACCATGGTAGCCTCAAATTTTATTGTCTCATTTTACACTGTTTCTTCATTAGGCGTATCATATTACTAGAGCCCACATATCTCAAGCTCGCCGGGTGAGATTTAGGACGATAATAACCGAGGTGCTAATGAATATCCGAACACTAATTATGTTCGGCACACAAAGCGTCGCTGTATTTGTCAATGGTTTAGGAAACCGCTTTGATTCATTTGCTTGTCCGATAATAAGAATGTGTCCTAGACAAAAACTAATTATCTCTTAGGCTTTTGTTTTTATTGACTTTTCTCAGTTCTATTTTTCAAACTTTTAACAAAACAGATGAAAACACAAGTATTTATCGGGTGTCTAATGAATGTGATTATTATGATATTCCACACACGGCCTTTTACACTTTCCCACTAACATGATTAGCCATAAGGTTGTTGACTGATCGGTATTTCATACCACTAATTTAACACAGAGATATTCAGTTTTGTTTGAATGAATGATATTGTTCACCAATTGCGTCTTACTACCGAACCGTTTCATATATGCTCAGTGTCTTCATGATGAGATAGAACCGTTTGTCAAGAAACAGTCATTATGTTGGCAGTGAGCTTGAAGCTATGAACTGTTTACTGATAGTATGTCCGAAATTTATCGAAACATTAGTCAAATTTGTTGACTGCTTCTATTCCCACCTCCTCTTCCATCCAGCTCTTTCGAAGCAAGTCTTTGTGCTGCGGTCTCACTTTTTAGGCTGGTCTGTGTAATACATGCTTATTGGAACAAGGATTTGAATTCCGAGTCAGCTTCTCATGAATTAACGCTGTTCTTAAAGGAGGGTGATCACTACTCATAAACTGGAACATTCTGTAACATACTTCAGTCAGTGACGACGTTAAAGTCCATCTGGCATTGACTGCCACTGTTGCCTATCTATACTACCTGCAAACTCTAACAAGACGGTCCACTCTGTTGTCACCCCCTTCTTTGGTAATACTGTTGCTTTCATCTTCACGATAATGGCAGTTTGGTAGATTGTTTTTCACGCATAGTCACCGCAATCTTTGAAAGCGTCTAGCGGTTGTTATAGTCAGAATGTATATCGCCGAAAAACTATTTATTATACAGCGAACCAGAGTCTTACCAGCCTCTTGGGCTACGAGCAAACAGCCCACATCCGTCACATTACGCCTTTTTTGCAAATGTTCGTGTAGCTACAGCATGAGCTACACAAGGAGAAAAAACCCACAGCTAGCTGTTCCTATCGAGGAGATGTCTGCAATTGGCGGGAACCAGGACTAGAAACGCCTGGCAACTGTATAGAAGCCAAAGGACCACACTTTTTGTCATCAGTGGCACAGTGCGTACTCCAAACAAGACATAATCACCACTTATGACTCATTTTTTGTGATTTCTCGGAGTAACCGAAAACACATCTTCCAATCTGCTGACGTCACAATCCCACGATTTGTTCAAAATCAACTTACGTTTAGGGTTCTTTTACTCTGGGCTCGTTATCTTTGGATTTTTCACTGTTGTGCTTGTCTATCTAATTTCTGTGGAACCCTGTTTTGATGGTTAATGTAAGTTGTACGTATGTGTGTGACCACAATGTAAGAAATGCTATTCCTGGAAAATTCGCATGATTTGCGTCTTTGTATAATCTCAGATAGTCAGAATATTTCCGAGCGGGACTGTCATTTAGCTCAAAGGCAAGTTGATGAAAGAACGTCTGTGCATTCAGTATCATAAATCATGCCTGTTTACATCTCAGTTCCCACAAGAGTTCATCAAAGCTTCGATCATCTAAGTAGTTCTAACCTCAACTGGATCACTCAATTCCATATATAACTATGTCAGCAGAAATTGAAATTGCTGGTGGATATGCATGGAAAGTTTTGGCCCACTGTGAATGAGCTGCCGGTTGTTTGTCGAATTAAGTATAGCAATTTTTGCGGTTAACTTCAAATAACCCTTATCAGCATTCACTAAACTGTGAACGTTATTAAGGGCTGCATACTTGAGTTCAGGCACGTCTACCGTGCAAGGAACAAACCTTGTACTCTGAACTTACCCCCAACAATTGATAGAGCAGTGATGGCTATCATTCTTTCCATGCTTTTACAAAGTATAGTGGTCTAGCGTAATAACAACGACCATAATTCTGGGCACCAGCGACCGGCACCAGCGAACGGTCAGTTCGTTGTGTTTCAGCTCCGTATGACAACCAATTTGACCACACTATACAGAATATGACATAAGTAAATTAACTCCAGACATGATCCAGGAATAAAACATTCCATCCAGTATTTACGCTACAACATTCTCGAATAAAGATAAATTTGTATCCGTCCTGAGACAGAATCTTAATGAAATACACGGAAAACAGGTTCGCGTTGCACGGAGATCACCAAGACGAAAGCGACCCAAAAGCAGTTGCCATGTACATTGGGTCAAACTTGGGCAAGTATGAAGAAATAGGGACACAGCAGCGACGATACTTGATAGTCAATAGAGGAGTATATCCGCCGGTAGCAAACGGAAGCTTCTCGAATGTACAGACTCTTGAAGTATGGTGTTTAGTGCTCCGAGGCCTTTTACATTCGTCTTCTACACAGTATGATCCAGTGCAATCGTAACATCGTTGCTTCGCTCTCCGAAACGTAAGTCACCAAGACAGTTTGTTCCTTGGAAGGATCTGAGCCCGAATCCTGGCCGCCTCCCAACTATTGACATAGCCCATTTACAAGCTAAATCACTGACAGCACCTTGCAATTTGTTATTGATTACTAAACAGCTTATTCCCCACGAGAACGCTTTTCCTATTACATCCGTAACTGCGATTTCCACTCGGGTTACTTTATCTAACTTTTGTTCGATTTATGTTTCTTTGATAGTCACGAGGCCTCTTACATTTGGCTTCCTGAAGCATTTGAACTGGGGACCAGTCTCTATAGCTTGCTCCAGAGTTCTCATAGAGCCCACCGCAGATGTTCATTTGTAAAAAATAATATGTCTAGAGCCTTTGACCACACTTCCCATGATCCCCGAATAAGCACCCTCAGTGCCCACGGTTCCCCTACCATTTTAGGAAGCTACCTACCTCCGACATACACGTCTGGCAAAAACCGCTACTTTTTCCTAGAAAGAGGTGCTTGTCAAGGTAACCCTTTGTCCTCCGTAAACGTTTGTAATGGCCTTAGATTAACATTTTAACTTCCTTTGTTTTTAATTATGCCTTAAACACCAGGTGGCCAAGTGTTATAGATTGATACTAGCATATTTCCGCCTCCTTTCTGACGCACACTGGCAGTCAAACTGGAACATATGTATGATGTATGATGCTTGAAGTTGGTTTGATCAGAATCACTCGAAGGCGCAATGCATCCACCCGTATGCAGACTGAAAAAGACGTAAAGTTGTTCTTGATGAGTGATCCTTAAGAGTAAGTAAAAACAACATGATGTATGCGTTTTCTACAGCAGTCAAATTCTAGGTAGACCATTTAACTGGAGAGGAGTCTTGTCAAAAGGTGAATTTAAAGATTTGATAAAAATGCCATATGGGTTAACGATAGCTCCCGTAAAACTCTAGTGAAGGGTCGGAAACTTTCGGATGCATCTACCACCAAGATCAACTCATCAAATATATCTTATCACCATCCATAAAAAAGCGCTTAAATCCCTAGAATGAGCAGTAAGCAGTAACTGTAAAATTTGATCGCGGTTTTACAAAGATACGTCAGACACATTCCTTTACTTCGGTATCATTTCTGAATGCCTCTGAATACACCAATTTCAATCTCAAAAGACTATAAGTAGAAGATTTCACATCCACAGTGACGTCAACAACAACAGGTACGATCCTGCAACGGGCTTCAAATCATCTCCCATCCGAACGACTTCACTGCGTTGCCTTCAACCCGATGTCTGCAGCCCGGACGATTACAACTAAGAAGCAAACTTAGCATGGCGTGAAACCCTTTACCACACACGCACACATGACTGTGTCGGCTTGCGATACTCCGCAGTAGTAACAATTTCACACACCTGGTTACGAAACCTTACCAGGAACACTTCTGACCTGTACATCAAACTAATGCAATTTAGTGCTGGTTTGTAGCCCACAGATGCCGACGCTCACGTGGCTGTCAAACATCGTCAGAGGAATCAAACTGCAGATGTGATGCCACCTTCACTATTAACTCATTCTTGGAACTCGATTTCTTTGCATTCAAAGACGTTGTAACCTTTATTGCCGATGTGGATATTTGGGACCAGTATAGTGTAGAACCCGAAGTCAAATTGAAGAAGGATAAGTACGGTTATCAGGGACATGTTCAATGCACTTCTGATTTTCACCGCTCTGAAAACAGCTCTATCTTCAAAATATTGCAGTCTCATCGTGCCTAACAAAACACTTATTATACATTCATCTGTACAAAAACTCCTCCGGCAAATGGATTTCTCAGTGTATACTATCTCAGACGTTTGCATGGCATCTACTCAAAGCCTATTTATAATATGGTAGAGTCAAGTATGAGAGGAACTTTGTTTGCGTATTACACAACCACACAAAGTTCTCAATAGCCATCTACTCCTGAAAGATTGACAAATAAGAATAATGTACTGCATAATTCACAATATCAACTGATGCGTGTCATTTATGTGATTGCGATATAACTCATCTTGGCGAACTGTGAAAATGCCAAATCTGAAAGACGTATGATTTTTGTTAAGATTACATTGTTTATTTTGCCTCTGAGAACGTCGTGATTTACATCTCACTATCTCAATCAAGTTCCTCACGGAAATGAGTTTTTCAGAGGTTCATAATTATTTCCCTGTCTGCCTGTCTGTTTTTCCTATTCACCAAACTAGCGCGTAACGGCTGTTACCCTGGAAAACATTTTTCTCCTCCGGTCAGTTTACTTCTGGAAAGAATGTGTCTGCTGCTTGGGGTCCGGTCACATAACGAAGAACCTGATTCTTGGACCACTTGTGGAGCTAGCCGTCTGTTCTACCGTTAATTCAACTGGGGGTCGTTTTCGATCCTGAAGATGCCAAAAGTCTAACTGGCCAGCTGTGTCCGTGGAAATCCATCGGTAGTGACAGTTGGTAGTTTGATGTCTGTATGAGTCAATCTGGGACAACTTGAATGGGTAGAAATCGTTCAGCGATTGTTGTCGGTTTGGATGATGCATCAAAACGCTTCACAACAGGGTAGTTCTCTAGCGAAAGTAAAAACGCGCCTCCGGTTTAGTGCTTGAACAGAAAGTCGGTTGTCCTGACCTCGTTCAGTACTATACTTTCTTCTCTGGGTCAAAGATTCACACAGTCGGTGAACTGGCTGAGTAGTGATCATGGATTGCTCATGACTTTTTCACTTCCTAACCAGGCGGAAATCGGTTATTTCGCCCGTCTTCACATCGGGTCAGTCGAAAAGTAGGCGCTGATGGTTGGCGTGAGATTAGCAAGTTGTTGACGAGCAGTAGGAATTTTGGTTTTGATGTATTACTATACAAGCTTTGAATCATTAAGACAAGACCATGCGTTTATATTCACTTAGCACACTGCAGTCGGCAGAACCACCTGAATTGAGTCAACGGAACCGCCAGTCCGTGTTTGGGCATGGTGTTTCTTTCACTGTTTCCAATCCAGCTGATTTTTCACAATTGGGTCTCATTTCTAAACAATATTAATCAAGGAAAATCTATTCTGATCGAGTCTGTTAACTGATAAAAATGTTTCAGCTCAAAATATTTTGCGACGTCCTTAAAGAGTGTTCCCACTAATCAATTTAAGGAAAAATAACACCGCGTAAACTGTCGTGCGCGATGATATATCAATCAGATTTAAACTGGTATTTTTGCCCACTCACTGAGCACGGCATATATTGCGGGCAAGTAGCAAGGCGAAAATGATCTTGGAGAGTCAGTCAGTTGACCAAGATGGAAACAACATGATACAACGGAGGTATATTAACCGATTAGCAGCACAGAACCGGTGATGGATTGAAAAGCATTACGAGCATAGGGACCGTAATATATGATTAAAAAATCATGCAACTCAAACGAAGGTTAAAAGCAATGACGATGTAAAATGGATAACCTTGAAATTGAAGATCTATCAGTTATCATGTTTTATGAATACTAATTCCACCTGAAAAGTCTGACAAAATGCAAACAAATCGGGAAGCAAAAACAACAATCTGGGAAACAGTGTACGGTAACAGAACTGCTAAGCACTTTAACATGTTTACGAACATGTATATATTCCAGCGGCTGTAGAATTTGAGGGTTAGTTTGCTTGACTAATGTCAGTACAAAAAGTCTCCTAGACAACGGGGTATTTGATGGATTGAGAAACCGCATTCAAAGTATTAACAGACCCAAGGTAAAACAGACAAAAAGCATCATGGAAGCAGTCCCGATATACCAACTGTGCCTCCGGAAACAGTTAACCAACCTTTTGATCAGTTAGTAATGCTGTAGTTGTAGTCGTTGTTCATTTTCGTGTTTAATTTTAGGCTGGTTTATGTGACCGAATAATCCACAGACTTCATTCAATCCTTTTTTATCAAATCTACATTTTCACTTCGATCAATATTACTGGTTGCATACTATGTCAACACCCGTTATATTTGTGTAGACTTTCCAACACTAAACTAAACTAAATATGTATTGGTTCCGTCAGTAAGTTCTCGACTGTTATTTGGTATCGTTTATGCCATAAGGTAGATATCAACCTCAAGTTGTATCACTTACCACACTCCGACGAGACTTGACAACAAAATGGACTAAGATTATGGCGTGGTTTATTGCACATTCGACTGATGGTGCCACACTTTTTGTTTTTAGATATGGTGTACGGGTATACAGCTAATTTTCCGAAAATTTTTATTTATCAATAATCAAGTTAAGTGCAAAACTAGGCAACCTTCTAAAATTCCTAATGAATGCCTCACGAAAAAATGTAGTATGGAGTTTAGGTTCACCGGCAGAACGCAGATCTCTTTTTCAGACAGGATTCCATACGACTCGTAGTATCACTGATGCTAGTTGCTTCGGATCTGGCGCACAGTAAACCTTTGGCCCAACTGTGTTAAGCTGTAATCCTCTCTGAACGCACAAAGTTCTGAGTGATTTTCAATCGTCACCAAACTTTTGTTGCCAGATGACATTGCCTGCACAAAGAATGTTAGATGAATTATTTTACTTCAAGCTTGCAGTCACCTGAACTGGATTATTTGTGCAAGTGCAAAATCGCGTTACACAACGCCCCAACACGGTTGGGTATCTGCTACCGGTGAACACTTCCATCGTTCACTTTCTCATTCACATTAAAGGGTGAATTCACCTCGGTGGACCAGATGGACCAGAAGTTGGAGTCAGTAGGCCTACCAGCGGACGACTATGTCATTCATAATTGTCAACTCCTTGGCGGTGATCAATCAAGGGGCGACAGTGAGTAACCGATCGCTATGTGTACGTGCTTTGAACAGGCGCTCGGTTGGTAAGCCGTACGATGGAGTAGTGACAGGGGTTTCAGCTAGTTACTGGCGCATCCCAAAGATTAAAACACTAGTTCAAGCTAGCCGTTTCCGGTTCGATAGTTTTAGAAATGGTGTGGGATCCCAATATTTCGGAGAATGGTTGGAGGCAGTATGTTGGGAAGTCAGTAGGATTGGGGATATTGGAATGTAGACAGATTTTTCAGTTGACATCAAGATAAAATGTAGGTAAATGGTCCAAATGGTCGTTTTACCGCACTCACTACCGAATAATTAACCAAGTGTAAATTCAACAGAAGAAAAATGTGAGGATGAGGAGGCTAAATATTAAACGAAACCCCTTCCTGTAGCAGCTGACAGCATTTCCGTTATTTTGCTCGAAACTTCCTCTGAAGACAGGAGTGAGAATTCGTTAAACAATATTAGTATAGAGAGAGATATATTCACTGGAGTAGTGAAATATATCATCAGTCTGAGAGCTCGCTGATACAGTGGTAGTCGTACCGATCGAATTGTTAGGCGTTGATGTATGCAAGAAATTGACACGGAACTATTAACACGTGAAATTCAAACTTTGTGTCAGTTTTGTTATTATTTTCCAAGGTTGACTCAATAGAAATTAGTGCTTATCGTGCAAATAAGTGCGATGATGGCTAGGTGACATGTCACGTGATTGAAAGTCGCAGAACCATCGGCTAATATAAGTCAACGCTTCAGTCCGACAGCCTGAATACATGCTCAGTTGAAGTTGTACTTTATTCACACTCACTGTTCAATATCATCTGGAGTGTTGTTTCACAACCCTATTTTAGAAACCGTCTTCATGACAGTCTAACTCGGATCGGTCTTAAATGCACTGTATTTAAACAGAAATTGCACTTCGAACATGACTGATATTTTCACCGTTATTCTGTTTGGCTGTAAGCAAAGCAGTACAAGGTGTACAACAACCACACAAAAGTAGAGTTGCTATTTTGATTCGATTTGCAAGTGTAAATAGCATCATAACGTTTTCAATATAAATTTGCTCATCCTCTAAATATTGTGTTGACTGCTCAGGTTTATTGCTCCTGTACGTCGATGGATATTCCCACTATTGGGGAAGCAAATCAAATGATGGTCAAGTAGGTCCTTGAACTTCGTTAACCAACTTATATAGACCGGTTCAACTTATGACAGTTAAGTAGTCAATATCAACATGCTAATGGTGACGAAGTCGTTGCAGTTCTATAAGGCCGGTTTACAAGCTGCCTTAATTGGTTATTAAATCCCCGGGACAGCTAAACATTTCACCATCATTCGAAAGGAAAAACGATTTTTGAGAATGCCTAGCTGTAAAATAGTCAATTTCCTTAATAACTGACCACAGGCGGACAGCAAGTGGTACTGTTGCAAAAAGAATAAAGATTTGCGACTGGCAAACACCATCTTCACAAAATTAAAACATGTACTCCTGTACAACATGCACTATCTACAAAAAACCACACTTTCGAACTGGTTAATTTGCCCAGGCAAGGTGTATATATATATAATTCGTACATTCATTAACTTATCGGCTGATCCTGTGAAGCCATGAAATTGATTTTTCATCGGATTTAGTCACGTACTCAATAGTTTAAGTTGTCTCAACTCTTTGCTCTTCGAAATGAACACCAAATACCCTTGTGCTAATGGAAAACGGATAATGAGAAACAGCAGTCAGCGTTTGCAGACTTATCAATCAAAATATGCGGATGAAAGCGAATTGTAAATTGAACGGATTTTAACCGAAAAAGTCTGACTGAAACAGAAAAAGCCAGTTTACGTACTAACTTTTGAGAGGGGAGATAAACCCAGCATCCCTTTCACCAGGACTTATCCCAAGATGGTTGGGTACACATGACGAACAGTTGCTATGGTGAAGCCTATTAAATCGGGTTTTCCATGAGCTGTCAAGATACTGAGCGAGCTTTCACGATCAATAGGATGACGAACAGATATGAAAACCAAAAGATGACTTGGTGGATTTGTTTTATGTGGTTGAAAATCAGGTTACTTTTAGCAGAATAAATGTGGAAACGTTGATCCAGTTGGTAAGGAGAATCAACCAACAGAAGATTTAGACTGAGTGTTTGTTAGTTGATACAAAATCAATCCTCTAGATTGTGAGTTCCGTTGATTAGCGGTCCGAGGTTGTGAATGTTTGCAATAGGCACTGAAGGATGTATTAGAAGATATGAACCAGATATTGATCTTTGTATCATTACAAGTGCGAGAATGTGATGTAATATCATAATGATGAAACTGAATCCATTGGAATTATGTTCTGGGGTCAAAATTATTTTAGAATGTTGTGTTTACAACTGCTCTTCTGGCGCAGCATCACTGTTTCGGTTTAACTTTAATTGTTCACGTCGTGAGAGAGATCGATTTGGTCTATAAGTTTATTTCATCAACACATATGATTAGTTAGTTATGCGAACTCCGTCATCAGCCTTAAACGAAAATAGACTGAGGTCAAGTTCAGTCACCTCGTGCTATTGGCACGAAAGATATTCATCACAAAGTTGCAGAGCTCATAATCAAGTAACGTATAAGCTCACTGACATCGTTAAAGGAAAAGGAGTGAACCAAGCGTTCCAGGTCAGATAAAGAAACGGGAACCGTTTTACTAAAATTCGCTGGTTATGTTGCCAAAATGTGTTGTGTGTTAGCTGGTAGTTGGACATTCATAATGATCAAAAGAGAGAAAGATAACACATTAGTTGTGTGAGTGAATATGTTCAAAGACTTGCAGAGAAGAATACAAACGGGAATTATCAACATCCCTAACTTTGACTACATCCACCATAATTGAACGTGAATCAGTAGACTATACGTTCTACCTGGAGTGTAACTGAGACAATTTAGATTTATGCAACGTGTTTCGACCAAATGATTTATCAGTTTTGTTTAAGTCCATCACGTTTGAATTAACGAAATAACGACACCGTAAATGATTACACTGCATCGACGTACTTCATGATCAGAACTTAACAAGCAAACGATGTTTTCATCAGACAACACTTCGATAATTACAAAGACACCTCCGCAACAAACATGCGACCACCTAACGCATGAGTTTGGACGTAAAACAGACGTTAGCATCCTAATATACGAATAGGCAGAACTATTGATGCGTTGCATAAATACCGTTTAATTTCTATTTACTGACAGGGAAATGGTGTGTCAGTGAACTTGCCTCCGTTTCCTTTTCCAGAGGACGTATCATGAGCAAGCTGGAGACCAGTCAACTCAGTGTAATCAACCAATAATTCATATTCTATCGTCGGTGAGAAAATGTCAGTTTTTCAGCTCAAGGAATCACACAATTCTGAAGGTTAGCATACTGGGGAAGAAAGATGGCTCATTACAATGAATGGTACACAGGAATCAGACTTGATGTGGTTAGTACGTGCACTCCGACAATTTCGCTCCGTCAAACCAAAGACAAAACCACATGCAATGTCTGATGTGTTGGGTGTAAAGGAGACGAAGAATTACATTTTCAAGCTCAGCTAAACTTTCTGCAAGAAAAGACTGTATGAAGTAGCTGTCCAGTTCGTTCAGAAGTAGGAAAAGGTGGGACACGTTACCAACTGAATATGTAAAAAAGCTTAACAGTCGATCCTTCAAGAGATATTTATGGCTGAATTTATCTAAAGAAAATTCAAAAGATCAATCGGAGGAATTTAATTTGCTACCGTTTGTTCATGGACATCAACTCAACCACTGTTATCATGTCACAATTTAAAGGCAAACTTTCCCAATCTACAGCAAACTGACTGGCTGCTCTTGTCTAACAGCATACACCGGTGACACTAAAAGGCAATTGCTTTACGTAGTATGTGATCATCATCCTCACGGTTGAACAGTTGTGCAGGAAAACCGAGTTGAAGCGTGAGTGTCATTCAACTAATCAACTATAATCCTCCAGTTAGTAAAAAAGAGACCTCTCAGGTTATCTACCAAGTGACAAGTTAATCGAAGATGTTTGACTATTGAATCTTGCAGTTGCTGAGGCCATTAGTATCCAACTGTGTAAATGTGACCTATATATTCGGAAAAAGTTCATGGAAGAAACCTCCTGACTCAAAATCAATCGAGCCCACAATCTGGAATAATAATTTTATATTTGTTAGCACACACATAGTCCACATCCTCTACTGACCGACTTTTTTGCCCATCTCGATTGATTTATATATTTACTGGATTATCACTGACCAGGATCTCAACAAAAAAAAACTCAAGTAATGCTTCCTACATTGTTCTTCCTATGAAAACAGGTGGTAAATTTGAAACAAGTCAAATAAACCAACAAATTTTGCTGAAACCCTCGCTTTTACTTTACACACAATGTAATGGTTTGCTTCAAAAGGAAGTGTATACGCTGATGATATAGCGGTGCACACTAATCTCGAGTATTTGTTAACCAACGATGTATTTGTTACAATAGAGAAGAAATTGAAAGACAAGTTAGAGTATTGTACTTTTCATGAACGTTATATAAATACGGCTCCCGTCTGGTTGAACAATTATATGAGAGAAGCAAATCCCAAGCGCGATAGTTGCTCACTTGGCAGTCTTCACTCCGAAGGATGCCCTTCGGATTTTTTGCCTGTTGCCAAGGAATCGATTAAAATTATGAGCCACCGAAT
Organism: Paragonimus skrjabini miyazakii; assembly: GCA_014338405.1. NCBI lineage: Eukaryota > Metazoa > Platyhelminthes > Trematoda > Plagiorchiida > Troglotrematidae > Paragonimus > Paragonimus skrjabini miyazakii. Next base: position 182,165 of record JTDE01000102.1, on the reverse strand, counting down.
GTTGACCGTTGCTGAGGCCATTAGTATCCGATAGCGCAACTTCGATCTCTGCGCCCATAATCTACAATCAACTGAGCTCAAAAGTTGGAAAACTGAATAAGTAACTGTTAGCAAACACGCGGTTCTTAACTTCTGTTAACCGATTTTCTTACTCACCCTGATTATTATCTTCATACTTATTGTGTTGTAATTAGCCTGATGATCGAAAATGGAAAACAAGTCTTGTTCGCTACGTCTTCATGCTCATGACTTCACTGGGTACTTTCGAACGAATTAATGTTCTTTTCTTCAGGAGTTATGATCAACACTGCACGCTTCATAAGTATATTTAGACATTGTCACTCTGATTTCTTTATGACCTGTGGATATGAGCGTTATACGCTTCTACTTCTTCCAAGTGTACTCCATAATTGTCGGTCAGACTGCTTAGTATGTTGTTCGGTTAATAGGAAATTGAATGATCTCGCCAGTGTTGGCAAGTTTACAACGGTTCCCCATGCATTCGCAGCATGTCAAATACATAGCTAGAGTTTTCAGTCAGAACTGATGAGGAGTGAGTCTAATTCATACTGTTTTATCGACTGCCAAACTGAAATCTCCATCAAAATGCCAATAAATGGAGTCTTTGTTGGGACAGCTCAAGGACAAATGCCATTCAGAGGCAGTAGTGTCATGCAAATGTTGTCTGAGAAAATCAGCAATGCCTTAAAGAAGGCATACTATGTTGCAAAATTGTCCGTGTCAAACTGACGTCTCTCTTCTCGCCGCATAAACATACCTATGATCAGCTTTCGTCTCACGGCACATACTACTTCATACATAACTGCGGAGACAGCTATATTGAATGTTTTACCAAAATTCCTCGTATGAAAATTTGTCTACATAGTCCATAAGAGGCAATTCGATTGTCGACGAAGTCAGCAAACACGCCACAAGAGGAAAAGCTCGAGTATCAATAATCACGAAATAATTGCTAGTTAACTCTGATCGTACTGATCTTGAAGGTCTGTTTGGCAACCTAACAGCCGTAAAAAAAACAAAATGCAACAGGCTTCACGAGGGCAATCATCTCGGAGCCAAAACGGTCGACAGGAACTCACACCTAGTGGAGTTTACATATACAAATGAATTTTGCTGTTTTAATAAGACTTATTTTGACCCCAATGTGCTTGACTTGAAATCGTCATATGTTCACATGCTTTGTGATGAATGAGAATGTACGAATTGATCAAATCCTAAAACAACGCACATCTTATTTCACTATTTGGATTTCTTATGCTTAGACAAATTCGTTACGACAAGACTTGCTCGGTGGACGTGGCTTATAAGTAACGCCAATTCAACAGTTTGATGTGTCCAAACTGGAGAACTATAGTAGAGTCCATCTTGAAGACCATTTATGCATGAGTTGAAGTTAAAAAGTAATGCACACATTGGAAGCTTTAGTCGACTGTATAGTCAGACTACATCCAGTAGGGTGAAGTATTTGCAATAATGGCATACCAGACAAACAGATCAAACTTTTATATGATATAATGATATAATGTGAGATGAATGGCGCAGTGGTCAACACGGTTACCTCATGAAAGCATGGTCGGAGTTCTAGTTACGGCAGTGGCAAGGACATGCACTAATGACGAACTCTAACAAGAACGAAACTCGAGCCTAGTGCTTTTCCCGAAAGAGGTCGACTGGAAAGTCTATGGGAATGCGACAGCTGCGATCAATTTTGGGTGATCTTGAGTGTATATCAATTCGAAAATCTTTGAATGCGCTAATACTGTTTTATGGAAATTGTGAAACACAGATTGTTTAACCACCATTAGTTCGTTTGGCCTTGACCTCATTCTCCTAATCAGTTGAAGATGGTATAAAAAGGCCAAGCTGCTCGAACGAAGTTATGAGTTGGACTTCGATTACCGTCCCGCTCGAATGAAGTGCATACAGTTTTCAGTTGTTTAACTAGTTTATTCGATTAATTTCTCGTAGGCTTATGGGGGTCTGGTGACATATACAGTAGAACACCGATCAGTTCAATAGATGTGGGGTTTTCGTTAAAGGTGGTCCCGCGTTTGCCAGGAATAATGGCGCAGTTTGTAGCACGGGTTTTGGTGATCCATCGTTCGCTGTATAGGGCACTCAGAATGAGTACCCAGCATAGGATGCATAAGAGTGTGACCGATTACGCAGCGCTCAAACCCATACGCCAGTCAGATATCAGGTGAAAAGGCTTATTGCGGTAGAAAGTATCCAGTCGGGCTTGAGACCAGAATTCAAATGCAACAGGAGGTAATCAGTCAGGATTTACGTCAAAATGTCAACTCTGTGGTATATAAAATCAAGTTTCCGTCAAAGTTCACCACCATCCAAACTCTAACTTATAGGCCCAAACACTAAATCAGTTATGATGCTACTCGTTCGCTGATAAGGTTACAACCTAAATGCCAAGCTGGAGAAAGTATCCATACTATATTCCTTCTGTTTACTGATTAATGTCACACAGTAAACCGTATATGTTTGGAGTGAACGACTGAAAACGCTTAAACTGAATTTGCCTCCCAAACTTTGTTTTCCCTGTTATCTGAATTGATTTAAGAAAAAAACTGTGTTAACCTCAGCTAAGTTTACTTTACCTTACTAGAAGTAGTTTTGTTGTATCGAATGAGAAGTGACACACATTTCTCTACTGTGTGTTGTAACGTTATCAGTATCTGTTGAAATGCCTGAGTTACTAAAAAAACCGTCTACCTGAAAGGACCGATGCAGGAGGTATGTATGGACAGGGATGGGCTGACCATTTTCCGGCGTCAGTCGCGGGCCAATGAAGAAAACCGTCGAAGTATTCCAGGCATGTGTGATTCTTTGCATTACTTTGTACGGTATTGGCTAATCTCATTTGAAAATTGTTTTATTCCAGCTGAAATGTATGAATAACAGTAACATTTGATGTAGCTTACGTATTTCTCTTTTTTGGAACTATACAAATGGTAGGTGGGATACATTCAAGCTCTGACGTAACACAAACAACTCAACCCTGCCAGGCTGTGAACATTTTATTCGCCTGCTATCTAGAATAGCTTAGAATGCTCTGGTAAGTTAGGCCAAAGTAGGATATGTTCTATAGAATCCATTGGTCTAAGCAAACTCTAACTTGTCTTCTAAGGCAAGTTACGCTAACAAATCTCCGCATCATTTCCTTAAAGAGAGTACTCATTGTGTCCATAGCCACGTTTCCAGCAAACGAAAGAACCATGGTATTGATTTCAACTCACATTAATCTATTGAGAAAATGATTGAGATCAACCAGGATTCTTAAGAGAGATGTCGCAAAAGAATATGCATCCTGAACTATTATTGCAAATGATGGCATTTAAATCAAACAGCTTTATGTCAATAGTAAAATTACAAACTGTAAAACACGGCAATCCCAGTTAGATAGAGGGAAAATTATTACTTCGACTAGACAGTGACCTTATGAATCTAAAACAGAGGTGAAATTCATCGGCAAATTGGCAAGGGAAAAGTGGCAAGTGGCAATGAAACCGGTGAAAGAGCGCACACATTCATAAAGCAAAGAATTCGCATACAAGAGGTTGAGAAGGGACTTAAATGTAAAACATAATACATGAGACTTTTTACTACAGTAACGAGTATTTATCTGAAAAGATAACATCAACATATATGCCAATTAAATATTTTTAACAATAGAATGTAAGGCTTGTGTAAAAATTATAACTGGGGATTGTCTTCTAAAGGTTGCTGGTAGTATAGAAACATAAATCGAAGGACAAGAATGTTTGGAGTAATATCACTTTTTACACTGTCATCAACAATGGATGTATAGTCATTAAGGTGTAGCAAGTCGAGCGAATTATTTAACGTCAGATCAGTCGAAGGAATCAATGTATTAGATAGTTTCACCAAGAAGTGAACATAACAGAGCATATGTTGATGTGTTGAGTGATGCTCAGTAAACTCGCCGGTTAGAGAAAACGAGGAAGAATAAGTATGTTCCAGCGTGTCAATCTTCAATTTACTCTCATCGGTCGCAAACGTAAAATATTCGGGTTATATGTGACAGACAAATATCGACAGACAGAGTATGGATTCCATGTGCAAAAAACGAGTTGAAGCAACTTATCCGGGTTGCCGTGATGTTGATGTCATAATACCCAGTGTGTTCATGTCCTGCCCACATCTAATTGTTCGTCATACATAACCTGAACATTTCACATTTGAGACTGATGGGAGTAAACTAAATGTTAACATACCGGAACATATCGTCTCTTTACATTGATGAAGTCGCCAAAACGAACCAAGTGTTTTGAAGAAGAATAACACTGGTCACTGCATCCAGAGGTACATCATCTGCATATTCTAACGATGTAATATAAAAGCGCTAATGAAGGCGAACAACTGTTTAAGAAAGTAAACTATAAATCATTTGGCAAATATTGTTCTAAAGACCTAAGGGAAACGGTTGATCTGACTCGACTTACTTCTATACATGTAGCCCAGTTTCGATGAATATGGCCGTCAGAAGCTGAATAAAATATTAACATTTATCAGTAAATTGTTTGGAGAATTTGAAAACTATTGCGATATCAACCTGACTGAAGCGGCTTGTTTAGTTACTTATGTAGGCTAACAGAAGAGTTTTACTGTCTCATGTCGGCTAGAGTGAACAGCTAAACGAAAATCATTATGCGTTGATACTTGTTATGCTGAAGTCAACGGTACACTGTCCAAAATCGTTCACTGAGTTCGATTCCCTGCCCTAGGGCGCGTTTACGCCACGGATGTCATCTAGTAAAAAGAAGACACCGACGAAGTGTAAGTTTTTCAAAAAGATGGTGAGCTAAAACGTTTCTGCTTGTGTAATCCGAACGCAGAGATCAGTAGTATTAATATATTACGTAATAAGTCATGATACAGTGTACCCCAACAAGAAATAATTTCCAAACACAGCAACGATATTTCACTGCTAGCGACATTTTTTTCCTACCACAATATGGCGCTATACATCTAAAAGAATGATACCTTCATATAACTCCAGCCCGTAGTTATTTAGTACGACCTTCAGACTTTATGCAGTAATGAGGGATAACACACAGAGACAAACATAAATAATAAGTGTACGTCACTCGGAGTAAAGGCACAGAAAAACAACAAACTAGTTAGCTTTATGCAATTCAGTATTTTTATGGCAATTCATCTCTATGAGTCTCAGAGGGCCTGAAATACCTAAAGGTGCTCACACCTCAACAACAGCCAACTAACAGTGATGCACCGCCTAGAATTTCCACTTCGTACACCAACTTTGTAAGCATCGGTTTGTTTGACCACAAGAGAACGCCATAAGAAACATTTGAAAGAGAATGAATGGCATTTCGGAGGAGCCCTTTACTTAATCACCGTTTCGAAAACCTCCATAATTATTTCCGTCGTGGTTTGTTGTTCCCCGTTTTCTGGCACGAAATCTATGATATATTTTGGTCATTGAGTTGACTATATTTTGCATCCATGACAGTCGTGGCAATAAAACAATATGCAGCTCCAAAAACGCAACATGTGCTAAGCTGTCCCAACTAACAATTACAAACTGTCACGCTTGCGGAGAAACGCTCTTGCTACAGTGCATTTGGAACGCATTGGTTTGCCGAGTAGACTTAAAGGTTGGTCTCCAACGGAATTATAAATTTAAATCACTGGGTTCTCTTCATTCAAATGATCTATACAACAGGAAGGCAAACTGTGCGATACGTTAACATTTCGATTTATCTCATGAGCCGCATGCTATGAACAAACAATATATATAACAAAGGCGCACGGCAGCAACATAAATATATATATGTATAAGTTATTTATCTGGGGGCTACTGATCAAGTTCTTCTGATATGGTCCACCACGATTGCCATATCGTTCTTCCCAGCGAGTAGACCGAACCCATTTATATTCCCCAAGGAATTTTCATACGCAGTACTGAGAGATTGGTTGCTTCGGTAGACGCTCCTAATGCAAAGATCTTGTACCTTGTGAACATATATCTAAGTGTGACCTCAGCCCGGAAGGCGCTGTTTTGTGAAGAGGATTTACCATGAAATCAAATTACCTACGGATTGCCAGTCGTGCTATAATTAAGACGTTGCAGTCGTTATCTCACATATTCTAACAGATAGCAAGGTAAATGTAGTCACTTTCGACCTAACTTGAACGGACTTCTGATTGATCGTTTGTTTTCTTCATACAATTTATCACCTCATGCACTGGAATATCGGTTCCATATCATACGTTGAACGCTGCGTAGCCAGTCTGAAATCGATTGGGCACTAGTTTATCAGTGTTCATCGGCCGGTGCTGTCAAAGAAACACATGATCTTGCAGATTTATTTTCAGGAACAAACCCATGAAAAGGCTGAAAATCAGTCGAGGACACGACTATTGGTTGTATCGATATCACTGGCAACGGGCTAGTTTGGCACAACGGTGGATTTGGAAATGCTTTCATCAGACATGACAGGTAAATGCCAAGGACGGCTACGATCCGTCTAACTATTACAATGTAACCTTGACTATTCGTATTGAATAGTCTCTTTGTGAATAGTCTCTATGTGTCAATCCAATGGATCAATGAGCTGACTCAGCACTACAACTCGTTTTGCTGACATGTCGCACGCAAAACTTCATGCACCTAGTTTATTTTCTAATAAAAATGCGACACTGTGTGTTATGCCAATGCACGAGAACGAAGAGACAAGAATACGCGTAAAAATCCCCAGCATGGTCATGAAAAGTGCTGTGTAGAGAACAAGCTCGTTTTCAGTGATTCATCATCAGGCTAAACACATCACATTTATATAACATTTTACAGGGGAATCATGAAGGGCGTAAACATGGACGGATGGTTTATAAAGTCAGCCAACTGAACGTCACACTGCATTAAGTACCCCCTTGAAAAGTGGTTCTTGACAAGCTAACAGGGTGGGAGGATCGCCAAGGCAGATCCAAAGTCTGAACAAAACGTTTCTGGACGCACAGGAGTGGGTTAAACAGGCGAATTTCAATAGCTTCACCTGTGGACAGAATCCTACGCCTCACTGCCCACGACTGGGTGACCTTAACTCGGTAGATTGGGCGAAATGCATCCGTCACATTAACATAATGATTGGAATCCACCAAGTGCAATAGTATGGCGCTGTTAACAGATTTCGTTATTCCACTGTTGAGCCAAGCTGGGTGGTGTTCCCGGACCCGTTCAGATATGCGTCTGGCCGTGCGGTAAACATACCTGGTTCCAATAGAACAAGTGAATGAATTTACACAAAAAGAGGCTGCAGAAACAGGCATTTTATCTTTTAGGCGTGAGTAAAAAACCAAATTGGATGTGAAGTGGACACGCAACTTAGTGGCGTAAAATGTCGCAGTAATTGTATTCGTGAGCCTACGCGTGATAGTTTCGGCTGACGTATCGCCCTTGAAAGGTAATCCGATGTGTACGGCTTCTTTCCCACAAGGTGCAGCGGGTCTCTGTCACCCCGTTGTTGCATTGCTCTGTCTATGAATCTTTCCGGGTATCAATTTTGCATGAATATCGTAAGTATGAACGCCAATTTTTCAGTAGGTGTGTTGTCTGCGCAAATCCTTATGGCTCTGCCCCTCAAACAGTTAATTTGGTTCCTTTTTAAGGCGAACGGTACGACACTACTGAAGTGAATATACTGACCATTCTAAGTATCCTTTCTGTGTATCGCGCGCTGAATTGAGCCATCATTGTGGCGACATAAACGCACATCCAAAAAGCCCAATCGGTTGTTCAAGAATACGTCGGAAGTGCACAAAAATATCTCTGTAAACTGTGAATGAACCGAAAAATTCGACTAAAGGATATGATTGATTTTCTGTTGCAGACGACGAATGAGTAACTGAGGCATTCGGCTTTCTGTAAGCAAGTAGCTTAAAAATTTGCCGTTTGTCTTTGTTATTGGCATAGCGTTAAACGTGTACATGTATGCTAACGTTTTCGCGGTTGGACAATTCAAGTAACATCCCCAAGAACAGTGTTCAAGATATTATCTTTAAAGTTACTCTTTATGATGAACAGGAAAGTGTTGTGATAACTAGCTATTTGTCCGGGTTGGCTTTTTGTTGAAGTTCCCCAAGAGATCCACGGCTTCCAACCTAGAAGAAAATGAGGAATGTGCCTTTTCAGACCTAAGCGCTGAATGGAATATCTGTGCGTATTTCAGTCACTCTAAGAGTACCTCAGTACTTCTGTTCAAATTCGCAAAACAGTCACCTTTTTAACATGAATACCGCTCATTGCGAGTTAACGACACATCAAAAACTAATTTTAGGTAATTCATACAACCGTCAGTGAGAAATTCCATGTTGAAATCTGCAAGGTTTGTGAAAGCCAATTCTTACTCTGGTAATCACTTCTTACCACAGTGGAAGTCAACCAACTTTAAAATTTGAATTTTATAAGCGAGAACCATGTTTTGTTAATTGATCATTCAGTTTGTATATTTCTATGTATATGAGAGTATTCTGCTGCTACTTGTGTACTGCCGAAATGGCGCAGTCTAAGACCTTTTTGGTGAACTCGCTATGAATAGTCCAGTCTATCTCACTCCGAAATGCATACTTTCGTATGTTGAATTTCTACAAACCATCTGGTTGGTTGAAATGTTTTGGTAAAACGAGACTTCCGTTCTTTTCCATTCTCGACTCATTCTGACACAGTTGAGGAACGCAGAACGATGGAACGATGAAATGTATCAAACAGTAATTCCATGTCTAAATAGTACGCGGGATTTTTACTTTCATCAGAGAAATAAATTACCTCTGAGACCTTCTCAAATTAATTAACCATTGTCAGTCAAAGTGTGTTCAAGTGGACTGCAATTTTCCGAAGAGAAAATTCATTGTGAATGTGCTTGTTTATTGAATGATATTTCATTTTCAGTGTTTTGTTCACAGTCATTATAAGACTTTACCACCTTTAGTATATTTTACATTGAAAACGGACACATTCCTTTTTACTTTGCAAGAAATACTTTTTTGAATATTTAATATTTGCAGTATCACATCTCCCTCACGTGATCACGAAAGTAACTGAAAAAATACCAACTTATGTCGAACATACTCAACTTTGGACTCAAATGAACCTCATCCGCAAAAATCCATTTCAGACGAAAGGATAGAAAACAAAGTTGAGCAAAGGTGATGCATCTCTACTTCAAACGGTTCAACCAACGATGCTGACATCAATGTTCGGTTTTACTCTTTGTTTTCCGATACAGCCAGTGGAAAATAATGCTATATTATGAAGCTCGCTTATCCAAATAAAATATTCCAACGAATGCGAAATAAAATGTCGGGAGGATCCCTCCATTTTACCCCATCAATCAAGGGAACTCAAATAACGCCATCTTTTATTTTCTGCTCGAATGCAACTTTTTTGTGAGAATCTCATAAACGGCTAAGAAAACTGTTTTAATGAACGGTTACCCGCCTATATAATGCAAGGTCACTCACAGAGACGTTTTTGCAAGAAATGTACACAAACTATACTGATTCACAAAGTGAAGGCAAAACAAATTTTATGCTTTTTTTGTAAATGACGTGATAAGGAACAGATTCTTCTGGTAAGGGACACAACTTATCAATTCATCTCTCAGTACAACAAAAACTTGTAATTTTTGTGCAGGCCCTCTATATATTGCGTTGCACACATTTGATTCTGAAGTTCTTACCACATTGCTTGATAAGTACTCAATCCTACAGAATTACAAATGACTGTATGTGTTGTAGTTTATTAAAATAGATCACTTCTGATCTCACATCTGGTCAGTAGAACCTTAGGCCACCATTGTAATGGTTCGTGAACGGTCACGACTTTTACATGCTAGGTTTTTATATATGATTATTAAATACGGGTTGTGAAACTTGATTCATCCAGAAACTCATAATCTTTTCTTGACAGAAAGCGACTGATGTGACTTTTTTTTCACAACTAATGCGGTTTTGCATGTTGCATACATATATATATATAATGGATGTGGTATTCGTTAAAGTTTAGCGCGATCATTGTCAACGTTTTCATTTATGAACTTGTAGCACGCCGAAAACTGTTTCTAAGTTGTTGGGTAGCTAACTGGATGCTGAGTTAGACAGCCAGAATGGTTAAAATCAACAGTTCGACTGGGCCAGTGAATCATCTTGGTACACGATTCATTGTGCATTTATTGCCTGTCATGAGAGTGACAGAATGTGAAAATTGAAATCCGTGGGAAATAGACTCTCGCGGTTGATCCCCGTATGCCTTGTCAATCGAATTCCTTGAACGCAAGCGAGGAAAATAAACGATTTCTGTAATCACACGAAGTTGTTCAAATGTTGTAAGTCCAGTTGCGCACCGAAGTTGATTGTTTTTATAAACATCACTGCACACATACAACCGTCGCAATAAACTTTATAAAGAATTGGGGATGTCACCACTCATTTGAATCAAGTAGATTCTGAGCACAAGCATATGAAAACATACGCTTTTCACAAAGTTTCCGTAAGTAACTCATTCGGATTTAGTGACAACTTTCTCACTGGAAAGCATCCCATGGATCACTGAGAGAAAGCATTCTGAGTCCCCACTTTTCCTAATTTGTTTGAAGTAACAGAAACAACCGTAAACCGGTTTGGTCACGTCATTTTGTAGATAATGTAAGAAGATTCTTCGATGACGCATTTATTAGAGACAAATTAAAATGTAATAAGTAATGCTTAACGATTGACTGCTGGTTAATCGTCTGTCTGGGTCCTTTATGTTTTGTGTTTCATGTGAAGATGATGTGCGAAATGAGAAGTTAATCTGGTAATCACGTGCAGAAGTTCCTCAAGAGGTGATTCAGTAACTTTCCAGTGGTACAAAGAGATAGACACCTGACGAATAGTTTGAACAGGCAGTAGGACAGATCAAAGCTTAGCATTTGCGTAAGTTCATTACGGATGCTTAAGTAACAAAACGCTCCATAATCGACTAGTAAATTGTATGGAGGCCTGTAGGAACTACAAAGATACACTGTCGGGCAAAAGGTGCTAGAGCCGTTACCAAAACTTTTCCACACCGATCGGATATGCATACTGAATGCACGTGGACGAAACAAATGGTCAAAATTAGTTACCACTGAGTAGTCGATTGGAATCTGGTAAATAAGAAACAGTATTTTCACTCTGGTTTCATTGCATGTTACGTAAGCAGTCTGGATTCGTGGCATCGATCACCCGAACAAAATTGTACACCTTGTACAATATATGGTTGTAAAAAACAACAACCAGTCACATCATTTATAAATAGATTGAGAATAATACAACGTTACGTAATCGAAATCCTGATGCAAAACTCTTGAGAAAAGCCACCCAAGAGGGTTGAAACGTAGAATATTATAATTTGTTTATATCGTTTTTTTAATTCAAAATCAATTCATTAATAACTTATCAAACACGACATTCGAACGGTTCGACTTCATTCATACCAGATTTTGTAGAGATATAACCAGTCCGTATTTTCTTTTCAAGAACTGGGGCGTTTCCGGCTTAGGACTACTAAAACTACTGCGGTAGATTGCGCCCGATAAGTTAGGCAAGATGATCTTACGGTTAAACGTTACTGCCTTAGGCCACTCTAGCTAAAACACTGACGGTGTCATCCGAAGAGACCAGCTCATTACTTGCAGTTGATCAGATAACAGTTTGTGTGATTTTTACGCAGTAGCGTTCTTGTGATCGCCTAGCCTCTCACTGTTGTGCCCCCATAACTATTCCTTCCTAAACTAAAGACCTATCAGACGACTTCCATATTTCAGCCAATCACCCATTCTTGGTTTTCGAAGGTCAGCTGGTTGAGCTCGACTGAGCTGTAGTGAGGCGTATTCGACATATAATTCAACGGTGACTAGCTAAATCAGTACCGACTGACAATGTTGGCACGGCTGAGCTGCACCAGGGAGTACGTGGGTGATTATCCGCTGGTCCTATCCTACTTACATTTACTAACGACCACTACTCCTATTTTGTCACGTGGTATAAGGACAACAGAAAATAATAGTTCTTAATAAACATCTGCTTACCACAACCATCTAACAGTGCAAGTTCGGTGACACAAAACCCAGCAGTTAAATTAATGACAAGAGACAGAATAATCTGTTAGGCAACAACCGCGACTTGAACAGTGTGCTGCGATCAATCAAGATTATTACAGGGTTAAAATGAAAGACGATTGACTGATTTCGGGATGTTTTTGGAAACCAGTCAAACAGCGATTTAGTAGCCTGAACGCTGATCAAAGCGGTGTCTTATCATACATCGACTTTTTCGACTCTGCAGGTTTCATCATGAAACACAGTGTTGTGCTACGTGAACTGAAACCTGTAAGTCCGTTGAACGACATCAGCTGTAGATGTAGTTTTCATCTTTCTCTTGAACAACCGTGCTCAGTGTCTGGCAGATTTTGTTCGAAAGTACAGACTATTCGAAATCAACCTCGTTTCGATTACAATACAAGTATGGATCAATACAAGTTGAATGCTTGCCCTTGTGTTGTCCAAAATCCTTTCGAAAACTGCCTGACTGACCCACTTCAGTTTACTAGCAAAACCTCCCGGTTGATGACTGACGTACTTCCCTGTTTAGTGTTTCCGACCTATTTAGAGCTTAACACACGTGACAACGTCATGTTGATGGATCCAAGAACACACGTTTGAAGTAAGCTCTCACAACTGCTACCATGGAATGTCTGGAACCAAACAGTATTGAAGCAAACAAAGAACACCTCCCATTGTGTCTGCATTTCATTGAACTGAATGGTTACAACTGACCTAGTATCCCAGCGTATCACACTTCCCAAATTTCTTGAGTTTTGCGCTTGAGGACTTCAACGTAATCCCAATTTTTTTCTAACTATAAATATGTTGCGTAGGCTGCCAAGATGCACAACGTTACAAACAGCGTAAAGATCATACTTAACCAGAAGTATTAAAGATAGCAACTGGATAGTCTGCTGATCAGTGTGTACAAAAAGAAGCTGTTACCAAGTCATCTCCTACATTTGTTAAAGTGACCATCATCTCATCTTCAATAAAGATCAAACAGTTCGCCGCTATAATTAACAACGATCATGTCTGACTACAACGTAATATTGATGCTCTGTCTAAAATCTAACTTGTAACTTCAACTTCTACTGTTTGAAGTTCTAAATATTTTTTTCCCGTAACCTACTCCTTCAGACTACTTAACTTATTCAATTGTATTCAATACTCTTTATTATATTTATTCGGAAGTTTATGCCACTTACTAAATAATCCGTCTACTTTATGTGCACCATCTCTTACCATAATTGTTGATCTTTGGAACGAACACAATGAGTTGTGAGGCAAAAGAGCTATTAATCGACGGATATCACAATGCTTCTATACTGTTGTTTTAGAACACTGGAAACTAATAAACTAAAGTATGGTTACACATAAGTATTTACTATAAGTACTATGACAACCAGTCTAACATTCACATTACGATAATAGACAAATCCATATGTGGTTGCTATTGCTTTTGCTGTTAACAATTTAGAAAACCACAAACTAAACGCAAAGCAAAACAATTTTTTCTCCACCCTTTATTTTTGGCGTACCTTTGTGTCACAATTATTTGAACGATTGTGACACAAAAAGAATGAAGGGCGATAATCGGCAAAATGCTGTAAGTTGTGAGTCGAATATTCAGGTGAAATGTCCGCGAACAAGCAATGGAATGAAAAGCAGATCTGAAATGATCAACGACTTGATCCGAAATCGTTTCAACGAACAGACTGGGTGAGTAAAAACGATAAAATTATGCCAGCCTGGCTAACAACAGCCGCTGTTATCAGAAGGTAGGGTTTTCCAAATATTTATATTCAAAAGAACCTTGAGTTCGAAACACCAGACAGACATATACCGGATGAAGTTTTTGCAATTGGTCATGAAGTCTGTTTAACATCGAAGATATGACCAATCGTCATCAAGTTTCCTTAGGTTTGTCGATAGAAGTAAGATTAACCTTTCTGTTAGTTGGATCCAGGTACGAACACCTGCTATCGTTATGTCACTGTATGCAGTCTCCGCTAAGTTATTGCCCACTCGCCGTTCACTGAATTAGTGATTATGGTGTCCAACACATTCATTCGCAGTGAACACTAGCATGTCAAGTTCATTAACATTAGTCACCCGGAACACATGCTTAAACGGTGGACTGATTCCACTGCGTAACACGGTTCCGGTGAATAATCCGTGGAAGTCAAAGTGAGAATCGTAGAGAAGCTCGTAGGTATAGTAAACGTAGGCATTACGCAGTCAAACGTCAATAATCCAGATGAATAATTTAATACTTAGGTCACCGCACATATTAGTATTCAGCTACGCACGAGATAATGATTAGATCAGGATTACTGATTAAAGCGCACAGTGAGACGTTTTTATCCGTTCAACACAAAGTTAAGACCGTATAGACAGGGAACTTTCTCCCTTCGGCAACAAATTATGAACCTGCTATTTGTGCAATAATAAATTGCTGTTCACCTTCATCAGTTTAAGCGAGAAATGGTGCATCCAGCATCGATCTTGTAGAGAGACATAACGGCTGTATCGTAGGACGGAATAGCAGTGTTTAAATATTTTTTCGGACTGCATGAACATTAATGGTTAATTCAGTTCCACTTTTTTGATGGATTACTGTCGATGGTTTAGTGTCGGATAAAAAAGGAAACCACCTATCTCATTGGGATTTTTACACACATCTGCAAATCAAGAATTTAAGAAAGGTCATCCGATAATCTTCAAACGAATAAACTTACTTCTATGTCCAAAAAGAGATAGCAAGGATGTGCAATACGGAAAAACTAGAACAAAAGCGAAACTCGAGTATGGTAGTTTTTATTTAAAAGGTCTGTCTGTAAAGTCTTTGGAAACAGGGCAGCTAAAATCAACTTGGGGCGGTATTTAATCTGCGTATTCTAATAACACCAGCTATTTACCAGTAATCCATAGGGTTTTGTAAATTTAGCCCGGAAAAATGTCCTAATCGTTTTGTCATACAGCAGAGTTAATAGGATAGTTACTAGGTCTCCTCGTAGATAATCCGAACACTAATCAACAACGAATATGGCTGGATGTTCACAAAAGATGGTTCAGTCGTACCTAATGTGAAATCATTGGCACAGCGGTCAACACGGTTGCCTCATGGGTGCCTGGTCGGATTTCTATTCCCAGTTTCCGTAAGAACAGGCCCTGTTGACAAGTTCTAACAAATAAAAAAATCCAGTCTCATGCCTTTTTTTGAACGAGGATAACGGATAAATCTGGCTAACCTTGATCAGTATGGCCAGTTTTTGGGGACGAATAGCGTCAATTATTTCGCTTCATACTACGTTGCCGGCATGCGTGGTTTTTAGTTTCTGACATGAGAAAAAGATCTTCGTAGGTGGCAATTTGATGGGTAGTTCGAAACTTTAATTTCTGTGTGATCTGCTTGATAAGACACAACAAATTCACGTTGAACCAATTTCCATTGCCCTGTTAACAACAGTTAGACTTCTCCAGCTCATTTTATGAGGCGCCGGTTTAGTACAATTTTACAGTTTTAGCTAGAACATTCCAACCCACTGAGGGTGTATTAGAGCCTGTTAATCATTTTGTAATATGCAGTAAATCAGGAGAGGTTACAACGGTGACCAGCATTTCAGTGATGAAAAAACAGTTACAATAGTTTATTTGGGTAAGGCAGCCTTTCTAAAAGTGTTTAATTTCAGTTAGCAATATTTGACCAGTCAACTTTGAGACTTGGTTTCAGAAATACACTATCTACATACAATATCCTAGTGAGTGGCTGGCAGACTAACAGCATTGGCTCACTCGACTAAATTGCTATTCAAAAAGAACATTAAGAGATGTGTTTGTATGGGCTAAAGTCACAAGTGGATTGCAAAAATGCTAATGTCCTTTTGCACGGAAGAAGCTGAATGTTATTGCCCTTTGAATCTTCTAATGTAAAAGGCTTGAAGCTAGGCTCCAAGAGAAACAAAAGATTATACCCTAACGTACCGCAAATCTACAGAATTCTCATCACCCAAAATGGATTTTGCATCGCCATAGGTTGTTCAGCCAGCTGTTTGTAAATAGAGATATTATACTTGAGTGTTGCTGTTGTTAGAGCTCATCAACAGTGCATATTCTGACCGGGATGTCAACTAGAACCCTGTTAGAATGCTCAACACTTAATCGTCAAAGTGACTTCTGTCATTCACAGCCTTATTGACAATTGTATCATTTTGTGCATAATACTGTAAGCTACTTCGATCCCGAATAAAGCAACCCCAATAGGAACAATCTTTGTTGTTACAGTTGAAGAGGATATCATTTCCAACCCACTAGTACACGGTTCATTCCACGCGGAGTTGAATACTTTAAGTTCAATTTTTATTGACAAATAAATCTAAAATCTTCACTAGACAGTTTAATGAAGTACCAATTTTCATTATTATCAGTAATGAGGACGACGAAAAAGTGAGTCCTCCTACCATGGAAAGACACACAACTTTGTTACCAGTGTTGAGGTGCAACAAACATCTATGCGATTTTGCATGGCATACATATATGGTCAAGTTAATAGCTGCAATTCATCTGAAGTAATGAACTCGCATGTTTCTTCAAGGTGAGGTGAATAACATCATCCTTTAGGGAATTTTTATATAATGGGCTGGCTATCTGAATTGCATTGTACTCTCAATATTAAATCCGACACTTACCCCAATTTAGTCTGGTGTTCTGAGGGGATTTTTCTTCCAACAAGATAATGTCTTCAACATCCATACCATTTCGAAGCTGGGTTTGGGTTCTACACTACAATTCAGTTATTGTTCTTCACAGGTCTACAGTTAGTCACAAAACAAATCAGTCCTTTCACGCCAGTTGCAATACAGAACACATCACTTGAAGACATCTTGGTGATCTCCAAAGAGTGATCATTTTAGAGTAAACTGCTATTCGGTAGAACTAGTTAAACTCACCGGCTGCAAGGAATAAGCAGCCGAACTACATCACAGGCACAAATTTATGACTAATGTTTTCAGGTTAATGAAAAAGTAACAATTTTGACATAAAATTCACACGTGAATGTTCTACACCTTGCAACACCAGATGATTAATCCTGAGGTATATCACCTGATAGATATTTTCATTGAGAGACAAGCCCAATCAAACACTGACCTATTAGTAATTCCAGAAACATCGGAAAACGACTTATCTTGCAAGCACGAATTAGAAGGCACTTCTCACTCACGTGAACTGCTACCATAACGGTCTGAAAATGTTTCCACTCAAATCACAACAAGGAGACCGATACATATCGTGCTCAACATTCTCGAAGTTGCATTCGATAACAATCTACATTAGTAAACAAAACATTTAAATGAAACCATCTTTCATATCGTCACAGTTGCTTATTTTTTACTACAAACATGCCAACGTTTAAAAATCCATAAATCCAACGCTATCCATAAAACGTACGACTTGAAAAGGCGATAATTACAAACATTACAGATTTACTCACTGTTTCAGAATGACAGCTGAATGTCTAGTGAATGACTGAACGGTTCAGTAGATGAGCACGTTCAACAATTTTTTCATTTCTGTGAATTACTGCGTAAACCTTTTATAATAATACAACACATTAAAATTATCAGCTCAACCGACTGTAGATGTTCCTGTTCATGCAAATGTATGCATCACTGGTTTGCTCTTACAATACTCAGATCCGGGTTTTTCGTGTTCAACAAAATTATGTCAATCAATAGCCAACTAGCAAACGATTGCATGAAATATGCGAGTTATTCACATAAAAATACTAGTGGTTGAATAGCACTGGGCCTCTGAGATGTCAATCACACACGTACAAATGTTCAATATAGTTATCATATTTCAAATTTTCCACTTGATATTTTGTTCCCTCCCACTTTGATAAGTTCAAAATGAAATGAAATGAAATACCTTACTCTAAACAGACAATTAGGCCGTTAAACGATATGCTGGTAGAAAAATCACTGGTTGCTTGCGTGCGTAATATGTTCCTTTGTACAATCATGAAATTATCTGTTTACAAGACTGAGTGATTTGTTTTGAATTGAGCGGTCAATAGCGTGAATGACGTTCAAATCCTTTAAAAGCATTTATGGCGCTTGTACGAAAACATCATTTATGAAATGCCCAGATTTTGGGGAACTAGCTGACGTTCTTACATCAACAAAACTTCGTGGAAACGTCTGTAAACAAATAAGTTTTTGCCATCAATTACAAGCGGCGTGTGTTTGTTCAATAAAGCGGTGGATAAAATTGATAGAATCATAGTATTCTTAATATTGAAGACAAGTATGAAGACAACTCCAGGCTTGTGGGCTTGTACAGAGAGGGTGGAAAGATACTTGCTTGTGTGTTTGTTGATATACAGATAACTTTTATGTAGAAGCATGACAGCCAGTAGGGTTAAAGTTACCGGCAAACACAATTGTCGACGATTGACGTTGAAATACCCTAAGGCAGAGTCCTGTATGATATGCACGTTTGGTGACCCATGTAGAAAGTGTAAGATTGTGTCCAGTAAACTTGTGTTGTTGGTTGTCTGGAACATAGATGAGTAGGACTAAAATATGTTCAGTCATGAACACAGGCTCAGCCAACGGGTTTCTGCATGACCAGATTATGAAACCGGAGAGGTTTTTTCTAAGCTGTTGCCAGTTCATACCATTTTGCCGAAAGATACATTAAACTTTCATCATCATTCGGTAAAAATGATTTGCTAATAGATAACTTAGTGAATAATGGAGTCTGTTTCGGTGTATATAGTGCAGTCAGTACTGCCTTAATTTTACTAACCCCTTCGACTGAAAGATCTCCTTTATTTTGAAAATTCTTCAAGTGATATGCCCTTGGACAGTTCCAGCGAATGCAGGTATGTTTCAAAATGAAGGCGACGAAACCAAGTGTTTATTTCCGAATACAGGTGGCTTACGGAGTTCAACATAGTTCTGAGGTTTCAGGATGGGTGGTTCCAATAATTTAAAAAACGATGTCGCATGCGCTTCTCAAGCTGTTGTTGCGCAGCAGCGTCTGATAATTCTTCTCCATTGATGCCTAGTAATGCGACTGATATGTGCTGATTCACTGGAACGGTCAAATGGCGTGGATTTTCTCCGCAACAGCCAAAGATATTCCTTCATTTATTCTGGTTCATCTGGTTGGCTGTGGTCGACGCAGATGCACCAAGGGCGTTTTACATCGTCTGCCACGTTCCAGCCAACGCTTCACGAAAGATAAAGTGACGCATCCTCTCTCTAGCCGAGATGGTGGCAATCCGTTTAAGTAACCGTAAATTATGTGTTGAAAACACATCGTGGGATTATTATGCCTGAACAAGTAAACTCAATTTGCGCAACGATTTGATCCACTCCGATCAATCCACCCCAGTTAACGCTGATTTTCTGAAGCTTACCTCAGTTGTGAGCGAATCTACAACGAAGTCTTGTCTGCATTTTATCTAGATGCCTTGTTCTATTTCTATCTTTCAACAATAGTTTTCTTTACCGTTAATTAAATTGATTTACAATTCTGCCAGCCTAAGATGGGAATTTAAAGGATGGCCGTCCTACCTACACTAAAATACGTAGGCTCGGCGGGAGCCACTTCCACGAATGCTCTGAACATTCAATTACGGTGACAAAAATGATTTTGATCCGCTAATCCAGATGATATGATCCCACACAACATCGCACTGTGTAACGCCACTTCGTTATTTCCTCATTGTATTACTTCGCCGGTTACGCATTTTTTGGTGTCTTTAAGGATGTTATATGAAGACTTTCACTTGTCACAGTTAGTTTATTTTCAGCATCTGGCTGTATGTACTAAACTAGAAACTCGCCAAAGGTGATCGCTTTGTATTGTAATCATCAGTGGATTTAAGCGAAAGTGCACAACAAAAGCTAGCCATTTTCTGGAGTGCGTTGGCATCTTAAAGTTTGACTACATGTAAGTTAAGTACTTTTATGTTTACCTATTATGCTAACGATACCACTTCAATTGTACGCTGAGAGGATTTGCGTAGATCGATCATTTGCAATCTTAATCGACATCTTCTACTTGGCTCTTAACGTATGGAAGTAGTTATCGTTTTACGCATTCAGTTAAACGTCAGGAAATAAAACAACAGGAATTACGATCATAAAACGAAAACAGAATCATATTTTGTAAAACCTCCCGAAAAAGTTTCACAAATCATGTATTCTTACGATGAGTATCACATTTTCCATAAAATAAGAGTTGTAGTCCACAGGCGTTTAGTATATCCAGGTTGAAATGAACTAGCTGAATGGTAATCTAGTTTCAAACCCCACTTTTGTTGCGTAGCATCGAGCTCGTTCCTGACGTTAACTGCGATATGAAGACTAATGCTGTCGAATTCACATAAACACTACTTCCGTAACACAGATTGTTGATTTATTGATCAACTCTGTCCTGTTTAACATTGCTGGCAATATATGCAAACACCAGTGTTGTCATCTCTTGGCACATAAAATAATCATAGAGACTGAACACCACTCACAACTGATCGCAGCTGTCGCAGTCCCATAGAGTTTCCAGTCGACCCCTTTCGGAAAGAACCACTAGACTCGTTTTGCTCTCGTTAGAGCGTGGCCGGAGTTTTATTCCCCGCAGTGGCAAGGATAAGCACTAGTAACGATCTCTAATGAGAGCGAAACTCGAGTCTAATGCTTCTGCCGTTCGAAGGGGGCCAACTGAATAGTCTATCGGAATACGACAGGTGCAACCAAAAACCTTTAGCCATGAACTATTTTGTTGAACATAAGTAGAACATTTTTGGTTAATTTATCACACTGAATTTGCCGAACACGATGATTTTTTGTTGCAATTTAATGTCATTAATAAAGTAAATCGACAAAGATTTTTCACGTGAAGAGGCAGTGGAATAAATCTGTACGAAAATAGAATCTTTCGGTTTTTCTAACTAATGAAAGTTTCTGCTGTTCATTCGACCATAACAATCAGATTAAAATTATGAAACCGCTTTATACAGTACTACTAAAACAGAATTAGAGGAGTTTTGAAGCGCGGTAATGATGTATACGCTAATTTCGAATTGCTAACAAAATCATTTCGGACGCACGCCAAATACTAATCTAACCTGTTTCTGTCAAGGGAATTGTTGGAGAAGAATATGACCTTTTCAACTAGCAAAATTGATAGCCTAGATGGAATAAACGTCAGTAGCTTACGAGATAAATTTACACAAAAGCTCTTCCCAAAATTAAGAGACTGTTCTCTTTGATTTTGAAAGTCAGTGTGAAATGTTCAACGTAGTCCATATTCACAGAGAGTTACTGGTTCGTACTGACAATTGTCAACAAGCGTAAAACTATATACCACGAACTCTGAAAGCGTACTTTGCCAGTAGGTAAAATAACCCACTACATAATACAACTCAAACGATATTTCCCTTTCCATTATCGGTCTAGCGCAATTGCCTATGGTACTCATCAGAGCAATCAAAATATCAGCTCTGGTAGACAGTTTGCTTAGCTGCAGCCTAATATTGAATGGATAAATGAGAATTTTTTCATAGCTTCGAACGATTGAACATCTAATCCGCGTAACCTTAATTAGAAACATTGTGTTTCATGTAATGACATCAAAAATGCGCACGTTAATCATTCGTTGAAATCCACATTGCTGAAGCCCATAGTAATAACGATATTGACGGATGGTTGGACCAAATGTGGACTACTAATGCTAAGTATTATAAAAGTATTACATTTTTATGAAACAAAAAATGCTTTCCGAGGTATGTACTACTGAATTATATCAAATCCACTTTCTTATCTTGTTTACTGTGATGCTGTTGAGAACATTGCGTTGTTCTCATCAACGTAAGCAACTGTGAACTGAAAATATCACCTATACTGATGTTACGGGAAATAATAAGAAAGAGATTCCCGAGTTAGTCATTCAAAGCAAGTCAAGTTGGATAGGACAGTGCGTGAGTTCAGAGGAAACCTGTTAAAAACATACATTGGTTATGTGCAATAAGTTCACGCTTGCCAGTGAGAGTGCTGATATAACACAACGCAAATCTACTTTTGTGATGTTTAGGTAACTAACTATCTTCACCATGAACAGTCATTTGCATAAAAATGAAGATGTGAATCTAAAATGAACTAACTAAATGCATTTCGTTGTTTTGGTTTATTGTCATGGATCAAATCTAGTCACTTCACAGTCTCACACACTATCTGACTGGTACTTACACGCAATCATTAAGCTGACCTACAGCCCGTATATCTGACGACCGGATTTTATGGACAGAACTGTTAAACCATGTCTGCATAAGACAATCGTATATATTCTGCTTGGTATGACAACCATAATTGTTCGACCTTACGTACATAACCGACAGTATCGACACGATCATTCATTTATCGGCGTTTGTAGAAATGACGGTTTTGTGAAGATGAACCACAATATCCATCGTACTGAATCAGGACGATAAACTGTTGACGACCAACCTCTGTTTCCTTGCTCATAATGATGATATCCCTCAGCTGTATGCAGATCAGATAATGCAATTTCTGTGCAAACGAATCAAAAAACGTCAATAGGTGAACACGAGAAACCGATTTGATCAACATTATTAACACAGCAGTCTTCATGCATATTACCGAAATGGAACACCAATTTGACCCCAGTCGAACTTTCTACACATGGTGTCAATTTCCGGCCATCTATCCTAAATGGATCCGACAACACATGCAGCCATCCACTACTCGGTTAAGAAATCCGAGGTTTGGTCACACAAATCAATACAATTCTGGTGGTTTCTGTGGCCAGGTATTACGTCTTCAATCTCTTTTCAACTTCGAATTATCACTTCTAACCTCGTGACATAACTAAGCACTGAACTTTAAACCATTTGATACTGACAACAGCGAATCTCTATTCAAGTGGTCAAATCATAGTCGATTCGAATTTTGTCGTTTTCTAGTATGATATCTCAGACTTGATGAACACATATAAGAGAATCAGTTTGTGACCTCCTTAATTTTGATAATTGTAACTTTTCACAAATGGTAAGAAGAAATCTCGTAACCGAATTCTAGTGAAAAGGTCAGATCATTGAATTGGGCAAATAAAAGCAAATCAACAAATATGAAGCTAGTCGGTCAATGTTAATTGGTTCCTTCATTTAATTATAGTCGGACCAAAGTTGTTCAGCGTACTGGGTTTAATAGTTTGGGCTTATTCGAGTGATTTGCACACATGTGAATTTTCGCTACTCTATCTGTATTCAGAATGTAATTAATCTGGACTAAATAAATTATAGTCTGCAGATCAACCGAAAAGCATTGGCCCGATTGATGACAAGAGGTAAGTGAAACAGGTAGGCTATTGTAGAATTTTTATCGTTTCGGTCATTTGATTATTTACTCGTCCAAACAAATTCATGGCTTTCGATATTCAATCAAAACTAGGTTATCCCTCGCTTAAATTATCGGTTCCTTAATTAAAGATTATTGTCTTCAAATTCCACTACTTGAAGATCTACTACGTTAGCCTTCACAAATTTATAAAGGATTCATATGTGGAAAATTTCGTTTTTTATTCTACAATCACGCAAACAAAAAGAATGGGAAATGATGTCAACATCTGTTAATGTTCAACTAGTTTATAAGACGTCCAATCAAGAAGACTTTGCCCAGACTTTAATCAGAGGCAGAAACAATATACCGTAAAACGTCAAGCAATCTGTCAGCTGCATTTTAAAATCATACTGAGGGCCCTGGAAATTTATTTCACTCGTTAAAGTTCAGCCAAAACATATTTTTTTAACTAGATATCTCCTCAAGTAGCAAAACTGCAAAACTCATCAGTAATACGCAAATAATACCAGAACAATCAAGTATTATTCGTGAAGCTAAAGTCTATCACTTATAGATTGAGATATGATTGACTTGAAGGGGCATTCTTTTTATCCGACAATGGTCAAAAGTTCCCCTATATGAATGGGTGATATGAATAGCGTTTTGAAAATGCTTGATTAAGCTCAGTTGTTACTTTGTTTTTATGACCGGTATGAGTTTGGACGAATCCGCTGCGTTTGTTGTCTTAAAAAATACTTTAATTGGGGCAGCTTACAATACACTACACCAGTGATATATTCGGTCCGATAACTAGTGAATAAAAATGCCGTTCATCGCCGTTTTGTTTTCTGACGACCACTCCAGTTTCTTTATAGGCGCCAAATCCGCTGGTTCTGCACGTTACGTACCGTCATTTTGACCGGTCACTCAAATGAATAAATATTAAGTTTATGGTTATCCATCAACTGGGACGGGTTGAATGGAACCAAAATGTGTGCTGTTGGATATTTCACGACAGCAAAACGGGATGATCGGTTCTGTTAGGTGGAGTAGATGTCCAAGTTGATTCTGTACATAACCATTCTATTTATTCACCTTATAAATATATTTGATGGTACTAATTTAACTGTTCATTTAGATTAGGTACTGTTATAATAAGTGTTTGTTCAAGAATTTGTTAACAAATCTGAGTTGTGACGTGTTTCGCACTTTCGCCAGGGTGGATATGCACTACTCCTTTCGGATTGTCAAGTTGTTTTAGTCACAGTCGTTAAGGTTCAAAATTATATTTAATGCAAAGCAACCTTTTCCCGTAACAAATTTGAACAGAGAAGTCAGAAGCAGTTTTTTGCACAGTGTATCTCTCGAGCACATTTCGCTGCATCTCATCAGGCACATACTGCAGTCTGTGTTTATATAGCAAAGTTCAATGGGCATTGTGAAGCTAAACAACAAAATGAACAACCACACCAACACACGCACATTCACACACATCCATACACATCAATTGCCAGGGTAATTTGGTACTGACGAACAAGTCTTTCTGTACACAGAGGGGTGACTTCCATTTGCTAATTGCTACCGCCTCCGCGAACCGGAGAAGCCTTCGAATTTTTGTTGCGTAACGTATCCGAAACGCCTTCTCCAGGTTCAGTTGGGGTCGACAAGTCAACAGGTGTCGTGCGATCGATGATGCTGGTTCCCTGTGACTTATTACCTTCTGACTTGATCCCGGTATTGTTGTATCCATGAGTGTTTTGCAAACCCAAACTAGAATGTGTTCGTTGACCCGATGACGTAACTGCCGCTCCGTTCTGCCTATGTAAGTGGCCCGGTACTCACGAGAATTCACAGATGATGTAAGATTTGGCGTTGAGCGGTAGCGGTGTTTTCAATGGTGGTGT
>JTDE01000102.1:101655-121082 GCA_014338405.1 Paragonimus skrjabini miyazakii | reverse complement strand
AGACGAACTTCAAGAATTGCAAAGATATCTACGAATTCGTACTTTAAGTTTAAAATTTGGTTATTTGGTGAGATCTTGGTGACTAACAGTAGGTTTGGTTAAACAGTGGATTAGCTGAAGGAATAAGTAGCTCTGCTTTTAGCAGAAGATATTAGGGTTTAATCAACAATCCTTACAACCTGCTCAAGTCCTCTATAAATAAAGCTCTTATTAATCAGGGATAAGTATGCTGTGTAGTGTTAGAATTTATAGAAAGCAAGCTCGTCCATAATATCAACAGCTTAAATGGTTAACCGTCCAAGGAACTAACATCTTTTGAATCTCTCTATTTTGCTCAACCCGATTCCTAGTATCTTAGTGATTTTCACCTGGGTGACCGTGGACACTTCCAACTTCCACGGCTAGTTCTTAATTCCAAGTGTTTCGAGGGTGCTCAACTAGACATTTTCGGACTATTTTCCAGTGTTCAAGTTTGTTCCATTGATCACTCTACTAATAAATTTAATTCGGCACTTTATAGCGCCATCTTGCATATTTGAATATTCTGTCGATAAGCGACAGTGGTACTGTTGGATTTTGTAGTAGCGTTTATCGGTTAAAGAAGCCAAAATCTCTAGTTTACTTTAAGTACACTGGTATGTTTTTAGGCAATGTTGAATATCGGATTTCCGTTATTAGAATCATACGAATTTTGTTCACAGCCGATTATCCTGCATTCGTTTTCGTTTATTCAACGGTTGCATAAAGTTTGTCAAGGATGAAAGTTTTCACTATCAGTGTTTCTTGATTCAGTCTAGTAAAAACCGTTTAGTCTAAGTATTCAGGGTTCTGAGGCTCCAGACATAACGAGCACACTACATGTCAAGCTTGAGAATAATGGTTCGACTGTTTTCAAGACAGACGAATTGTTTCACTCTAATTGGAAAAAGAAATATGAAAGGCAACAGGTGAAATGTTTGACAATGATTTACTTACTTTGTTGCAACCTTCAGTTTCGACCATCTTCAAGGTCACTCCACCCAAACCTAACGTTACGGATCTAATAGTTAATGGTCATTATTTGGGGAATCTGAAAACCATAATTGTTTTAGAAAAAAATGAGGTCCATCAAAATGGGACATCAAAATTACAATAATACAGACTTATATTTTATTGGTAGCAGTAACAGTTCTTACAGTCACCAACTGGTCCTTATGGTACTGTTGTTTAACCGTGTGTTGGTACACTATCAACGAATTAAAAATGTACAAAATGTCGCTAGAGTTGGTGCTATTTCAAGAAAGCTGCAGTATTATTCTTTTTTGTCATCGCTTCTTACTTTCTAATGGCGTTTAACTGACAAGTCAATTTCAAAACTGAGTTCAGAGCGCACATTATGACTCGTATTTTGTCATGATATTTGCCTGCAAAGAGTCAAGCTGTCGTCGACATGTGTTAAATTAAGATTAACCAGTAGGTTTAGTTTTAGTAATTCATCAGGATTTGTTTACTAACTGCTTTCTCAACCCCCTGTTTCCAGGAAATCATGATTCATTAAACTGTTTAGCTTGTCAGACGGCTAACACTCAAAAATTGAACATCTCTCTAACGATATCCACTGTCTTCTCTTCTAAGATTAGTAACAAGTTTTGGTTGAAGCTAAAGTTGATAGCTAACCATCTTGTCAGTTCTCCTCCTGTTCCTTCAGAAAAAGATATCATATGGCTGTACAAGAAATGTTAATCGTTTGTGAGTTTCCACATTATTCATAGCGTATATAGTGCGTATATAGTTTGAAAGCTGCCGTCATTCGCTCACTAGACTGAATCTCGGAATCGTCCATTACCTTGGAATGCGGTTTGCAGCTAATGATTAAGGAATTCCTAGACAAACGTTACAGCTCAGTAAATTCAAGTAAAGTGCCAGTGAAATGTCTACAATAAATACTGTCTTCCTTCAAACACAGCAAATGGTTGAGCGTCTAAAAAATGTTTGTTTGATTTGGCAATGACAGGGTTCACTGCACAGAATACACCTGAATAGCCTTTTGACCAATAATGCACTACTCAATAATAGTTTAAGCCGTCTCGCGTGGACTAAACAGCTTAACGCTTTTCCCGGTAAAAACAAGCATCTGTAAGTTCAAATCAAACGTTAGTTTGGAAAATCACTTTGTATAGCATACGGTCTAGACTTGGCGGTCAATCTTCGAATTTCTAGACGTGAGGCTTTCCAAGACACGCCTCCTCTATCATTGTAGAGCGTTAGTCAAGTCAATGACAAATTCAAACGCTGATTCAACTTTCATGAGTGTTGTGAGATATCATCAAAAGAATTGTGAATGATTTTTATGGCAATTCCTCATGATAAATTAATCTCCCTCAATTTTTCGCAGGACAGTCCGTCCGAATAAATACAATGGCTGAGAGAGAATTTTAAGTTTGAGCAATGGTGTGAACCACACAAGCGGACTGGAACCTCTCTCATCACTGTCTGACTGATGTACCATGCAGGAGTGTGGGTTTTGAAGTATCCACCAATCTGATATCTATCTGCTCGCTCCTTCGTCTAAGTCATTTTATGAATCAACGTTACAATGTACCCTCAAAGAGGGAAATACGCTTAAAAGTGAGTATCAATGTTTCATCGACGAGTTTCCTCTGTAGGTTATTTGCCATTTGTTTACAAGCCTGTATGAATATGAGCGCACCTTGAAGCACTAACTTTCAAGCAATGTCCCTCCAACACACCAGTTGCAAACGAAAACCAAATTTTACTAATTGACTCAGTAACTAGGTTTGCTTGCTATTATGGCATTTTATGTTATAGGAGTTATTTCTCCAGCACAAATTTGAAATTCTTCGAGGTCAACCTAGGCAAGAACAAGATATGCTAGCATTTATTTGTCTCGAGAGTATGTAACAAGTAAAAATATACTTTTGAGAAGATTGATCTAGAGAGGAAGCGGTTGGAGGGACTCGGTTCGATGAGTTGGGCGTTCACATTTTAGTATGTAAAAAGCTATCTGAAAATTATGAGTATCAAATTGAAGAAATGTTGTTTTACAACAAGTGTAGTGAAATCCATTAAATGAATGTCGCGCAAACTTTTAACTGCGAGACAATTTCAACAAAGTACAAATCCCCAGACGAAATGTATGGGACAGGTGGGTGAACACTTCATCCAGTGGGGTAATACACCCGCTTCGACTGAGCGGGAGACTAAAAAATAAAACAGGAAAATACATAAAAGTTTGTATGTAATACTAGTATTTCAACACCACTCAAACATTTTTCTCATGATGTAATCACTGCACTTTGTAACTCAAGTGCGTATAGGACGTGAATCAGGATTTTCTGTAGTTCTGATTAATTCAACTGAAGTCAATTTTAAGGGAGCTGTTCTCATCAGACCTTCAGAGTCATTTCAGAATTGTGTGAAGTAACCATAAAAAGCTTACTTACTAAATAACTTTTTAAGTTGCACCTAATACTATCGCTCAATGTTCCTATTCACTTCACAGCCCATGCGTTCATGGCATTGAAACGTGGTATGTTGGAAATTACCGTGCACGAACGCATTCCCACCTGCAACGATTCCGTCATTTTTAAGTGCACATGACTGCCAACTGTTGCGCTCATTACTCCGTGACTCAGATGTGCCTCTGGCGCTGTGACAACTGGGAATTTTAAGCACCATTTGAAGGTACCAGTTTCACCCAGCAGCGCCACTGTGCCACACGAATTAGACGAATATAAGTCATTAAGATTTATCTAGAACTTGTTGGAGGGACGCAACAAAAATCTCAGCTTACCAAAGCTGGATATGGTCACCGGGAGTAAAATAATATTTCTGAAGACTACTGACAATTTTCAGTTGTTACAATGGGATTTTTGGTCATCGCAAAGTGAGCGTGACTCACAGTTGATTACAGCTTTCGCACTGCCTTAGACGTTTACGTTTGCCGTTCAGATAAGAAAATTATTTTCACGTTTTGCCTTGGTACAGGCCTCCCGTAAGGAATATACATATGCCGCCGCCGGAGGTTCAATTCCCACCATCCATCCACGAAGCAGCAGTGTGGACCACCGTGGCCATGACTTCATTGCGAAGAGAGACGTTCTGACCGTGGAGCCAGGTATTGGAGTTAGCAAGACAGTTAATGTGTTTCCACTAGAGGCGCTTAGGAATCTAAGCGGCATATCAGCGATAGACTGTTAAGTGTAGATGTGAAACGTCGTTGAGTCTCTAGATATTTGTCCAGCCATTCCTGTGAAGCTTCGATATGCAAGGTTGCTTGCCTGACAAGGTTGATGTTGTTCCTGGGCAATTTTTACTTCAACAGCAAACGGTAAAATAACTATGGGAATCGACTAAATCCCAGTTGACTATCTCAAAGAAACTATACTTTTATGTACGAAGAATACCCGTTTTGATTTTGCAGGATCATCTTATAAGCAAGTAGACGGTGTAGCAGTGGGCAGTCCATTGGGTCCAACGCTTGCAGATATATTTTTAGGAATGGTTGAATTAAAACTCTCTGATGCTATAGGTGATGCCAGCCTCTATAGATGTAGATGACATTTTGATTTTTACCACTAATATTCATTTCGCTTCACTTTTAAACCTTTTTAATTCTGCTCATCCTAATCCTTCTGTTTCTCATGAAGAGGAAGCAAACAATAGTTTATCTTTTCTAGACATTTCACTAACTAGAAAACAGAATTGCTCACTACAACGCTCAGTACACCGTAAAGCTACTTGGAGTGGTGAGTATTTGCAGTTTTCTTCATTTGCACCAATCACTTATAAACGAGGTCTCGTGAGAACCCTGTTTCATAGAGCTCGGGAGATATGCACCGATGACTGGTTGCAAGGAGAGGAGGAGAGATTAAAGAAAGTGTTGCTCGCGAACGGCTATCCTGAGAAGTTCATTGATGATCATAGCCAGAAAAGATTGATCAATACTGTCGTAAGTACGGTCCCTGAGAAGCAGGTCTTTTTGAACCTTCCTTTCAAAGGCGATTATATCACAACTGATGTAAGTCAAAAATTACAGTCTGTTCTAACCCGTACATACCCGACGGCCGAATTGCGGTTGTTACTCACAACTAAGAGTGTCGCTCAGCTGATTCACAATCGTGTCCTACCGAAATGTTCTGTGTCACATGTAATCTATCAGTTCACTTGCAGTTGCGTTGACGTCTATATCGGCAGAACAGATCGGTGCCTACGACAAAGAATGGCTGAACACATGCCCAAGTGGTTGGTGCGCGCCATGACGCAACAGGCAATGGCAACAGAACGAGTGAGACGAATTCCGACCTCATCCATAGCCAAGCACATCATGGAAACAGGTCACGTTGTTGACCCCGCCAATTCGTTTCATGTGTTGTTGCGTAATCGGAATCCGAAGTTGCTTGCCTTCTCCAAAGCTATGCTAATCAATACTCGCCGTCCGGTCCTGTGTGTGCATAAACTGTTGACTCACGCAGTTTGTCTGCCCTGGAACTGATAACAGTCCTTGTTTTGTGTAAGCCCAATCGTTGATTGTTTCTATTGTTATTGCTATCCGCATGTCCTATATATTCCAATATTTTACGTTCGTGACTGAAGAGAGTAAACGAAATGTTAACATCTGGCGACGTATGTCTTCTATCGTCACTGGTGAACTGGGTCAAGGGAACGCAATGCTTTAAATTTCTCATTTTTTCTAATTAATTTGTGATCCAACGTCTTTATGGATGCTGCTGACAGCTTCATTTTCATTTTGGTTAACCACATTCCCTTCTGAAGCAAAAAGGACGTTTCTAGTTCCGATAGGGCCAGTTTGTGCTACCGCAGGTTGCCAGAAGAAGCGGCGAAAATTGTTTGTGCATAGAATCATTTGGTCGGAGACTGTCAAGGGTACGTTTACAGTAAAGAGTGAAGTATAGTTGCGTATGAAACATTGAGTCACTTTTAGCCATCTGAATAAATTAGTCAGAAGACAAATTACGACATGAATTCATTTCGCACACTCTCTTCCGTGAACGTCTGACAAGCATGAAAACAAGGCCGACAAGACTTAAATAGAACGGTTAAAAATATAGCTCGGGCTGGATCCTGATCAGTACTCACAGTCAAACCCACGGTAAACAAAGGTTGATAGTCAGTTGTTTTTTACGCACAGAATCGGCTGTTGAATGGATACCATATATTGATAACCTGACCACTATCAGAGAGACTGTGTTCTATTGATGTTAATCCTTTGTTTATAAACATGCCTCTAGCCAAAACCATGGACTTTACTTGACTGTTTCGTCCAACTTCATTTGTCTTCCAATCCCTGTTGACTAATTAAAGCGTTTACTTTTACTGTTCACGGAAAATCTGAGATTATATTTCTCAGTTAATAGCTGTCAATAGGACCAAGGAGTAAATTCCAAATTAAGTGAGAATTGCAAGGACTAACCCGCCAATGAGTGGCAATCAGCGAGAACGAAACGCTGCTTCATTCATGGCGAAGGACTTATCGACCATAAATCACAGCCTCAATATCGTATCTTCGTTTAAGGTCTTGATGAACGCTTACAGCCCACAAATTCTCAAGTATGTAGAAGTAGTGTTGATCGACAGTTGACAGGCGGTTCTGTGTGCACAAAAGAACTAACTGTCAATCTTTGAGTACCGTGGGTTTGGACGTGAGTGCTAATCACGATCCAGCCCCAGTTATATTTTTACCCTTTTTATTTAAGTCTTATCGGCCTTGTTTTCATGCCAGTCACACGTTCACGGAAGAGAGTGTACGAAATGAATTCATGTCGTAATTTGTTTTCTGACTACTTAATTCGAATGGCTAAAAGGGACTCAATGTTTCAAGTTGTTAGACTGTTACGAAGGGTGCGTTTCGCCGCGATTTAGTTGACATTCTGAAGCAGAGTAAACATTGACATTTCCATACTAGTCGGAAATTTGAATGCTTAATTAGGTCGTCTTTCTACAAATCAGTACTGTCTCGGGGGCATCTTTGGTGTCCGGGCTCAACTTACTGACAGTGGTAAAAGACTGCCAACTGTGTGTATCTCATGGTTTCTATTTTTTGGACGTTCAATTTACCGTAAATAATTGTGGATGGGACAATACAAGAAGTTTGAGTTTTGCTCATGTTGCATACAAAAGGTCACTAGTACGTACACTTTTTCACAGAGCGTCAAGAATATACTCCCAAGAAAGATTACGAGCTGAACAGACAGTGTTGTATGGAACGCTTGGTGCTAGCAATTTCCCGGAAGGTTTCATCCGGAAATAGAGTAAACCTACTCCTGCGGAAAAAGCAACTGTGAAAGTACTTAAAACTGCTGTCTACACCGAAATCTCCTTCAAAGGTGATAGTCTGATGAACACCTATGGAAAGATTATCAGTGTCGCGGTGAAACGTGTGTATATTGCGACAAAACTTGCCCTACTCTCAAAAACGATTAGGCTACCTCTACTGTCGGTCAAAAAAACAAATCCCTATGTTTTTTACCGATCACTGTATTTATAAATTTTCCTGCAGTTGCGGAAACGCACCTATTGGTAGAACAGAAAGGATGCTTAAAACTTGGGTCAAGAAGAACAACTAAAAGTGTAATGGATATTTGCTAAGTTGCAGACCAACTACGACTGGCTGATCCAAAAATTATGCGTTGCAGATCAGGAAGGCAAAACTGGGGCATATGGTAGTAACGTCGAGCCAGTAGGTGTAACCTAGACATTGAATGAAAGTGTATAACTAGGGCAGAAAATCATGTTTGGATAGATGACGACAGTGAGTAGTGAAAACTGACCATTGCTGGAAGTGCCTTACAAAATATATGAAAGTGCTTGATAATGAAATGAAAAACCATTTTGCGGGGTTGACATGTCTACATATTCGCTAGTCTTTTATTCCTAAGTGGAGAGATTCATGTACGATACTTGCGAGTGGAAATGGTGAGAGGATTGGACCATATGGTAGTGAATTGGCAACGAATTAAAAAACTGTCGCCAGGTCAGGGTCCAGCATTGTGTCAGTCGAACAGAATTTGTCCGTAAATGATAAGCGTTGTATGTATTACACAGCCTTGCTAATAAGTATTATAATAAAAACCAAACGGTCCATATTGCGCACGAGAAATATGAATGCAATCCTGAACGCCAAGAAGACAACTGAAAAACGGTATATGCACTGCGCCAGGTATGTCAACGAAGACAGTGGTGATACAGTACTGAATACCATTCACCATTCAACATGGTGATTATGTTTATTGTCGACTTCTATATATCTCACGGAATGAAGCAACAAAGATTTTGCAGGTCAAACCTCTGTTGCGATCACAGCAAATGTGGGAACAGGTGTATGTCATGAAAGCGTGAAACTTCCCCTGATTTGGTGAATAGCAACCTTGCATTAACTAACAGAACTATAAAAACTGCTCTACCCGGACATTGTGAAGAAGGGGAGTGTTGAACTGAAATGAGTGTTATGAAAAATTTAACATTCTAAACGTAAAGTAGGGTAATTACTTCTCAACGTCAACTGGGCACTTCCTAAGATAAGTGTATCAGTCTTTTGGACTAGTACGGTTGCGAAAATAATACAATTCAGCAGTACATAAAAAATTTACCTTAAGGTTAATGAACCGTTTGCTATAGTTTAGGCAGTCAAGTCTAGCTTTATCTTGAATAGTTGTTGTGTTTCAACGTGTTCGGTGGAATCTTTCTTTAATAGGACCGTGAATTAACAACACTAAAACAGTCCTCCACCAAGTTTG
This sequence comes from Paragonimus skrjabini miyazakii, assembly GCA_014338405.1. NCBI lineage: Eukaryota > Metazoa > Platyhelminthes > Trematoda > Plagiorchiida > Troglotrematidae > Paragonimus > Paragonimus skrjabini miyazakii. Next base: position 112,326 of record JTDE01000102.1, on the reverse strand, counting down.
CTGTTTTAGGTCGGCATCATATTTCCCAATGGCCAACAGTTAGAAAAAGCACGGACGGAGGCAGGTGCAATCAGAAAATTTCTGAGAACTTTGGAAAGAAATGCCAAAAATCTAAATAGCATAAGAGTTGCTCTGGAAAACAATATACTGCGCTATGCTTTGTGGATGATGGACTTTCTTTGCTGATCAGTTCTGTTCTTATGCGTTTCTTGTTTATCAAACATCTCCAAGTGAGTCCGAAAAAAGTGGAAGTTTTACAACCAATACACAAAAACTATTGGCGTCTTAACTTTGCTTGTCATAAGCCTGGCTGAGTATACCACTAGTGATCTAGCTCGATATGTCTTTTCAGCCGACGCGTTTAAATTCAATCGTTTTACTGCATGCAGACGATAAGGTTACCAGTGAAGAGAGTGCGCGAATTGAATTCACATCCTATTCCACGTCTTCTAGCTGTTATATTCTGATGACTAGCAGGAGACTCGGTTCTCCAAATATAGCTTAAAAGCCAGGTTATAAATGTGAGTGAAAAGTTTTTCTACATTTTGAAATTCTTGGTAAATTAAATGAGTTACTTTGTAATATTAACACACACTGGTCACGTGTTCGGTTATACCCCAAATGAACAGAACGTATGTAGACATATTGAAACGCCGATACAAGTTAGACACACTCAAGTGTAGAAGTGTTTTGAGGTTTCCCCCAGATTTCACACTAATGTTCGAATGTTTCACAATTGAATCATGTCCTACTCGTTTTTATATGCTTCGTTTCGGTAACATTATGACAAACGTGCTCCTCCCAATATTGCGTAACTTTGTTAAAAGGAGAATGGCGAAAATTACTGGTGTTAATAGTATTCAATTGCCTGAGCGAGTGATTGTTGAAATATTTACGCTACGGTTAATAACTGTAAATAGATCCAAATGAACACGACGGTGCAACCGTTTGTAACCTGTAGGTAGTACAACTTTCCTAAAATCCTTAGAACCGAATATTGCTACTGTTTCCCGTGGGATGGACTCTTTGTAGCCTTGAGTGTAAATGAATTCACGAATGAGTAACCGAACACCCCATTCGATAGGACGAATTACGATCTACGGAAAATGACCTGTTTACTGGTAGATGCCTAGAGACTACACGTTTGCTTGTCTATATAGAATGGTTCATGAATAGTCGACCTTCAATTGGTTTGTGAGTAGCTGTCATGGATAGTAAAGCGTTCGTATGAAAAATACCCGCGTGCATGCACAGACTGCCTTGGTCGAACTTTCAGGTAATTGAGAAAGCCTCATCCACTCCGGCTTGATATGAGCTGCCTGAAACAACTGAAAGTTATCGCAAATGATGACCACGAATTTTCTCCGATTTCAAGATTGCAGAAATAACTGGCTTGACATAAACCATTGAGAGATTACACAGAGTGATGAAGGAAGCCTAGCTTCCAACTCTTCGACGACATAGGCTTTTGTATTTCTGTTACTGGCATATGTTAAAAAATGACTGTATAGAAAACAGTGAACAAAAAGAACATGATAAATTGCATGTCACAGCAGTGCAACGAGATAACACCAATATCGAGAAACATTATCTAGCCTGGTTGACAACGATGTGGGTAACGAACTCACCAGGACAACAATCTCGCATTTGATGAAATCTAATCATCGAGTTGTCGTCATGATCCCTGTGCAGTGTTTACACGGTCTTATTGAGTCAGTTACAACAATCCAACAGCGCTTGAAAATAGCAATCTAGATGATTGACATTCAGTTATATAATCTTGTTTTCTTGCTGCCAAAAGAGATTTGTGAAAAAATAACGAATTTCATTGTCACGGCCGGATCAACCTTGTTTAGCGCATAGATGGCTTCACACCGCTAACCCAAATTGGATTACATGCGGAACTCAGACCAGTTTGTCAAAACTCAGCTATAAATGTTGGAAAATTTTGATTTTGACACGTAATGGTTCAATCCCTTACTTTCGCTCACTGTCAATGAAAAATGTCCATCTGACCGTCTAACTAACTGTACCAACCCGTTGAAGATTTATCACAAGAATTAATCGTCACACCTTTTGTTTTGTGACCTGATGATTAGTTTCCCACCTAGGACAGCGCAAACACCGTGTGTGGTTAAAAGTGGTCAGTCTTTGAGTCTACCTACCAGACTTGTAGATAGTAAAGCACTTATTAACTTTCTGAGAACTGACACGACATACAGTTAATACTCTGAACTGTGCTAGGATAGTATTAACAAAAGTCGTATCCGTCTAAACAAGGGGTAGCTTGAACGTCAGGCAATGAACCTGTTCATTAGAGCAGAAAGAGGACATATATTGCGACATGTTAACACTTCATTTACTCTCATCAGTCGCAAACGTAAAACATGCTATCTATATATATCATACAAATAAGGACAGGCAGGGAATTAGACACGCATACAAGCACACCAAGTATTATGTAATCACGACCATGGCAACCCGATAGGTTGCCTCAGCCACGTTTGTGCACAAACGTCGGCTGGTATGTTCGGATGAGCATCGCTTCACAGAAAGCTAGTAGCTCCGAGGCTCGATTGCGCAACAGTAGCTTGAATGAGTTTAATGGGTCAACTTTGTGACCCGTTGTCATGAGGTGTTTAGCAATCGATGACGTTGGGTTTCGAGCCGTCAGTGCAACAAGTTGAGGCTGGTGCGTCATCTGTTGCTTCAACCACTTCCGAATGTGTTCGGCCACTCACTGAGATAGTTGTCCATCTGTTCTGCCTATGCAAACGTCACTGCAACTGCAAGTGAACTGATAAACAACATGGGAGGCAGAAGAGTTTGGCAAGCTATTTGGAGCGATTGTGGAGAACTAGTCCTCTGGTGGTTTGAAATAAACGCAACTGTGCAGCCGCATACGTTCGAGCCAGAGCAGACTTTAATTTGTGCTTTATGTCGTTGGCTAAGTGATCACCTTTGAATGGTAAAAATAAGAAAGCATCCTTCTTTTGAGCTGTCAATATGGGCTCAGTGCTCTTCTTCACCGTATTTATGTGCCAATATGAAGTTATCGGGGTATTCATTTGCTAGTAACGTTTGTCTCAGCAATTCCTGTTCCATCTGCAGTGTATCGAGGGTGCAGATACGCCTGGCCCCATGAAACAGTGTCTTAACCAAACCCCGTTTGTATGCAATAGGAGCAAAGCTGGAAAACTGAAGATATTGACCACTCCATGTCGCTTTGCGGTGAACTGAGCGCCGTAACGTGCCATCCGGCAAGTCCCGGATTATATAGCTGAATCGTTATTGTGCAAACGATACGTTGATGATATTTCAATTTTTACTGACGTTACTCATTTTGATTTGTTTTTCAACTTCCCTAATAATATCCACCCCAACCTATCTTTATCTCACAAAGTAGAATCGAACAATAGTTTAGCTTTTCTGGATGTACTCATTACCAGACGTGCGCTCAAAACCCCAGTTTCCTGTTAATCCAGAAGAATGTTTGCATGATCTCTTGGTAAAACTTCACTTAAGTCATCAACGCTTGATCTAAAATCTATTATTCTTTCCGCAAAGATTATCACTTATAGGCTAGAACTCAACTAGAAAACGTGAATGAGAAGATTAACCAGCTAACATTGACTTCTGGGGAAGCTTTGGAAGAAGTTAAAACCATACATCCACATTGGTCGTCTCTGTCAACGCATGAAACGCTGGAAATAGGGAAACGCCTTTATGTCATAAAATCATTTAGAATAAAATATGAAACTTAACTGACGCAAATGGGTTGGGGTGCCCGACTTGCAATCTTGAATGAAGTAGGTTGTGTTTCTAAGTTGCGAAAGATACTATCGAACAGCAGTAAGTTTGGATAGTTGATAAACGTCGATGTTGAAACTCAGTTATTGAAAAATTAAGGTGGCCAAATGTCCAGAACCAATCAAGTAGCGCCATATCAGACAAACAAAAGTAATGCAACGATTTTCAAACTTCTTCAGTAGTGCGGCTCAACAACAGCTTGCAAGGAAGGCCGTTCATTGAGAGTTGTCCCAGAAATGTGTAAGTCACTCCATCAACCTACAACGCGTTGGCTCTCAGGTATATTGGAACCCATCCTTCAGCAGTCAGTCTTCATTCTCTGTACTTTTCTGTGACAGTAAATATCAGCAACTGTCTATTGTGTTTCTCTGATACGTCCCCTTTGCTCAGTATAAACATTTAACCACATGTGAATTGATGTATTGTTTAAGGAGAACACACAAAATACTCTGAGCCAAATGATCCTCGTATACACATACATCCAGTAGACTACTGAAAACCACAACCTTGTTATCCGTGCTCATATGATTAAGTTGTGTTATCTAGAATGGATAACCCTTTTCACAGATAAAGTTTCGCTCATACAGTAAACACTTCATCGAAGGTTCGAACTTGAGACAATGATATCTCAAGCATACATTCTTGGTTAATATGGGAACCTACGAATAGGTGATCAGGAGATGGCACAATTTTACACATCAGTTTAAACCACCAAAGAGATTTCACGGGTAAAATTGTAATTGATGGAGCCAGACTCTCTGGGTAAAAATTCATTCTGTAACCACCGCTCGCAAATCCACCCAATGGTCACATCATTTTTAAACACAGAGCATAAACTTTTATGTTTATGTCTGTATGGTGACATGCTAAATTTGCATGGGCTTTGAAAAGGTTCAAGTGTGAAGCTCTGACAGAGCCGCCAGAATTTCATCTGGTGCTTTTTAAACTAACTATGGATATCGAGTACAAGTCAGGCAGATAAACGAAACAATATTTTTTTAGGTTGATTATTAACAACGTGGGTGTAAACACTGACAGCTATATTTCGGTCACATCAACAGATGCGCTGAATTAAGAATACTGCAGACACTTGTGTGTTGTCTACTTATAGTGTTAGCAAATTCACCCAATGTTCCAGGCTGGGAGATGTTATTTTATCCCCTGGAATGCGATACGGCTTCATATCAGGTCTGACGTCAACTTCGGTCTATGAAAGGTCCGCTCATACGGCAGTCAAGTTACAATGACACAGTTAGATGTAATCCTCGCAGGCGAAGTCGCTTCGCTCAACCTGATGTCATTTTAATGTTGTACTTTTCAGGATATTCTGATGTTAGATATTGCATTTGAGGTAAAACTACTTTTTACAATGGGGAGAACACTCAACAGAGACATGGTATTTAACGATATAGAGGTTTCTCTCAGCGCTTATTCAATCTTTTTTGGTCATTGAATTGGAATTTCTGGACCAAACTGCCAATATTTTGAAATTTGACTCATGACAAGCCGTTAACCACGATACTGAACCAATAACACCGTTACCCAAAATATGTTCGCTTAATACATACAAGTGAACACACTAAGAACAATGCAACACAAATCTGTTAGGGACCTGACAAACTGTATTTCTTCGAAGTGATTCGAAGACAAGAGGTAATCCATTCTAGCTTGCTCTGAAACCAACAACATCCAGATAGAACAGACCAGTCAAAATGTTCAAAAACCTATCGGAGTGAAACGGCTTGTAAACAATCTGTTATTCAGGAAAAGCAGCTTAACTGATTCCAAACAGTCGATGTCGTTAGGGTTGCAAAACGATTCGGTTGGAAAGTCTATTGGAGTGTGGAAGCTGCTTCAGCATTTAAATAATATTCGAATTACATCAGCCAAATTTTCACGCTGCTTATCTGTAACTAAAAGATTGCTCTTTAGACTTGACGATTTCTGTTAATAACTTGGACAGAAGTCATAACTGTGTAGTCACTGACTGTATTTAAAAGGACGGTTACTGTGTATCCTGTTAAAGTATCCAATCAGGGTGTGTCTTGTTCACGATAAAATGTTGTGAGACGTTTACATAAGATAATTCCAACTTGTATATGGTGAGCTCAACGGTCAAATAGGCTGTTTCATATAAGTGTAGCCGGAATTCTAATCCATTTCATGATGAAGATATGCACTATGCACTAGCCACAACAAGTGCGAAATTCGGGTACGGTGCTTAGATATGAAAGAGACTAAAAGAAATTGTTTATCAACGCAGCACACGGTTTACTAAGTAACATAATCTCTGTCCAGTAGAAGGTTGCTCATCACTAGCACAGGTGATGGTAACGAAGGCCGTGCATTTTTAAATCTCTAAATCTGGTCGAAGACTTACTTTGTAATTCGGCTTATAAAAGATGAATGATAGTCTTTATGTAATACATCATATTCTGGTCCATAAAAGATGTATAAATGATGAATTTGGTCTTTGGAAATGACTGTCATACATGAGTGTGGCTTAGGTCGGATAGCATATGCATCAAGCTTGCTGCTGCGTGACGTTGTGGTAAACATCTAAGACAAGCCATGTAGGGGTTTAGTTTGTTTACTGGAGAATTCCGCCTAATGTGTTTACCGCCATTCAGATCTATAAAGACTTCCTATAAATCAAGATGTGACCGTTTGTTTGTGTTACCATCATCATCACACATCGAGGAAAGACATGAGAACGTCATTAAACTATCTGAAGAAAGTTGGAACCATGCTTTTGTCTGCTTGCGTCCGATCAGAACAACTGTGCTAGCAGTCGAAAAAATCTCTACAAATGAAACATGGTAGACATGAAGTCGGTTTTGAGAAACCATAAATTCAATTACCGAAGATGTTCAGTATAGAACGGGGTAATGCGCCGATTCTGCTACATTATTGGGGGCAAGAAAGATTTCTAGTCTACGAGACTTCTTTCAAACTATATTTTGCTCAGAGGATAATCGTCTATCGTAAGCGCATGAGACAAGGAACTTGTAAAGACTGTCGATTCTCTATCGATAGCTTATGCAAGGAACACTCAATTCCTTCTCTGGAAATCCTGTGATGCTCAATAGAATGAAGTTGAAAGGAGTATACAGATGGAAGTCCTGGGGTATTTAAGGAAACTTCAATCTCTCAGTGATTACAGCTTGTAACCATGTAGATACAACGTAATGAACGTTGCGCAATCAGAACTGAAAATGAGCCATAATAAGCTGGATCATGAAGGTTATTTATTAGGAAAGTAAGAAAATAAAATTAACTCAAACAACTAACGATTATTCAAAACCATCCACAACGCAAAAAAAAACTCATGAGCTTACACGCATCACTATAGACAAGACGTATATAATAAGAGGCGAGCTCAATAGACTGAACGCAATCGAAATAGAGGTTTTCCAGAAGTCGACTGTTGGAAGTGTAACCATTTGTATAATTTTATAACTGAAATTGTAAGGAGAGTTTGCGTCCAGACCGTTTTGGAGTCAGCACTGGCAAACCGTATGGAAACATAATAGACTGATAGGCCAGCAGAATGTGACCCACCGAATGCGAACGGCTTAGAAACCGATCAGATGTTTCGGTGCCGCTTGTTCCTAGTAAAAGTCGCTACTAAAATTACGAATAGCAGTAACCAGCCAAGTTTATGAGGGAATTTTGGCTCAGGATAGCATGCAGTGCGCTGCATGCAGTGCGTTTTACAGTACTTTCAAATGATGCCGATGTCCAGTCCATTCGCTTCACAACAGGCAGATGCATAAACAAGCTTGGAACGTGGGCATAAATAAAGCAATGATTACCACTACTCCTCAGAAGACTTGCGGTACATAGGGTCTCCATAAGCCACAGTTTGTTAAACATGGTATTCATCATCACCATCAGCAGCAGCAGCAGCATAGCCATGAGCCTGACCAAAAGGTACTGTGACTCGGGCCACCGTTCACCTCAACAGTGACGTGGAACATTCTGGAAGAAAACGCTACTAAGCAGTTTGAAAATTATTAAAAGAAGACTAAGTGGAAGAAATAGAAATGTTATGGATACAGGTACGCCATTGACTGCGACACACCGACATCTCGGATAACGTATCTAACCAGCGATTTGAGTGATCACCAGGACCCCATCCATGCAGGTGACACCTACCCACTTTGCTCAATGGAGCAGTCAGGGTCTTCATATTTTGTGACCACGTTTTTGCTTGACCAACACGTGGTTTCACCCAAATGTTAGTAGTCTCAGTATATAAAATCCGGTACGGTAAACGATCAGCTGGCTTACGGATTACGTGGCCGAACGATCGCAAACTGTGCATCGTAGGTAGTTGCCCAATTGATCGTGCATCCCGAGCGCTCCGGAATGCGCGCCGGCGAACGGCCGTATTGCTCACGCGATCAGTCCACCTAGTTGGCGGAGACACTGATAGTCAAACACAGCAAGCATGTTGATATCCTCCTTGTGAACCGGCCACGTTTCCGAACCATAGAGCAAAATGGGACGTACACGGGCATTAAGTACCCCTTATTTCAGTGACAACCGGGTGTCTTCTTGACGCCACAGATAACGCAGTTTGGCAGAGACAACTCGTGCCTTTGCTATCCTCGCTGATATCTCATCGACAATATTACACACTGACGAGATAGTGCTACCCAAGTATGTGAAACTGTCCACAGTCTCAAGCGAATTACCTGCAATGAAGAAAGTAGGAATGGGAATGCCCCATTCCTGAAGTGACGTTGCGCACTTTGGAAGTGCAAAGCGCATTCCATACAAACCAGCCCAGTCTATCACCGTGTTCAGCATGATTTGCATTTCTTCGACAGAAGGGCTAAGTAGGACAGTGTCGTTCGCATACTCAAGATCGGTCAACCTAGCGCCAGGAAGAAGCTCAACACCAAGTTCACTGGACTCCTCAAGCGAACCCACTAAATGTAGTCTATGACAATGTTGAACAGGGGGGAGATTAGATACCCTTGGCGAACACCATTAAAAGTGATGGACGCCTAAGACAGCTGTCTATAAACTCTCACCCTGCTTGTGGAATAGGCATACAGTTATCTCAATAGATTCACGTATTTCTCCGGTACTCCCTTGTGAAGCAGCCTTTAGGTCCAAAAGGACCACGACCGTCGGTTGCCTATATGAACGCCCATGTTCCAAGATTCGTCGCAAGGTACGAATGTGATCCACGCACCCTCGACCGGATCGGAATCCTGCCTGTTCTCCGCCTATCTGACTTTCTCTGGGCTTACTGAGCCAACACAATGAGATCAATTAGCAACCTGGACGCAATAACTGACCATCCGAGTCCCGTCGTCTACATGTTCTGGTTGAGGTCAGTTAAACTATACTTCAAAATGTTCAGCTTACCTGTCAAGGCGACGCGATTGACTGGTGATAAGTGAACCATCTTTTTTAAATATGGTCTCACTTACACCAACTTGACGACCAGTACAACCACTGATCAGGGAATAAAGCCTTCTGCTAGTCCCATATAAAAGGTTTTTTCCATCTCTTTCAATTGTTCGGTCAAGTAGTGCTCACGGTCTTTGCGCAAGCTTTCAGTCAGCTTGCTTTCAAGTAGGCGCTGACCATGTTGTCATCGCTCGAATGCCAGTTAAGTACCTTGCACTTACGAACGTGTGCCCTCTCGACAAACGACAAAACGAAACAGGCACGCACAACAGCATGGTCGGAATCCAGGCAGATGCTGCAAAAGGAACGACAGTCCTTAACGGAGTGGCGCCACCTGTAACTTACTGGTATATGATCTGTAGAACAAGTCAGGTTCAGAGCAAGATGTGTATTCACTACACCACACACAATATCTCATCTAGTCTGTTATGGACACTGTATATATAGGTCATTGTCAAACACTCTGATTGGCCAATGCAGATATGGCGTACATGATTGGCTGCACTCCACCACATGATCCAACTGTGTCCACGGCTGAGAAGCACAATTAGGTCTCCAAGTAACACAGCGCTTCTTCTTTTGTTGGAGTGCGGTGCTCTAAGTATACAGACCGTGAGATGCGCACAGCTGTAACAATCTTTCTCCATCGTCAATGCGTTGTGCCCGGACACCAAACATGCCTCCTAGCCGCTTCTCGTCCGGAGAAAGACGATCAAGCTGAGCATTAAAATCACCCACTAGTATGATAATGTATGAATGTCTAGTTTGCTTCAGAAAGTCAGCGAGGGCATCATGAAACGCATCCTTGGTAACATCCAAACAGCTGTCCGTTGGGGCGTACGCCGATATAATGAATACGCTACGCCCTTCTGATTTACGTCGGCAGACTTTTACCGATGTATTGAGTATGACAGCGCACAAGCGACTGGTCACTGGGATCCAATCGAGCAAATATTGCCTTGCTCTGGAACTCAGTGCGATTCCCACTCCAGCCTGACCATATGATTCAGCTTCGGCGTCACCAGAAACCCTGAGAGAGAAGTGCTTCGATCGACAGTTTTCTAGAGATGAGCTCAAGTGAATAACGGTGTTAGAATCGTAGACTTGCGTCTTTGATGCACAGCACATATCAAGTTGCAGACCTGAGAGGGCACTAGCCAGAGCAGCTTCTTGCCCGACTTGTCGGAGAGTGCGGACATTAAAGGCGCAATGTTTACCAGTTGTCTTGGCCTCAGAAAACAAGTATTGACCGAAGGTACATGGAAGGCAGAAGACATAGGTGATAAAATAGTAGGAGGAAGTTATGTTGGGTGAATAATGTCACTGTCGGTATATCGATAACTTCTGATACTTCTCGGTCGTTTATGCCGCGGAAGAGGGTTTACTTGAGGGACCCCACCCCGAGTATTTGACCCAAAAGTCTGACCTGCGAGA
>JTDE01000102.1:84533-96615 GCA_014338405.1 Paragonimus skrjabini miyazakii | reverse complement strand
CCTACCCTGGACTTAGTGACCTTTTCTAATCCATCAATCAACTATCCATCCTACCCACCCCTAAACTGTTCGATATAAAAAACCGTTTCATGTTATTGTAAATTTGGTACTGATGAGTCAATACGAAATGCTTGCATCTACCAGTTTTCGTGTTCTAACGGTGTTGTTCAAACTTCTGAAGGGAACGAACTATTTTAAATCTTGAAAGTGTTGCTTCTAAACAGAATAAATGGGCTTTACAATTAACATGGTGAAAAAATGGACATTGAGGGACTTGAATTCCTGGCAGTCAGGTGGTACATCAATACACCACCCCCTGCGCCATCCTTATGATTGTACGGTGTGAACGTTTTCAACTTTACCTCAGTTAGGTCGAATGCGCTGGCATGAAGAACAACGATTTGTTTGTTTATGCATCGCTCAGTTTAATTGTCAACACTAGGACTTCATAAGGTTTCAGTGACTAACTATCAGCTCCAGTGCACGAACTTCCATTTGTTGCAACTTGTGGAATCTAGTTTACTATTAACTTATAATGTATAAAACCAGTCTGATCCGAGTAAACCTTCAAAATCTCTCCTGGATCTGTTCGACTTAGCATGTTTGCAGCTACTTCTATAAACTGCATAAAACTGTGAATTTTAACAGATTCAGCGCCACCTAAAATGGTTTTTCCATAGCTAAGGAACAGAGTGGTCACAAAAGTGAACAATACACTGTCCTCCCACATCTCCACGACAGTTCATAGTGAAAGCTAGTAAGCCGTATACTGAACGACTTGTTAAGACGTGGAGAGGTAGTTGTATCACCACAGTGTCAAATAACAGCTTCGGTTTTCTTGAGTAAAATCAATCAACCGTTGGTGGTTGGTCTTCAGACGCCGAACGTTTATCACGGCGCCAGAAGGTGTTGAGAGAGGCTTCTGTGATCATTCGGTTCCGGTGACCACCGGCGAAGTGCTCTACAACTGCTTCAGTCTTGTTCGATATAAACAGAAGCATGCAAGCCGTGAAATTTAATATCACAACTCATGAATAAGCGCCAATTGACAGACCTGACCATTAATCACTTATCTTTTCCCGTGACCTTGGCGTGATGGTCAACTAATCAAGTGTCTGGTCTGCAAACTGGCGCTTACTTACGGGTTTTGGGTTCGAGTATTTGGCGTGTCACCCAACAAAGCCGAAACAGCCGTCCATTATTTTACTGGTGGTCATTAGGATGGAGGGTTTTCGACAGACTCTCTCAGCTACTTTGTGGGTCAAAGTGGATGTCTGCTTGTTTGTAGGCCATACACAGACGACCGATCGATTTCAGCCTTTGACGAAAGGAAGCTCAACGTTTAATGAAATTACTTCACATGCTCTCTCGTAGCTCTGGTGATTGTGACCTTTACTGATCGTGGTTACGACTCCAACAAAATAGAAACAGCTATCCATTATTTCGTTGGTGGCCATAGAAACCAGTCGTTTGCATTGAACAGTTTTCTACCAACTACGAAACTATACGGTGTCTCGTGTGAGAGACTCAGCAAATGAAGAAAACCATGGCATTATATTGCAGTTTGTATGATACAATCGTGCCCTATATTGAGTTTGATCGAGATAGCAGCAGCCGAACAATTTTGTCGTATAATGCACTTTTCACATTTACGATGACACGCAGCCGTTTTCACTAAGACCTGATGTCCGGTGCAATACTCCACTTTCACAACCAAACTGGTGCAGGATTTACATGAGATGACCTACTGTTTTCTCCATCACTTCTTCCATGAATCGCGAGAGCTGAGGTGAGTTTTTTAAAACTCCATGGACTAGTAGATGGACGGTTTACACCGGCCACTATCAGAACACAATGAGCATTAGGTAATCCCAGAAAGCTCCCCTTATCTAATATGTACGGGAATCAGATTTTTTTCAGTCCGCGTAATGACGGAATTATCAGTTCTTCCGCCTTCAAGGCAAAGTCCCAGGCTTGTGTATTTGTTCCATTCGGGCAGAATTGAATCACCACCATTGCTATGACTCGTTTGTTTCAGCCTCAGTAGTGTTGTATGACCGGCAGTTTCGTTGTGAGTAGTACACTACTCACAAGTAGTATATTGTCTACAGGCGACATTCATGAACAATAGGGCAAGCTCCGAACGCCAGGAAGACGACAGACAAGAAGAGACTATCAGACTAGTGTGTGTGGGCTATGGCAGAAGTTCCAACAAGGCGAATGACAATGATGTATGTGAATGCATATCTGACGTGCAAATGAGTGTAGGCGTTTGTGGTTTGATTTTTGACATGACCTATACGGGAGTTTGCGCAATAAACGAATTCTCAGGACAAGCGTCTTTGCGGTTACAACAGTAGTTTCTACCCAACAGTAGCTGCAGAGAAAGTAATTACTAGAAAATGCTCTGTGTATTTCTAGATGGCCGTTGAAACTTCTTGGAGTGAAGACTGGCCCAATCTCCTTTTCTTATAAATAATCTTATTATTTTGCCTGTAATGCACAACCCAGATAACAACCATAACGGAACTACTCAGATGTAGTGAATGTAAATAATGACTGACGAGCTACAATGCGAACTTTGTATGGCAACCTCTTAGGCATGTGCGTGATTATATCATGGCAAATTACCCTTCACAGGCTGTCCGAATTAACCGACTGATCTCTCTTTATCCTTTACACTTTCTGTACGACTGTAGTCCTCCGTAGTTTTTAGACAAGCTTAAGTACACTGTGTTGTACCTGCATGACTAAACCATATAAAAATGTTCCGGTAGCTGTCAGAATGAATAAGACTAACCATGATATTCGACTGCCCTGTGTATTATCGATTGAGTATATATGGAGTTGAACCACAAATATTGCACCGTTGATCAAGAAGGTTTGTTGAGTTAACCACGACTCCCGTTTCTGTACTCAAACTGTAAGCTCTGTTCTTCTGCCATTGCACTTTCCATTATTGACCCCAAAGTTTCACAACTGAACATCTTTGTAAGTTTGTTTTCCCGATTGCCGCGTCCTCCGCTACCGATAGTAGACAGAGTCCCTTTATGGCTTGTGACGTCATACTCCCAGGCACAATTCTTACAAGATATAATCAAGAGATCTGTTAGTTCTTTCTTCAATAATTACTACGGACACGATCAGCAGGCTGCAGAAACGACTGCCATTCGTTTATTGCGGTCGAATTTGGAACCCTTTCATTATAGTCAATGACTTCCCTTGATTTAGCTCATTTACAACGGAAGGAGACACACTGCTAGTAGTCACCATTTCGTTTTTCTAGAGAAGTTAACACATTTTTGGTAATTCATTTTTAGGGCATCACAGTTGCAAAGTAAAATCAAAAGTGAAAAAACGCGCGTCGTTTGTTTTAAACTGCGGTAAATCACTCACTCTCTCTTGTGTTGCAGAGCCGGCAGTTTGTGCAGTCTCCGAAAAAGAGGTCCCAATTGAGGAAAAACTACCTGAACAAACAATGACGTAATGTTCCATATTGTTTCTTATTCCTTTCTTACTATTGTAGCAGCGTTATGTGTTGTTGATAAACGATTTCTTGTAAACTCTCGTTCTGCCTCTTATCGGGTATATTATATTTCGGTGACCCTGCCAGGATAAAAGAGGTGCCATTATAATAAAAGAAATGCCGTGGAAAAAAATAGGTATCTGGGTAAAAAGAAGTATCAGGGTCAAGAAAAAAGGTATCGAGATAAAAATAAGTACAAAAAAGAGAAGTTCCAAATAAGTGGGAGGATGGTCCACAGGCACTCTATGTACACTGGCAACATGAGCATCAGCCGGCTTTAAGGAGGTTTGGAGCACCGAGGACGGTGCTCAACGAAGAGGGGAGTTGTGTAACGTGCGGTCAAAACCAGCAAGCGCACACGGCTTGGATTTGAATTGTGTAACAAGGCGTGCTGCTGTGTTGTTGTCGCCGTTTTAGTTTTGGTTTATGTAAGTCGTGTGCATGGCTTACTGGACCATTGGCTCATGCTGGTTCTTGTTGTTCCCCCTTACAGGACTGTTGTTGGAATCCCTACTACGGAAGAACGCTGTCCGCCGGTATCTCCACGTTGCTCTGAAGTTGGTCCGTAAGTGTAACAGACAACCAGAATTTAAACGGCCGACTAGCATGAAACACAATTACAAAAGATGTTAAAAAGAACTTCGGATATCGGAAAGGTCAAGATCAATTTCATAAAAGCAAACTATTGCTCTAGACAAACGATAGCTTTACTACCGTTGGCTGACCTCAACTGTCTTTGTATGTGGGCAACGACGAAGAGTGCATCGTTCGAAACCAGTAGAGTTGAACGGATTTAACGGGTTGCATTTTCTTTATAAGTCGTCGATGACATATGTACAGTATTTTTCTTTATTTACGATCTATGAAATTCAGGAAGCTTAATTCATTCTAGCCAATGTCAACTGACTGTAGTACTCAATAGTACAAATAAATGTAAACTTAGACTGTTTACTTTTGGTTAGATATCCCAACAAAAAGAGCAGAAGAGTGCGTAATTACAGTTAGGGATGGCAATGATGCTCATGTTCACAACCAAATTTGGCTAAACTAAACGTGCGAGATAAGCGTCGGATCATCAACTATCCTGTAGATACTTAAGATACTGGTTGAAAATCGAACATTTTTTTAATAAAGGCAGGTTATACACGTGAATTATTATAGGAATCGTTCGGTTTGTATACCTGTTTGTCAGGCTGTGATTTGTAATTACAGAGACGCAAGCCGTTGCGAGTGCTTATGACACCGGCCTTCCAAACTTGTCAATATCAACTTAAAGTGTAACAAAGTCGATATGCGCAAATTTGTTTAACTTGTGAGAGTGGATTGTGGGAGTGAAAATTCGCTGAACAAATGCTGACACCACTTTTGTGCAAATTCTTAGTTGGTTTTCGTTCAGACATAGTCGAAATGTTTTGGCTTGCACCCAGCTGTTTTTCATCCTCGAGATTGAGAATTTTGACTGCTTTGGTGCGCATGTTATGATGTTTCTTGACAGCTCACCATGTATAGTATGAGATGGTTTCAACCAATATGTTGCTGCTTTTCTCAACACCTTCGAAGTGCGCAACACGGTGACAGTTGATGCACACTTGGAAACCTATCTCGATTGAACTTTCTAACTGCACTGTAAATTGGTGTGAAGTAACTAGTTCGGAATAATCTGTCGTGAAGTTTTCCACTATGTCTCACAGTAGGACAAACCATTAGCTGTTTGTTCACTGTGGAGTTTGCAAAATTAGATGCAGGCAGTTTCCTTCCACTAACTATTTGTGCTGACGGAACAGCATTTATCTTATATTGACTAAATTTCTCACAATACACTGTCTGCAGCCGGCTGATTCGAATTGACAGACATTCGCTTTCATGTCTCGGGAAACTATCCTGAATGGAAAGAAGATATACGAAAAGAAATATTGCTTCTTGGTGAAGATGATTGCCAAGCCTTTCACATGTTAGCTAAATCGCTGAAATTCAAAGTGTTTAGTTGGACGTCTATCAAGAGTTCTTGGAACTCATGAAGAAGCTAAGCGGACTGAACTCTTGTAAGTGTCCAAAGTTAAAGCGTAATTACAACGGTCCAACGCATTATTCCTCCTTACTTCTCAAGAGGATCATCTTTTGACTTTGCTACCTCTATCTCCCCCGAAAGCTCAGTCATTTATGTATAAACTACCACGTTGGAACTCAAAAAATCAAATTAAACTGTTGGTCCAGAACCTATAGCTCTTGGAGGAAAATTTGCAGTTATACACTGAAAAAGTTTTCATTCAACGTCACGCACAAAACTGCAGATCTTTGAAGATAAGCGCATTGTTCTGTAGAACGAACGTTGTCCTCTTCTCTTTCGCAAGATGATGGAGATTGATTGACATTCGACTTAACAAAACCCTCTCTGACCGTTTTGTAACTTTAACAGTTAACTTATGATTTGTACGTATCAACAGCAACTTCTGTTCAAAAGAAGTGGGTCAGAAGTGCATGTAAAAATTGGTGACATCAGTCCAGTGTCTGTTGTGTTCACGGTGCCCACTAGCTTGACATTACCTCTGGTTAGCAAGCCTATGGATGTTCATGTGTGCAGAACAGACAGAATTCCGACTAGGGTGTAGTTGCGTTACTCACATTCTAGATGAGAAGGCTGCCATCCATTCAGTTGCTAGCATCATTCTCCTAAACATCCTGTTTCGCAGACGGCTTCCAAACAAAAAGGTAAATTCCCTAGGATCAGCGTATGCTCACATTGCAAGCCAAGTGAGACTTCTTCAATAACTTTTCAGGTTTTCATTATTTCTGGTGGTAGTATTCAACGGTAATCCAATCTCTCTTGCTCTCTCAGGGATAACCTCCTCAGAGGAACCCATGAAGAAACCAATGCGTTTGTCATTCAGTTTCTTCTAGGTATAAGGTTAGTTGACAGAGAGTGGGTGGATGTTATTGTCTTCTTTAACCCCTCTGCCAAACACGTGCGGATCAAGTCAAACAAAGTGACTGGCCGGATTGTGTTTGTACAGAGTGTGCTTCCTATTTTCGAAACAAAAAGTGCTGCTTCAAAGCTAGAACGTTTCCAACCCTAGGTTTTTTAATACAAACAATCCGCTTGAGATTGGGGACAGGTTCGCATACTTGGTTACTACTACCTTGTCAGCTTGTAATATTCCTGACGGAGTTTTGGCAAGGATAGCTTAATCTGTTACATCAAAATGACATAAGGTTTTCCGAGAATGTAAGAGTGCATAAGGCCTGTGTGCATTCTGTTTCGCTCTATAGTTCAGAAAGGAGAATATTCAAGAAAAACTCATACTACATGACCAACTTTTTGCTCAGCCAACTGTCCCAGGTCAAGGGGGCTGATCGCATGAGCAGTGCAGCAGTTCACCAGTAAGTATTGTGGAATGTTTGAGGTGAGTGACCGATTGGTTAAGTAATCAAGTTCCACAGTCTATGATAGCCAAATCACGTGGTCTGCGTGTCAGATGAACAGTTTCCACACCGGGCATTATTTATTCGGAAAACCGGCAGTTGAAACACTTTTCCCCTTCATAATTTGAATAGGACAATAAGAACATGAATTTCACGGGATGGATTCATTTCGTGCACCTTTTTCAGTTGCATATATATAGCTGTTATTAATAAAATAAGCCAGCGGTTAGCCACCAGTTAGGGAAAGTAGCGTGAACGTTAGACAAAAACAGTCAAAAAATATGAAAGCCATGATTGTTCTATTGAGTAAAGTGAGGAGATTTCCACTGCGCGGTTAATGCTGTCGTGATCACTCAGTTCGCTGGATAGAAACGCCATCGAAAGTGTCAACACGAATCACTCAAAGAAGTGCCGACATTCATACCATTTCTAAGTCTTCTGGCTAAAGTTTATCAGCTCCCCCATCTTTGGTTGCTTGTTGTTTTCAGACTAGTATTCCCCAGCCTACTTTTACGATAATTACAGGTATCGACCGATCTTTTAGACCATAAGTATGCTTCCTGGAATTGAGATCACACGTGGGATTGCTTGAGTCACCCCGAAATCTCCCGCTGCTGGAACCTGAACGATTAACTGGTATTCGGCTGACGCCGAGATTTATTGCGGTGGATTATCAGGCCGGAGGTGCGAGTATTCCAACAATCGACGGAATCTCTCAACGCGGTGGTAAGGCACGTCCAAAAACCCATGGCGAGCAAATTGGGGACGTTGTGGGCGACCGGATGAGTCGTCGCCCGACCGGATCGGACCAACGGAAGAGACATGGCAGGCAAAATAGGATAGACGACCAAATCGGAGGCGCGGTTATTTCAACACTCAGGCTAATATCTCAACACGGTCGTGTAATACGGTCAAAGCCCACAGTGGATAGATGGCGGACAACATGAGCGACCGGAAGAGCCTTCGTTCAACGAAATCGGACCAACGGACGAAGATTGGCAGGCGGAAAACCCTCCGACGGAAGACACCGATCACACGTATAAGTCGGGCAGAAGTGTACACGACGTGTGAGAGGACACCGGGGCGTGTTGTGGACCGGGATTCCGACTCATAAATGCGAGCGGCGGCATAGCATGGTAACTGGTGTGTTGGACAATAAAGATTGTGTTTTATTGGAATTTTGTCGCTGCATTATGGTTGATAAATACAGTGCTCGTGTAGTCGTTTCCATGCTGCTGTTATGTTGCATACCATGTCGGTCGCTCGACGGGGCGCCTGTGAAAATCATCGGGAAAATTCGCTTAGACTGCATTGGAATAGTCTGCAGTAAATCGATCCCTAGCGCGATTGCCACGCATCTCGTGGATACCACATATCATGCAGATGCCACCAAATCATCGCGGGCTGTCTGCAGACCTGCTATTATTCATCCCAAGAAAGTCCATTGAAAGTTTGGCGAGCTCAAATGGTTCGCTGTCAGGTTGCGCAATCCGAGTCTGTTTTTCTTGAAACCTCCGTGACCACAGACCAACCGTAACCATTCTAATCACACAAGCATGTGACACAAACCGCGCGGTGTAACAATCAACTTCGGGTCATTATATTGGATCTAACAATAACTTTTATTGTCGCTCGTTAACAACCACCTCTTGGATTTTGCGGTTTGCCTCATGACACCTTCTGATGAAACATCTGTGCCTGCATTGACCATAGAAAGTAGCATTGAAAACAAATATGAGAGAGTGTACCATTTCGCTTAAAATTGTGATCTCACTTTTTAGCAGAACAGAAAGAAGTGAACGACTTTAGTGGTGGTTTTTATAATGAAAGTTTGTTTTCACCCAGATACTTCTCACCGTACGTTAGTTTTTAAACGTTTCATCAACTTTACATAATTCTTGAAACACCTACCACATTGCAGTAAACAATCTAGTACTTTACAGTGCTTCTCTATGACGGTCCTCAGAACAACACCATACGACCGGTTTCGTTCTAGAAGTAGAAGTAGAACGAGATTTCACCCTCTGCACGTAACGTGGATAGTTGTTGATTTGATCTCTACTTAATGATTACAAACAAGAACCAAACTAACCGTGACTTGCCGGCTTGCTGGTGAGCAACGAGAATCAAAGTACTGATTCTCCTCCTTGTGGCCGTTACAAATTGACAATCTGGGATGGACCACGCCCATCTAAAGTAAACAGACGTTAAATAAACTATAATTCATCTCACTGTGTTCGTTGGTTTTATCATTTCGGAAATTGAGAACATTTTTTATCTGCAAAATTATCTGATCTATTTCATCGGCTTAGCATTCACCCTTCTGAATGTATTCGAACATCTTCATCTAGATGCTAGCAAAGCACAGTTTCGTTCATACTCCTAATTCATCATTTTTTCGGAAATACTTCTCTCGTTTTTGATTCAAGAACAAAAGTGAATGACTGACAACTTCTCATAGGTACTGATCACGTCAATGTTTTTAGTTGTTCATAAATTATACCACTATCGCTCTTATCATTAATATTTAATCATAGTTGGTTTAGCAAATTTTTTCTCACTTTTGAAGTTACCGGTATATATAAGGCCAAACTTGAACTCCTAAGATGTACACAGCCGAGTATTGCCTCAGCCAAGTAAAGACTAAGTAAAATAGGCTTATACCCAGCTATCTGTAGAATTTTTGCCCAACCTTCATTCTCTTGGGGATATCTACTTCGAAAAAGCGTTTTCCTAAAGTGTATTACTACTAAGTATTTTGTAGGATCTGACAATTTTCAGAAAAGTGCCCTATTCAAAAATCTGAGCTTTGGTTGGGTTCAAACCGGTGACAGAAACAGCATGCTCTAACTCAGCGTGCGTTCTACCATCTAAACTTTAAAGCCATGCTAGAGGCTGAAGACTCGTATGCTTGAACTCATCCAAACTTCTTTCCCCCGGTTTTATATGGAATCCACTGAGTGAATGCAAATGAGAAAATTCCGAAACTCCTTTGTAACAATGTTACTTAGTTGGTAGAGCACTTGACAAGTTTAAGAATGCTGTAACCGTGGCTTGTTGGAATCCAACCAAAACCCAAATTTTTTACCATTGGAACTGTTTCAAGCCACTTGGATATTTGGAATTTTGTTCTGAAGATAGTATGGCACCCAAATTCTTTATGCATAGTTGTTAAAAAATAGGCCAAATTCATATATTTCATCACATGAAGAAATTATGCACTCTGACATGTCCGTGAGATGGTTCTGTAGACCGATATTTTGACTAATTCATTTTCCTGTTGAACTAAGCATTACGCCTAAAAAAGACTATCCGATATTTTCCGCAAATTCTTTGATGAGTCTAAGGATATTATACACAGGATGCAGTCACCATGCTGTGACAGAATTCGTCGGTTTATAGCTTGGTCATAAATGTTTACTTGTGGGTAGCAAGCCTATTGATACGTAATCAAACTGCCCGTGAAAAATTCAGCTGGATGTATTAACAGTAATACAAATGTAGGGTTAATTGCTAGTAATTTGGTGGCACAGATAGTAGGCGGTTGGGTACAAGCCTGTTAATAAAAAAACACGATTAGAGTGAGAATTCTGCGATTCTTAATACTCACTGAAACAACCGCCTAGGAAAAAGCGGAAAAATGCTTTGAACTTAGTGAAGTTGATCGTGGGTTATTCAGCCTTAGGAACTCCTTTGAGCTTAAGGACGCTGTTTATATTGCCTACTGGTCATTCCTTCCAACAGAGCAAAAGCAAGATCTGTTGTTTGTTACCAACAAGTGTGAAATGCCCTCTCGACTGAAACATTCAAACAGGACGTGTATAGTCAATGAGGTGGATAGTGTTGTTGTAGCCAAGGTTTACGTCATTCTAAATTCGAGGCAAGTGAAAGCAGAATATCATATTTCCTAAGGATCGGTTCATAATAGCCTGCATGCACAAATCGTCACAGTCTGCTCACAGAATCTTATTCGTCTCTCTTATTTTCATTTTTTGGACTCATGAAGTATAATTCTGTACAATGTTTATGGTGCCTAGATTTGTTTCCAGCCACCTACATAGTTAATTGTATTACACCATCTAACCCAAAAACCTTTGTGCATATCGCGTGAGACGATCTCTCGCAACGATGGTAAAATGGCTTATTGATCTCCACGAGACAGGTTGTGCTGACAGTTGTGTTTGGTCTCAGTGCTTCTTCCCAACAAATGTTTGTCAAGCTTTGGCTATCGCAAAAAATACTGTGTGGCAGTAAATTCTACTCCTGTTGATCAGGTCCTCACGGCAGGCTGGAGCACCGGCCGACCTACAGACTCCCCAACAGAGGAAATATGAGGTATTGTGATGAAAAATTTGTCTGTGAAGGCTGTCGCAAGGGGGTGATTTGTGTTTTCAATTGCAGATCGCTAGGAGTAGGTGCGAACAATGGTTCAGCAACTGTATTGCGTGGAACAAATAGAACAGTAAAGCGTGATGTGTATCGAGAACATTTTGGTGTTTTGACAACCTCGACCATAGTCATTAACCTATCTGAGTTTGTGAATATAATCCTTTAAATTACACGGCAACTGAAATATGTTAAACTTTATTACAGTCCTGGCAAAATAGACGCTAATATCGTCAGTGGATGTTTGAGCCACCTCAAATTTTTTGTCTGCCCTACTAGTTTAGAACTTGAATAACTTGCAACGCACACGCTCTGTGTTCTTTTTGCCAGCTCACGCGACTTCACTGGGAACGGGGTAATACTCACAAGTGAAAGTGGTTGAGCGTTCATATATGATAATTCGGTCGTGACTAACGTGAGGTCAATGGCGCAGTGGTAAACACGGTTGCCTCATGAACAGCGTGTCCGTGGTTCAAGTCCCGGCAGTGGCGAGGATATGCACTACTGACGAGCTCTAATGAGAGCGAAACTCGAGCATAGTGCTTCCTCTGTTCGAAAGGGACCGACTGGAAAGTCTAATGGGAATGCGACAGCTGCGATCAATTGTGGGTGATGTTCAAATTGAAATAATACTTAACGGTTAGGAAAATAGCAGAATGTGTATTTGAATAGAATAGCCAGAAGACACAAGTTACGATATGAATTCATTTCGCACACTCTCGTCAGTCGTAAATGTGTGACTAGCATGAA
>JTDE01000102.1:9459-28742 GCA_014338405.1 Paragonimus skrjabini miyazakii | reverse complement strand
ATCCACCACCACCTGGGTCCCCTCCCCATATCCTACTCAGCCACCCCAACATAATGACACTCATTCAGCACTTTCTGTCATGGAGTCAAATCTCTGCGACATCTACTCGAACATGAGTAGAAAATTGTTAAGTCTCCTGAACCGGACCTCTCCATATGATATTTTGCAACCCACTTCCCCATCTGTCATGCAGTTCTTTAGCGGCTCAAATGTTGTGACTGACAGAAAGAATTTCATTAATTCATTACTCATAAACGCAACATCATTGATAAGTAAGATGCACATCTTCAGATCTTTTGTCATTTTGTCTAATCCCCATATCATCCTCATCACCGAGACGTGATGCTCCCCTGATAATCCAGACACACGAATAAGCCTCATAGGATATAATATGTTTCGTAGGGATCGTCTCACAGGACGAGGCGGTGGATGCATCATTTACCTGAAAGAGCGATTTTCCGCAGTTACACTTGACGAGCCTAGTCTTAATAAAGTCGGGGATCCGTTCCGGTTAATGGTTTCCATAGGATCTCACGACCTACTTATTGGATGTATTTACCGACCGTCTAAAGCTACTAACAGTGACTCGACTGACCTTGTAGAGGTGAAAGTCATGTATCAAACATACCTTGCGAACACAAGCTAATAGGTGGTGACTTTAACATGCCAAATATCTCCTGGACCTCAGTCTCAGCTCCTGCAAAGCAAGCTGGTTTTCTTTCATGCATTCAACTGAATGGATGGGACCAACATGTCTTAGCGCCCACCAGACAGAAACATATTTTGGATCTTATATTCAATACAGGTACTTCGTTTGCAGGGATATCCGTTCTGGAACAATTTCCAGGAAGTGACCATAATGTCGTCAATTATCCGTTCGACTTCAATGCAGTTATCAAACCGACAGCTGTATTCTACCGTCCGATAAAATACACCGATTGGAGTACCTTCTTCTCTTCACGAAGATCATCAAATTGGAATACGTTCTTTCTTCCATCAGACCCAAAAGTAGCAACCG
The DNA here is from genome assembly GCA_014338405.1 of Paragonimus skrjabini miyazakii. Classification (NCBI taxonomy): domain Eukaryota; kingdom Metazoa; phylum Platyhelminthes; class Trematoda; order Plagiorchiida; family Troglotrematidae; genus Paragonimus; species Paragonimus skrjabini miyazakii. The sequence continues at coordinate 27,724 of JTDE01000102.1, read as the reverse complement.
AGGAATTTATCAAACATTTCACTTTTTGTATCGATATTCTGGCTCCCATAAAGTCAAAACGTGTTGATTCGTATGTACAAGGTAGAATCCTAACTGCAAAAGAGACTGGCAAACTCGAATCACTTAAGTAGATGCACAGAAGAACCCAGTAATGCAAATGAGCAGTATGTTTGAACACGTAGAATGCAGAACGCAACTACGTTATGCAAACGAAGAAAAGCTCGCACTTGGCAGTGAGCAAAGGAGCTTGAGACTAATGCAACTGATGAGACAGAGTACTTCCCTGAGGGACTCTCCTATAAACGTTAACACTGTTAAAGACAATACGGTTTTCGATGACCCAGTTGAAATATGTGAGCTCTTCAACTCACATTTTGCTGCTGCGTTTAGCGTGGAGAGCACAGTATTGCCTGTTACTCCGTTGGAAACAAGAAAAGTTCTGTGCAATATTTCGATTAATATTAGAAGTATCCGATCACAATTAGATAGTAGTAAACCCACAATCCACGCTGGACCCGATGGTATCCAATCATTCGTTATCAAGCAAGGATGTGAGGATGTATCCATCCTCTTACTAAATTTGTTCACGCTATCACTCCTATCCAGCACTTTCCCTCCCCATTGGATAAAGTTAAACATAATGCCCCGCTACGAAAGTAGTCCACGGCAGGAAATTAATAACTATCGTCCAATAAACCACACACCAATCTGCTCAAGAGTGTTTGAAAGGATAGTAAAAACGCCTGTTGTCTAATTCTTAAGGTCACATAACCTCATAAACCCTTAACAGCACGGTTCCATTAGTAAGCGCTCTTGCATGACATGTCAATTGGAATTTTTCAACCATACATCGGTACCTGCCGATGCAAGGAATGCGGTCATTATCATACTCCTTGACATGCAAAAGGCTTTCGATCGTGTGCCCCATAAGCGCCTGTTAATCAAAATAGCATCTCTTGGTAATCAAAACCCCGTGTAAAGCTCGATTTCGTCATACCTTGAAGGCGGAACCCAAACTGTTGAAATGGGAGAGCACTGGTCAACGCCAAAACCAGTGACTAGTGGGGTGATTCAAAGAAGCGTACTGGGACCACTGCACTTCCTCATGTATACAAATGACGTATGCGATGTTACTAAACATGGAAAACCCTTTCTGTTTGCTGAAAATACGAAAATCGTTTACATATTCCGCCAGCCCAGCAATCACGCCTCGTGTCTACAAAATATACGACACGACCTAGGATCATTGGAGTCGTGGTGCAAAACATGGCTCGTGACGTTCTCAGCAAACTAGTCGAACATTATCACCTATGACTGTCAAATACCCAATGGGTCTGTCTCACTAAGTGGTCATCCTACTGACACCGCCACATCCGATCGAGGTTCAGGAATATGGTATTTAAACTCCTTCAATCTCTCTGAACAAGTACGCATTCAGATAGCAAAAACTGAAAGGACAATAGATTGTATCAGAAAGGCATTCGGTCTACCGGATGCAAGGCTGACTGTTTACAAAACGTGCGCTTGACCTCAACTTGATCGTTGCACCTTCATTTACTGCCACCTACGCGAATTCGATAGATTTGTTTTAGAAAATCTCCAACGATCATTTACCAAAAGCTTAATGGGATATTCATCCTCACTCACCTATAGTGAACGTCGTCAAACTCTTGGTATTGATCCACTTTGGTTACGAAGACTTTGCTTGAATCTTACACTTCTGTTCAAACTGATACACTCGGACGCCATCACCACAGCGTTCGCTGTTCATTTCCAACACAGCTTCTCATAAAATCAACAAAATAAGGGTTCCACTTTACCAACCCTGTTAGCTCGCGAAAAGATATGAGCCAACTTCTTTATTGTGAAATATTCCTATATTTTCAATAGACTTCTGAATGAGTTCAGAGTCAGTAACAGCATTCAGCGTTTCAAAAAGGACCTGGACAGCTTCCTTACATCATCAGACATAATGTCAACTTTCAAAACTTTGTGTATCTTCTGATGTTATTTTTGTATGTGGTCCGGAGAACATTCAGCCTTCAGCAAGATAAACCTGTGTACCCGCCTTTACTATCAGGGTCCCATCCTAAACAGCTTGCCTGGAACTGTTTACTGCGTATCCACAGATTACTCACACCCCATCTCGAATTTGATTCATTACGCACTCACTAAACCGCATCATTGTATTCATGTACGTAACATACAGAGTTGTACTTAGAACAAAAAGAAAAATAAAAAGGCACTATATCTCACATATACACTTTCCCACATTTTTCATGTGTACCCATTCGTAATAAACTGTTCACCTTGGTAATCAATCAGACTATACTTATTGGTGGCCGGTATTGACGGTTCACTTGGCTGGCATACACATTTTTTCCACAGAAAACTGTGAAATAATACTCCATCGTTTAACTTATATATATATAACTTATATAATCTAATGACATTGTTTGTTGTCCCGCTGCCTTTAACCCCTCCTCGTTAACCAGTGGTAACTGTTGTGTGCTATGAAATATAGATATCACCCTATAAAACAATCTGACGTCTAAACTTCGGACAGAGTTTTGATTTTCACTTGATAATCATCCTGGAATTAGCCGCTGGTTACCCAATTATCGCGGGATACCATGTCAATTACTTGCCACTATTATACACTCTACTGGAAAAACACAAAAATATTATTATCGCGTGAAGTTTTTGTCAAAAATTATAACATTTACATTATTCCTCATATGACGTAATTACTTCACACTTTCCCATTTAACTCATGATATTACACTTTTATTCTTATTCCCACGAGCATCCGTTATGCGATAAAATTTTCGCGATGACTTTGCACTCAAAACCCCATGTTGGCCAAGCGATTAGCGATATTTTTGAATTTTTGACGTTTTCGAGCAGTCTTCGAGGGCGTAGGCTTAAATTGCATCGTCCATAATGGTGTTCATGGACCATTCATTGCGTTTATTCGGGACCCATGTGCATTGCCGCAGCACAGCTGTAAACGGATTTCTACTTCACTGGTTATCCTCCTTCTAACGACCCTCACAACACACCATAACAACAAGAAACGTAGGCAAGACTAGTGAAAAAAGAACTGCGTAGTTTGTGAATAAATACATTACGAAACTGAGCCACATTAGAATGTATTGAAATGCGATACCAATTTTGAGCAATGCAAGTGAACCAGCTCATTATTGTATTCCTTACGCACTCATTTCATGCCCCTAACGGTAAAACTGATCTCGTGCGCCAGAATCTATTTTACTACGCACATATATCCCAACCATGTGGCTATAGCCCACACCGTCAACGAGGTCCCGCGCTGGAGTCTGCTCAATTCTTCGCCGAATTTTGAAACTTCACGTCCTCCCTCGGACAAGCTGAATTATTTCAACATTTTTACGACTGAAGTTACGTCAAATAACGGCGAAATAACTCGAAGATGAACTTGCACGTGTAACATGCAATCCGGCTGTTTCTTCTTGGGTTGTCCGTTACACTTACGGACCAACTTTGGGGCAATGTGAAGACACCAGGGGACAGCGTTCTTCCGAAGTAGGGGTTCCAACAACAGTCCTGTAAAAGGAAGCAACAGGAAACAATCAGGAGCCAAAGTCCCAGTAAGCCATGTGCACGACTTACACAAACGAAAACTGATGCGGCGTCGACAACACAGCAGCACGCTCCGTTACGCAATTCAAATTCAACCTGCACAGTGGACCTCCGCGATCCCGGCGAATCTGGTTTGCATGCCGCACACATGTGTCTTCGCGGACTTTTCATTCACAGAGGACTGATCCTCTCGGTTGGATGATTATTTCTCCCCTCCAGTTCAGTGGTCCACGAAACATACGTATAAGGACCGGCTTGCCGACCGTGAGGTAACATGCACGAGCTCCGTGTCTTTGATTCTATTGCCTCTCCATTTCTGCATTGCGTCCTCCCATTCTGTTTGAATTCGGGATCATGATATCAAAGACAGTCCTGAGTTTTCTGTTGAACATGTGTTCTGCCGGCGACTTGCCGCCCGAGGCGTTCGAATTTGGGGTCATTTGGTAATTAGTCAGGAAGATCTGAACAACATAACTTGGGGACCTTTACCGCTGGCTTTTATTTTGGTGCAGAAAACTAGCTTTTCTATGATCACATCCGCGTGTCTGTGCTGGAGAGCGTCTGCGAGTTGACGGTGGACTTCTGGAGTCACCGTGGACTTCTGCTGAGCTTGAGTGCGGTTGCAGATTTGGAGTCATGGTCTGTCAAATGCATGCAGCGTGTCGATCCAATTCAATCCAAGGAGGTCCAGGCCAGGATTTCAGGTCAAGTAGCAGGTACTCCTGATTGATGATCCATTACTAGCTGCAGTGAAGCGAACTTCATCAAGGATCGGCAGTCAATCAGCAGTAGCGCTTCGTGTAAGTTTAGCCGTGGGGCGTATTGTAGGTTGCCAATCAGGCACCACGTGCGGCCAAAGGTTAATGTGATGTCGGATATATATAAAATAGGGCTTGGCAAAAAAGGAATTTAGGATGGAGTAACTGTGCGAGGACAACCTCCGAACTATTAACGGTAGTAAGCCTTGATAATACATCAAGCTCAACGTTCGTTGGAAGAATAGTTCGCTGTGTGCGTAATTCGACTGGTCGTGTCGGTCCTAATCAAAATGACTGGCATTTACAACCGAAAAGATTTTGAATGTAAGAAGCGTAACGATTCATGAAAGGGGGATAAGGGAAGACAAGAAACGTAGTCACCAACTTTCTATTATAGACACGACCGTTGTCACACATTCAGCACTGACAGCCACTTCAACACCTAACTTTCGGCTCACTGGTTGACCCCCAGTGTACCCTGTCTGTGGCATCAGATTTAGATACTTCAGTAAAATTGAATGTTCGTGGCAGACCGCCACACATCTCTGTGATCAGTACAGTGCTACTCAGCCCCTAGTTGTCACGCTTGTAAAAACTTACTGTTTGTATCCTAATAGCTCAATTGACCTCCTATCAAACCACAGACCAGGATAGCCGCTGTTGCATATCATGTCCACACGTCACGAACGCCAGAATACAGCTATCCATTTTGCTCAGCTCCCAATTGGGTAGAGGTTGTTTAAGCCGAGTTTTAGAATATGTCTCATTCCAGTAACTTCCGTCCGTCTATCGCTGTAGCTGTTGCACATGACACTAAAGAAGCCGAATAATGGCTGATTTGGATGTGACTGCCACCGCGTATTGTACGGCACGATGGCTTTAGATGAGTATTCGATTCCTCACTTTCCGGAATTGATGGCAAACGTATTCTTCAAGCGGATATTCACAAAAATTGATCACTTACGCACAAACAGCCAGATTCCATCAGTGCCCGAGAACATCTCGATGATGGCGGCCATATCACCGTTGGGACTATCCAATTTTATACATGCCAAATTTTCAGCGTCGCATGCACAATGTTTGTAGCGGACTGGGCGCTGTTTACCTGCGCTTGGGTGTCTTCGTCGCAAGCTCTTCCCAGAAAGAACAACGTGTTCACTTGTTTTCAATGTTGGTAGATACCGCTCAAATAAATGCTGGTTTGGGATGCTCCAAGTAACCTTATCGGGTACGGAATTAACCCTTTTCCCGGTAAGGTGTGAGCAGTGGTATATGATCCCAAGCCCACTTCGTTCAAACAGCTTGGTAGGCTTAGGGTTTGGTTGATTTTCATCGCCATTTTATTCCTAATTGCGTACCTCTAACACAACCATTCTCTGACTTGACCATAGGTAAGGCACACTCATTTTCATTTACAGCTCCCGCAAAAATGCCTTTAATGCCAGGAGTAGTTATCGCTGGTGTAATATCGTTTTCTTGTCATCGGCCGTCCTCCTGTTTGGCTTCAACCGTGGATACATCAGACGTGACTGTGGGTTCGGTCTTGCGGCAACGAAATGGTGCCCCGTAGCTATCTTTAGGCGTTCAAAACAATCAACTTCCGGTGGAGTTATTTCGGATAGAATTTATTAGCGATATATCTCGGTATCCGTTACTTCTGTGCCATATTTGGAGGCAGACACTTTTCGTCTTCGCAGATGGTATTTTATTACTTCACGTGGTAGTCTCGTCATCCGAAACCGACTGTCATCGGGACACCCGACACCTTGTTTATACCAGCCATACCGTAGGTATCTTGAACACTGCCGTCCATAATATGTCGTGTATCAGTGCTACAACTAGCCTGAGGGAAGGCTTGAGAAATCTCGAATCAATCGCAGCTGCACAGATCGACTGTCTGGAGATAAAACAACTTGGCCGCTCAAGTTCTGTCAAACTACAGCACTTCCTTGTCTATTCGTCCGAGAGTTTGCATGTTAGTGACACCGCACGAAACATCCTTTCCTCAAATGTTTGCTGGCTTTTGGCCATCAGGTATTTGAAACGTGGCACGGCGTGCCTTATATGAGTGTACTATATGAAGTTGCTCCAAAGCTTTCCATCTGGCAGTCGACAGACTAGTTGAACGTTTCCAATAACGTTCGGAAATTACTCTATCTGCTAGTGACAACGTCTCTCGCAAGAAGTCTCGTCGTTTGTCTTTTTTTATCCTAAACAAATTGAAAGCTGTCGTATCAAAGAACAACGGATAATACCAGCAGTAAGTAAGTTTTATTAGAGTAACCGATTCACGATACGTTACGGAAAACTGTCAGTTCACACAGTACGGGCAGCCAATGCCCGCACGTCTCATCGATCGCTTAACGGTCAGAACAATCTGACTTATCAATTGCATGGCTTACTGGAATTCGATTGGTCACGACATCACCTCCGCCCTCCGCGTTTGACATTACGTATTTCAGCGTTTTATATTTTGTCCTTCTCGATCTTCGTGAAAGACTTTGGGTTCTTGGTATTTGGGCACTTACTACCGGCTCAGCGATTGTCGGTTATTCTCTAGGTTTCGTGTTCATTAAAGCAGTACACACCCGTCTTTCATTGACCATTGCATTGTTATCCAATATGTAGGTTCCTGGAGCTCTCACTTCTTTCACTACCACCGGCGCCGAAAGCAAACTTTCGCCTTTTACATTGTGTTTTTTCCACTCTCACGTAAGTGCCAACTGTACATTGATTTCCTGCTTTTTTGTAGCTCTCTTGGTACCCTTTCCTCCTCTCCAATTCTTCTTGATTCATTACCGATCTTTTTATGTCCGCCGCATTAAGTTTTGTTCATATCTCTACCAAACATTAATTTTGCTGGTGTCACACCTGTAGCAGTATGCGGTATGGTTCTGTAAGCTGTCAGTAATGTCAGGAACGCTGATTCCCAAGATTCACCTTCCAGTCGGGCTGACTGTATCGTTTCCTTCAGCGTCCAATTCAGGCGTTCCATCGTTCCAATAGCCAAAGGGTTGTATGGAGCAGCGTGCACATTACGGATATCATGAGGATTCAAAAACCGACTGAAATCGTAGGTGCGAAACTGGGGCCTATTATCATTTACGATCTCCTCCGGTAAGCCGAATCGCGCGAACAAGTGTCGTAACCGGTTAATAATGACAATCGTTGTAGTCTCTGCACATAAATGAGCCTCCGGTCATTTTGTATAAAAGCAAGTAGCCACAAGAACATTCTTTTTGTTTGTGGAACGTTTTTAAACGGGCCCATTATGTCTATTGCCAGCCATGTCCACCTGGCCATCCTGAAACCTCTGACCAAAGTGTTGGCGTCACCTTTCGCTCGATTGTTCAACCTCACATTAGAAACAAAGGTAATTGTGAGGAACTGAAAACAAGCCACTATAATTCGATCTTCAAAGATGGTAACTGGTCAGAGGTCGGACATTACAGACCAGTAAGCCTGGCTAGTATCGTCAGCAAAATCTCTGAACGCATATTATGTGAAAGGATCTGTCGATTTCTCTGCGAGCAGAAGTTCTTCAAAGCGTCTCAACATGACTTTTCTAAAGATAGATCTTGTCTCACCATTCTGCCGATGTTTTTAGATACTGTCACGGAGAAGCTGGATAAAGGGAAAGTGTTCGAGATGTGCCACCTAGATTTCCAGAAAGCCTTCTACTCTGTCAACCACAAGCTTTTGGGCTGGAAGCTACGAGAAGCTGGAATTTCCCCTAGAATCTGCAGGTGGATACAGACGTTCTTAGTTGGAAGATCGTGCAGGGTGAGAGTAAGTGGAGTACTGTCAGACAAGGGTTCCCCGTTAAGCGGAGTATCTCAAGGGTCAATCCTCGCCCCTCTGCTCTTCCTGGTATTGATAAATGACTTGACCGACAACCTGGTCAGTCCATGTATGCAGACGACATAAAGCTGGTGGGAAATGCCCTGGACTCGGGTGCCCTCCAGTAGGACATTCTGAAGATCTGTGAATGGAAGTTGAGGTGGGATTTACCGCTGAATGTTCTCAAAAGTCATATCCTTGCTTATGCTTCTCAGTCGACCCCTAGGTATATAAAGGATGCACATGGACGGAGGGTCGAACTCGCAACTAAACTGCAAACGAGAGGCCTAGGTACTCAGGTCACTAGCACGTTTGCTCCAACTGCTAAGTGTGCTGTAGCCGTGACAAAAGCACGGCCAGCGTTATACCGACTAAAATTTGCGACCGCCAACCCATGTCCAGCAGTGTTCATTCCACTGTACTCGGCCACAGTTCGCCCCCACTTGGAATATTGTGCCCAGGTTTGGTCACCGCATCTAAAGTAGAACATAGCTGTACTCGAAAGAAACAAAAGCTCGCCACACGTGTTGTATGGGTATGAGGGGTCTAAACAACCAAGACCGACTAAACTCGTTGAACTTATTCTCGCTCGAACGCCGGCGGATAATAGGAGACGTTATTGAGGTGTACAAAATTACCCACCACACCGGCACAAGTCCCCTGGCATGTTTGTTTTTGATACGTCAGGACAGAGGTTTGAGAGGTCATGGATTCACGATCAAGGAAACAAGATTACGATTGGCTGTTCAATTTAACTTTTTCATTAACCGGGTAGTTAACTCGTGAAACAAATTACCTGCGAAGATCGTGGAGGCTTCCAGCGGAGTGATATTCAAAGCAGAGCTAGACAAATGTTGGAGCAACCTTTTTCCTACTCTGCACTATTCCAAAAATGATTTGCTTCTGCTGTTCATGGCGACTAAGGTTTGTCATCTCTTTCTTTTATCCCTCTCCTTAGACCACTATGGAACGCATCTGAATCGACAGAAAACGCAGTCTGGTCAATCTGCGGATCACACCAGTCAAACATCAAGACGTCAACAGGCGCAGGCCTTCATCAAATCCTGGATTTGAAGTCAAAATTGAAATTGAAACTTTACCCAAGGTTGCATTGGGTAGTCGATGGGCTGTATAGGGGCACCGATAGGTTTTGAACTGTTATCAGAATGATGGTAAGCCGCATAATCCTTAACAGCCGTTTCCAAGCTCAAATTCATCGGCGGCCACCAGTAGTATTCACGAATTCGTGCCTCGGTTCTTACAATACTAGGATGTCCTTCATATCCACTTCTAAGTACATCCGCAATGAGAGATTCGTGCATCACGAAGCGGGCCACACGTAACAGACACTGGTTAACGACAGCTAATTTGTCCCGTATGGTATGATAAGGAATCGGTTCTGCCTTCAGAAGCTTTCGGTCGGGCCAGGAGTTTATCACATGCTGTTGAACTTCCCTAAGTAATGAATCGTCCACAGTACCTTCTTGAATACGTTTTAAAGTAATTGTTCTTGTGCATCTGTCGTTCAGACACGAAATCATTCTGTCGTCATTGATGTCTTCATTTTCCCCCTTATTAGTATCAGGCAAGCGTGATAGCGCACATGCTACCTGATTATGGGCGCTGGAAACATGCTGCCTTTGGAAATCGTAATTGAGTAGGCGGGCTTACCATCGGCTAATGCGAATGAGCTTTTGACTTTTATTTCCCCGTCAGAGTAACGATGTAAGGGAAGCGTGATTAGTTCGTAATATCGAGCGACGACCAACCAACTACAGATGCTACTTTTCGCATGCCCACACACAAGCTAGGGTTTCTTTCTCTCCTGCGGAGTAATTCATTCCAGTTGGTGATGATACTCGTATAGTGTACGCCACCACCCTTTAAATTTCCCTTTGGAGCTGCGAGAGAACAGCACCTAAAACAACATTAGATGCATCAGTGAAGACAATCTTAAGACTACTCTCATCGAAGCAACCAAATTTCGAATAATCCGGTAAGCAGCCTTTTGTTCTTTGCCCCGAACGAAATCAGTATTTTTCCTGAGTGTTCCACGTAGTGGTTCCGTGATCGTGGCGAAATTACAAAAATGTTGGAGGTAATAATTACAGAGTCCTAAAAATTGTCTCACCTTGTCACTTGTTAGTGGCATAGGATAGTTCAGAATTGCAAATGTATTGTTGGTGCATGACTTCACAATTACGTCCGATATGGTATGGCTTAGGAACTCGACTTCTTGTACATCAACTTGGAACTTTGTCAGATTCAACCAAAGATTCAGTTTATTCAGACGACTGAGAACAGCGTGTAATTCGCATGATGTTAACCTGCGGATTTACCGGAAACACAAATATCGTCCACACATCCAGTGAGTTTAGAAGATGAAACTGTCATGAACTTTCGCCATGCGGCGGGGGCACTGCTCAATCTCAAAGGAAGGACTGTACTGATATAAGCAATATTGTGTTAAAAATATCGTAAGGGGTCGTGAATCTGGACATATTGTTGAGACACACGGACAACGTAACAAATCCTTTAGTCGGTACAGGGTTGCTGGAATAACTTCCGAACGTATGCGAAAGTGATATTGGTAAAGTCACCAGGTACTTTTTATAAAAATCCAGGAGTACAGTTGGAATTGGTGAGGCTAAATTCATTTCCATGCACAACGAAATCGTTCTACCATCGACTTCAAAAACACATTACGTACGTCAGCGATTGGGAGAGGGGATTCATAGGCTTTCAATGAATGTTGTGGTTTTTTCTCATGGACTGAAAAAATATGTTCACTCCTCGAACATTCCGTTAACTTGACATCTTCCGACGTTTCCGTGACAGCAGCAACTGATTTGGAGCGACAAGCTCGCGCAAAGTGACCAGGTTTATTACGTAATCTGCATGCAGCTTTGACTGTGAGGCATTTGTTGTAATTAGCCATGTGTTTTGGACTTCCGCACCGGTAGCATGTCGTATGTTTCGAATAATTCAAACAGGAACCCGCAGTTTCTTTCACACAAGAAAACACTACAGATTGGGATATCGTAGAAAACTATTTACTTTGATCATCGACCCGACCCTTGACCCTTGCCAGATCGCAAGCCCTCTCTCATGTAAGCTTCACCGACTTCCTGGCCAATAGTGTCTCTCTAATTCCTGAGTCACGGACGCCAGAAACCAACTGTTGTGTCAGAAAAACTTCCTCAATTTTATTTTGCGGCACCGTATCGTGCTCACATTGGCGGACTGAACAAAGCAATCTAGAGATAAATCCGTTCAAATCTTCTCCTGCCGCTTGACGTAACGACGAGAATTGGAACCCTGAAGTATAAGTATCCATCCATAATCCCCAATGCTTATCGAGATCAGATAGCGCATCCGAAAACGTAACTTTCGACTGTAGGTTTAGTACATCGAACAACCGTCTACATTCGTCCCCCAATCTCAATCTCAGTAAATTCAACTTGTGATCCTTAGTCGGTCTGATCTCGCAGCTGAAAACTGGCAACATTTCCACGTATTCGATGAATGTAGATTTCCACGTCCATTTTTCAACCAAAGGTTGCACGGTAGGATCGGTTCAAAATGAATCCGGGGTTTGTAGTGAATTTGACATAATGCAGGTTTGATCGAGCGACGCCAATTGTTGTATTCAAGAACGACGGAAAATACCAGTAGTATGTAAGCTTTATTAGAGCAACCGTTTTCACGATACGTTACGGAAAATCTGTCAGTCCATACAGTACGGGCATCCGCTGCCCGCATGTGTCATCGATCGCTTGAAGGTCAGGGCAATCTGACTGGCCAACTGCATGGCTTACTGCGATTCGATTGGACACAACAAAAGCCTATCTACAAACCACTCCAACTCGCTTCGTCTGTGGGAGCTGTTTACGTGTACCCGGAGAAGGGGTGGATCCATGCGGAATGGGACCCATCGGTTTTGAAACTTACGGAAACGTTCAGCCCAGCAAATGCGACTACTCTGACCAATCCCGCTGACAGAACAGTCTACGGCAACATACGTCGATATTTTTCTGTCAACATATTCCTACTTTTTGGTCCATGATTTGCTCCTCATCGAACTTTGCAGCCACCATACACAGGTCTGTTCGGCGTCATCAGACAGTGCTATATAACGATGTACTACCGAACACATGGTTATAGCTATCAACAGTTGATGCACAATCAGCAGCAACCTCTTTGATTACCATTTTGGCTGACTTTAACACAAATTCGGCTACCGGCATGTGTTGATTTTGCTGAGGTCTGTTGCATTATTTTGAGATTGATGTGCTTTGGTTGATTAGTGTTGAAGGGTGGACCTATGTTTCATTATATTCCCCGAGAATAGAAAGCATTAATCATTTTGTTCTTACATCAGTTACTGTAACCATTTCTCTTACTATTATTCAGTTTGAGCCTTGTACATTTTTGAATGTCAAAATAAAACATTCTTCTTCCATATTCTTTCTTGAGTAGCCTATGATTCTTACCATTTCTCGATGCGTGAACAATAATTTTGCTCCGACCCAACCAAAGACCATTTGTTTGAGTGAGCTCAACTCCGTTTTATTGTCCCTCATTACTGAGCAGTGCCTAGTTGTCAGATTTGTTTTACAGTCATATAATGTATTCAATTTCTGGGGATTTTTCACATTCGAGGTGAGATATGTACTTTTCATGTACACTGATCCAAATATTGCGGTGTTAAATCCAGTTTTCACGAGCGTCTTCTCATTAACCGTTTCGAAGTTAGATTATCTTCTCTACCGTTGGATATTGAGATAAGCATCAGATTACGCGTAACTGGTCGTGAACTTGAATCGTTAGCGAACGATTCAATAGCATGAACGACGTGGAAGTACCAAGACAGACGTGATTGAAATTTACAGAAGAAACTGTGATGTGTAGGTCACGTAAGTGTTGGGCGCATACAGCTTTTGTTGTTTCCTTTCTTTAGCCCGTCGGTTTTAGAAAACAGAAATGCAGTAGACTCTGTCAACAAGCGGAACCTTATTCTTGGCCAATATCAAAACGAATATTAGGTGTAGTTATCGTGTTCATTTAAAGCAATGCTTGCTTTAGATATGGTGGACTAATCACACAACATCAAAGTTTGGCTTAAGCGAGATCGTACTTCATGAGGAAAACATGAAACTTGAAAGTCTACCAAAAATGCGAACAAGGACTAATTATGATAAACCAGACCAACACCACGAGTCTCTTGTATGTTGTGCTCAAACCAGCAATAACGTTTGCTGCATCGAGGTGAATTGCCAAAAGGCCTTTCAGCTACCCCGGGTACCAATACTTAGTAACCTTCCAGGCTATCGGTTCTCAATTACCTTCAGTTGTTTCTTTTCTCCTCTCAACAATCGTCGACATAAGCTGTATGACTAGAATGAAGTGAACCATTCACTTCATGTCAACAGTTTCAGCTGACTGAAACGTTTGTTGCATTGTTGAAGTCGATGATCTAGTTGTTGTTAATTAGAATCACCTTAGTAATCCAATTCATTCACCATCGATAATATGTCGCGTATGATCAACAACCTTTTTGCTACCAACCTCTGAATAATGCCACACATTTGTTTGAACTGGTAGAGATACAGAAATGCACTCGATTACTCGAACAAGCGACTCAAGCGATAGGTTTGCCTTCCGTTATGTTGTACTGCTGTTTCCTGTTATTGGTCGCCAACTTGCGCGATTGTTCCGTTTGTAGGAGATATATCCCATAGTTTCTTATTACGTTATTCTAAGCAGACGTGTACGACCGAATACGACCGTATACGACTAACACCCTTTTGAACTAGTTATTGCCGTTTGGGATGTATTGTGGAGCAATAATTCCTTGCTCCTTGGTTTGTACGTCCAGTTTCCTTAAGCATAGGCTAAAATCACTCAGAAGTCATAAAGAGAAGGCTAACTCTGCAAGCGAACTTTATTTAATGATTGACTCACTGTACACAAGCGGACCTCAATTCAACAAGTATGGACGCCAGGGAGAATGGAAATGAGATAACACTGGGCGCAACCACACGCCAACCATCATACAGGAAGAATGTCAACGGAAACTCCAATCGACCTTCAGAAGTTTCACAGGCTTCGGTCTGGTTGGACGGTGTCCTCAACGTTGATAGCTAAAACATTGGAAGTTTAAAGAATGTAGCCTACAATGGTAAAGATTATGCGGAATCATTATATAGCCAGCGGTTAACTTGCGATACCCACGTCAGCACACTCCATTCGATGTTAGTGGTTTGTAGTAACTTCACATTCACGAGGTAGTGTAAACGGATACGGTGGTACTAGAAAAGCAACTCTCATGTCGCAGGGAGCTTAGGATTTTGGGGACACTGATCTCAATATGGAATTAATCACTGTCGAACTGAGACGTTTCAGAAGTTTTGTTACACATCAAGGTTCTGCTGACCAGAGAGATACAAGAGGTAGGAAAGTAATGAGTGCAACACGAAATCTGAAATCCTACCAATACAGGGACAACTCGAAACACGCTAGGTGTGAAGTGCAACACGTGGTGTATTTTTATTTAACTGATAACAATAACGTGTGTCCTTCTTATACGCAGAGCAATAAGATTGATCATTTATTCCCATCAACCATAGCACGTCACAAAACATTTGACCAGAACGCGGGCTGTAGACTTCTACTCTTCTGCGCTTATTGCCCAGCTGCTTGCCTCGGACTATCTCAGTATTAGTTTGTTCATGTGTCGCTATTGAGTAATCGTGGGTTTCAAATGGATTGGGTTATCCCTAAATATGTCCCCTGTTTTGTCCAAAACGACAGTAAGCCATCGTGTGCGTACGCAGTCCGCAAATCCTCTTTTCAGTGTTCGAGCAGGACAGTATCACCTCTCTTACTAATATAGGATTAGAGTGTCACAGAAGTGTCGCATTTACAGATAAGTGTAACATATACAGCCGGGTGACCACATGCATATTATTGGTTGTTTCAAGAGTATTATTATTATTTGCACATGTGAGTGGTCATCTCAGTACGGTTGTCTCCATTTTATCAACGAGCACGCAGGTAATTTGTTTTCTCGTCCTCCCGTTCCCTTTCTCTTTCTTTATGTACAAGCCTGAAACCCTGTTTTCGTAAGTTACGGGTATCAGGCAGACGATGCCTGGAGTGGGATCCTCACAATCGGAGCGCAGGAGGCTGTTGCCTATCAGCACAAGAAACTGGACCACCAGACTACCAGCCGCCACGTTAACTGAACCATATGCCCTGAACCTTCTGGGAAACAAATGCCAACCAGTTGAAGCTGGGTAACCGAAATAACCCTAATATACCAGATTTTCACCCGAATCTTAACCACTATGTCACAGTTCAACATGTGGTTCTCTGGTCATTGATAATCATTTTTAAACAACAAAGTAGTTTTATGCATAAATTTCAATCAATTTAATTTCCAATTAGTGTTCGTTCGGCCGATCCAAAAAAACTTACTGACACCTGGCGTACTGCCGGCCGACTTGACCGAGTCACCCATAGGTTTACCGAGCTAATGAGTCTGTTTGTCTCAGTTACGCGTGTTGATGTATATTTCCAAGCATAATTATTCATGTCCCTAGGTAAAAAATAGCTGAACATAACATAAAAAGGGGGTATTGCAGATTCCCTTTATCAGCCCTTATATGTCTGTTAGTTATTTTGTGGGTGGTAACTCTATACTTCCTCCAAATCGGACAATAGGAAGTTCCAGCCTTAACTGCTCACAAGTAAGCTGACCAGTGAGTATGAAGCCGGACAAGTCTTGTGCCGCACTAGACTGTGTAATTGAACTGAAGAGGAAGTCCGATAGTCGTGTTCGTCATAATGGGTAAATAAAGAGGAGGGACTGTTAGGAACACTGCTGAATGTTCGTGTAGGATGATCAGATAATCAGTGAAACAGGTTAAACTAATATATTGGTCAAATATTGTTGGGACGGGAATACGAGCTTGATGCTGTAACGTTTGTCGGAGCAATGTCACTTGGTGCGTAATTGTGACCGCTCTCTCTGCTGTTCCAATCCTGGCCATAGTGCGTCGTGCGTGTAGGTGCGTCGATTGTATCGAGTCTACTTGGAGCATTCCAGTTAGCTAAGTGTGTACGGAACGGGAGTCTGGACCGAAGAACTTACTCAATGTGCATGCCAACAACCCGAGTCGGATGGGCGAATGCGCTCAACACATCGCCGAAACCGCAGCTAGACTAGCTGGCTGTGGAGAGGGGTGTACGAATATTTCCAGCACAGTTGCTCAGTTTAGCCGCGCAATTCGAAAAGGGCGAGTAATTACTGCGTGGATACTTAAGTTGAAGGTTCCCATATAATTGTAATTTTTGACAACTTTTATACCGTACAGTCTGCTCACATTTTATCCACGTCCTCGTCTGTTTAAAAAATATCCTTATATAACAAATTATGATGACCAAAACCGGTCGTCAAACAAGATCGACTGGTGTCAAAACCACTTGTCCTAGCTCTAAAGTAGATATTGAACGAACTAAGGGCAAATGTTCTAGGCCCAAAGCACACAAAGGCTCTTCCAAAGATGCTGTTTTAAAGGGGGTGAAGATAAACTGGTGGTTCCTTCCAGTACCCATCTAACTAAGAACTGTTCTATCCCCCTAGACAATTTATTGCCGGAGTTGTTTGGTAAGGTATCTAAACTGGAAGCTGAACTTTCCCAACTAAAAACAAGCTATGCTGTATTCGATTCTCCAAAGGAGAATCTTATCTCCCTATCTTACAACTTCAAAGTGCCGGAAAGTTCCAAGATGGATAACATGGAGAGCGCAAGCATGTTTCTCAACACGCTGACAACAGAAATCACAAAACGGATGCGTTGAACATATAATGCCATCGTATTCAATGTGCTAGATAAGCTTCACCTCGATGACATTAAGATTCTACTCACGAGGACTACTAACATGGACCCGACACTATATACCTGCATTCGTCTCCGTAAGAAGAATCAAAAGATCTGCTGCCCGCTTTTGTTCAAATTCCAGAGCGAAACAATTGCAACACAGTTCATCCAATGTCAGGACCTTATCAAATCCCTTAAACTGATAAGAATTATGCGGGATAGAACGCCACTTGAGAGGGAGTATCAAAGTCGCTTATTGCGCAACACCGTCACCTTCAAGTGTGTGGCCCAGGACGCACCCAAACAAGGCGCGAAAATGTCCAAGGGTAATGAATCGGGTCCAGCTGAGTGTGTAGTTTCGTCCTGTTGTATCACACCTGAGCATGACAGTGTACCTCTTGAAAGCACGGACAACACAACGGAGGAAAACATACTTGTCGACTTGATCAATTTAACAGTAGATGTTGACACTTCCAACAACCTGCCGTACGAACTGGTGGCCCTGTCGAGGTGTCAACTTGCAAACAACAGCATGGAGATAAATGTGCCCAAATTGAACCAAATGGGACGTCTGGATCTCAACCTGTCTACGCGGCACCTAGATCAGAGAAAGTAAGGCTCAGACCATCTACTAGTCAGACACACGCCGGCATCCCAACTTTAGACTTATCCAAGAGAAACCGAACAACCGGCCACCAGTGGAGCACTGGCTTTAATAAACCCTCCTCAATTCAATATCCTACGAGTCGCTCGTGCATACCCTCTCCGCATTACAAGGGAAAAGATAGGCATGTAAACTCATTATCCCCCCCAGTGGAGCATTGACTTTAATAAACCCTCCTCAATTCACTATACTACGAGTCGCTCGTGCATACCCTCTCCGCATTACAAGGGAAAAGATAGGCATGTAAACTCATTATCCCACCCAGGGAAACAAAGAATGTATCTATTACCAACCCCTAATCTCCGGCCTCTTCCTAACAATAGCAATCTCTTGCGTAATACACCTTTTAAAGCAAGACAACCAAAACCCCACTATTTCTACGAGAGTTGATTATTCCATGCTTAACGCCCCCTTTGATACTAACTCCCACAATATTAATGCTCACCTAAATGCAACCCGTGGTCCCTTCACTGACAACCTGCATGTAGATATGACCA
>JTDE01000101.1:381797-394578 GCA_014338405.1 Paragonimus skrjabini miyazakii | reverse complement strand
AGTGGGAATCAATGTTTTCTTCAGATAAATAACGAGCATCAAATTTGGTCATCATCCGTCGGATAAGTGAGCATTGACTCGCGTACATATGGCCAGCTACCTTAAAGCATGACTAATAAGCAATAAAAAAACAAAATGCGCGTTTTCAATGATAGGGTGGGACATGTTATGCATGTTTACACCACACAGCAGGTAGAAACAATCAGGTGATAACGTAGACCGTTTACCATCAAAAATACTATCGGGAAAACAGGCTGAATATGTAATTCCGATGTGTAACTAAGCAATAACCGTGGCGACATAGTTTTTATTGAGAATTACCGTGATATTTGGTGTACAATGCGCTGTGAACACAACGTGGTTGAAAATTACAAATTCTGTCATATCTCCGGAACCGCGCAAAATTGAGCGCTTCGACAACATTGAAAGATGTATTCCACCACGAAAATTTCAATGGAAGCAGTTTCAGAACGTCAAATCGATTAGGAAAACCAACATTATGCTTTTGTCGAAAAAAATGGCGACACGTTTTTTTCAACGAAAGTGCAAATATGGGCGAGTTTTAAGTACACCTGATTTTCCCCCTTGCAACACCACTAGTATACTCGAATAAATCTCTATATTTGTCCCGTAATACGCATTTTAATATTTCATTAAAAATTTGAAAAATATCTTTTCGCGCCTAAATGGCCGTTTCCAACTCGTTTCGGCCTTGAAACACCATACCGGAGAACTACACAATTGCCTTTATTCATTCAATTTTATTCTCTGTTACTGTCGAAATTACGCATCCGCAGACTTTTACTTCGTCAGACGTTTTCTTCAATGCTGTTCCAGTCCCGATTGCGCCTTTTAGGGAGAACAACCCTCGAAGCTGGTCTGCTTAGCTGGAAGCCACTTTTGTGGTGAGATACATCACCATGGAACTGACGAAGTTCCACCGTGTGGTTGCTGCTCTTCCGCCTCACATCATAGATTAGGTGAATGACATTTTGAAGCTTCCAGACTCCGCTAAACCATACGAGCAGCTTACCGAGACCGTTATCGAGCGCATTGGCGTTTCGGATCATCAACTCATTGCCCAGCTGCTGAGTTCCACCAAATTAGGCGACCAGAAACCTTCACAGCTTCTACGCCATATGCAGCGCCTTGCTGGCTGACCTAAGCCCTAGGAGTCCTTCTTGAAGTCGGCATAGACCCAACGACTACCTAGGGATATACAAAACATCCTTAGTGCTACTCCTCAAGCGCCCCTGTCGGGCCGATACCGCCGATCGCATCTGGGAGACATACGGAAAACAGGTTTCCCAAGTATCTGCGCCACCGCAGGAATCACTGGCACTTCTGACCGACCGTGTGAACGAACCCGCACGTCAGATCCAGGCGCTCAGCACTCGAAGCTTGCACCCGCACTCAACCTTACGTAGGCCCAACAGAAGAGCCTCCAGGTCGATTTCTAGGAGGCGACGAGTGCCCACAGGAAGTGTCAACCCCGACTACTGTTGGTACCACCAGCAGTTTGGTAACCGTGCCCGATTCTGCTGCAGTCCCTGCTCCTTTTCCAAAAAGAACTGGGGAAGCTAGCCGGCTAGCACTTCGCGACGACCGACGTTGATGACTCTCGAAGTCGCCTGTTTTTCATTGGAGACCGCGAGTCGGGAGTTCGCTACTTCATCGACATAAGTGCAGAGATCAGCGTCCTCCCATCGAATTCGCGCAAACGACTTACGCAGGTGCAGTCAACCTTACGAACAGCAAACGGTACGCCTATTACCGTTTAAGTCCAGCGTTCGCGCATATTGAACTCAGGCCTCTGCCGCACGCTCCGATGACTCTTCACCGTTGCTGATGTCCAAATACCAATAATTGGCCTCAACTTTCTCTAGCACTTCTACTTGCTTGTCGACGCACGATACTGTCGGCTAGTCGACCGCAAAACGAACTTGTCTGTTACCGGGACTCTGACCAATTTTAGGATATTATGAAGTTTCATGCACCATATAGTACTTTGAACCTCACAGGTCTATAATAGAATGTGCTGACGTCTATGCCCGGCAGCCAGCCAACGTGCATCCTATAGTCGCCACGCCACGACCCATGGCTAGACACTGACGTCTATGCTCGACAGTCAGCCTACGTGCACCCTATAGTCTCAACGCCACGACCTATGGTTGGACGCACTGACGCCGCAACAAATGATGAAAATAAAATGGAGACGTTGGAATTCATTTATTACAAGTACAAGTACATTTATTACGAATACAAGTGGTTTTCTGCAGCCTCGTTGCTTTCCGTTCTGCTTCAGTATAAGTCCTCCTCGTGCTGTGTGCGCCTATCTATAAGTAAGCGTTAGGTAACTTCAGAGGCGTGGCATAGCCTACCATGACCGATGAGGTCCGTGACATCACTTGGTAATACTTTACCTCGGACTAGTTTGGGTGGATGAACAATACGAAGATCATCGTTCGACGTAACTGGGTCATCAGAAGTTACGGATGCTGGACGGGGTCTCATTTCCGATTTCAATGCCGGAGGCAATACGTTGTTTGAGGTAGATACAACTAAATCCGAATACTTCATGAAATAACGGCGTGCCTGGTGAAGGGTTTGCAGCTGTCCAGTGCAGGAAAGTCAGTACGATAAATCAGTATTGTTCATATATTCTGATGGAAGAATTAGTCGGTCGCTATCGCACCGGTAACCATTCATGTTAACAGGATCACCACAATATCCACAGGGCACCCCATGTTAACATTTTTCCCCATCTTGGCCGCTTCGAACTGCACGATGGAACAAGGAGGAAGTCCTTCTGTGGTAAGGCCGCTTTAGCTTTCGCGATTGAATGGTGCATGAAAGCTATAATAACTTTGAAAATACGGCTGCCATTCCCGGGATTAACATCCTGCAGCTTCGCCAACCTTTGGTGCAGCGTTTTGTAATCCGGTTGAAATGGATTAGCAACAGTGACAGTTATCTCTCGGCGAAACATGCTGTTTTCAAGCAAATTGTACTCTGCAAGCCACCGGTGATGAATTGGGAAACGGCCTAGAACAAATGCGGTTTTCGTCAACAACGACTCACTGTTTGGATAAAAATCCTTCTTGAAGACGGACAGCATGCGAATGCATGGTGACCACATGGACCGGTGGAAGTTGCACTCACACTTGCCATCACTGATTTTCACAGTGTACTATGCACCCTCATGGCTCACATGAAACTAAAAATTGATACTACATAAGGTGCGGTTACCTTGAACTCTTCCTGTCGTTTACAATACAGCAGGGGAGCACAATTACCGAGAGGCTTCAAAATTAATTGACTGGCGAACGTCATCAGCCGAGACAGTATATTCTTGACGTACGCGTACAAGCTAGCTACCTCACGGCGGTAACAACCATAGGTGCACTACATCTCAAACTCCCACATCAGCCACTCGGTGTGGGGCCAAATTTTACTGATGGCCGTGGCTAAATGGTCCCGTGGATGAGTACGCTTCTCAAGTCGCTCACTGGCATTCTCCAGACGGTTGTTTGTTCGGGTTCCGAAATGAACAACGTCTGATTGTGCATGGATAGTCCAATCAGGCTTTATAAAAAGCCAGTTGCATATTAGGTAGTTCATAAAACTCGGGTCTGTATGTCTAATTAACGCAACAACTTGGTTGAACCTTAACCATAAATGGGCAAACGTTTTCACTCACTCATTCAAGTTATCTAAAGTTGCCATGCGATCAAACAAATAGCGACTTCTAAATGAGTTGGTTTAAACGGAGGTTACAGGGTTAACGACACCAACTTGGGTGTTTCCTTACGGCATGTTGACCATGGAAATAACAACATTTTGTCGCACCCAAACATGAGTCGCGCTGCTCGCATTAGGGCCGCCATTTTGTCCATCACAAACGTTTTCGCAGGCATGTGATTCCCCATCACATCACGAAATATTTCAAACAAACGACGGAGAGAAACGTACTTTTCACTCCGAACATAGCCACACCTCACGGGTCCTCCATGGCTCATCCTGTATGTGACAAGAAATTGATATAGCTTCAAGCTACAACCGCAAATGTGAACTGATAAAGGACCCACTTGCGGCGGTTGGTTCCACGCGTGGCATTGACGTTGACCACATCGGCAGAACGTCTGAACAACTGTACTTGTTCCTTCCGCGCGGAGCATATGTGCGTGTATCTATTACCATTGTCTTTAATGACACGCTATACGCTGTTTTTCTCTAAGTAATCAAGAATTGTAGGTGGATTTTCTGCAACATTAATGTACACAAACTAACTTACTTGCTGTCGGAGGTTTTAAACGACGACGGATGTTGCACGAGCACTGAGCAATTGAAAGTAACTCAACTCACTAAACACGTCGTGATCCGCGACTTTCGCTCCTTCATCCCTTGTACTTGGTAAACCTGTACGCCATCTACCACAACCTCACTATTACTAACACTCAAATCATCACACTTCAAGCGTCCATTGCTTGGTGTTTTGCTTGAACCACGCACGTACAAAATATTATGGTCGTTCATATATTTCTCCGAACGATTTCAAAATTCCAGGAAGCTAGAAAATTCTCGATCCTCGAATAGATCATTGAATCAGCTAGAATCAAATTTATAAACAAAAACTCATTTATTAACATAAAACGATTAACTATTAACTGAACTCAAACAGATACTCCACATGGAAACTCATAAGTACAATAACAACACCCACCATTAATATTTTCGCTCTCCGCGCGAAATGAAGGTAAACCAACTTTTGAGCTATACCACCGAAATATTGCCAGTTGTTCACGGATCTCTTGTAAATTCGCTGTTTTACGACAGATTTCACTCCCTACGGATAATTTTCATCCACTTCATGTTGTTGCGTTAACGCCGTTTGAATTGCGCGCTTCCGGTTGTCGTCGACAACGTATCATAAAACCCAATAAGTTTCAAAACGAATTGTATGACATAAGCCGCATTCCACATCTTTATTTCAAAATTTGTTTGTGCGTGTCATTTTATTAAAGTCGGTAGTGGCGCCTCCGGTGTAACCCCACGTGCTCGATGGACGGCAAGAAATCAAAACATAGACGTAGTCATGTGGATGTCGGCGTACGTGTTTTGGTACCGATAGATGTATATTTGTCTTCCAGGCTGTCCAAGCAGCTGAACCATTTGCTGTGCAATCGGAGAACAAGCGTCCTACTTTGGACTGTAGTCAATGGCCGTTGCTGTTAAAGGTGATGATAATTTCCTGCCTCTTATTCAGTAGAATGTTCACCTAATGAATGTTCGCGAATGTCACTTCGAGGCTGATACTACCGGGTTCTCGCCACTCCATCGCCCCATAGACGAGCACATACAGTATGATCTGGAACACCTATTAAATATTGTTATTTTCTTGTCTTTAGAACGGGTGTTATAAATTTAGACAAACCTTCTAATCCCTCATCACACGAAGTTGTCGCATGGGTGAAAAGGGCTCTTGCGGTCGGCAAAACTGGGCATAGTGGTACATTAGATCCAAAAGTCACAGGTAAGAAACGTTTCAAGTAACTTCCACGGTAGGCTGTTTGATCGTATGTATCGACAGGGCAACGAGGCTTGTAAAGTCTCAGCAAAGTGCTGGGAAGGTGTATATCGGTATTTTCAGACTTCATGAGGCTTTGGACGATCAGAAACGTGTTCAACAAGTTGGTCTCTTGTTCACCTTTCGGTTCATGTTCCCTTTTAGGCTATCGAAACTTTATCCGGCGCTCTGTTCCAACGCCCGCCGTTGGTAGCCGCGGTTAAAAGGCAGCTAAGAGTGCGCACAGTTTATGAGAATAAGCTTTTGGAGTATGATAAAGAGAAAGGCTTAGGTATGTTTGAATCAAACGCGTCATCTTTTGTAGGTGTCATCCGTGTCACTTGTGAAGCTGGCACCTACGTGCGGACCCTGTGTGTGCATATTGGTCTTTTACTTGGTTGTGGTGGCGTCATGGAGGAGCTCCGTAGAGTTCGCTCCGGTATCATGACTGAAGAAGTACGCCCGTCATTTCGCGTAGTAATTTTTTCTAGGACAATTTGGTTACCATGCATGACGTTTTGGATGCTAAGTGGCTGTATGACAACAGGCGGGACGAGTCTTATCTCCGTCGTGTTGTGATGCCGTTGGAGAAATTACTTACAGGTCACAAACGTATCATGGTCAAGGATACAGCGGTATGACTCCCCTCAGCCTAAAGCTAAATTGTGTAGGTTAGTGCTATTTGTTACGGTGCAAAATTGATGTTACCTGGTGTTTTACGCTACGATAACGACATCAATGTAAACGATGAAATCGTCCTAATGACTACCAAAGGCGAGGCTGTTGCCATTGGTACGTTCATAACTGGACTACATGTTATTTCCTGACAGCCATTGCACTTATGACAACTGCCACAATTGCCACTTGTGACCATGGCTTGGTAGCGAAGCTCAAGCGTGTAATTATGGAGAGAGACCTCTATCCTCGCCAGTGGGGTCGTGGACCCGTTGCGATGGAACGCAAAAAGTTGGTAGCTCAGGGTTTGTTGAGTAAATATGCCAAACCCGGCGAGACCCCCCCAAGTGTTGCCAACACCCCAAAAAAGTAAGGAAAGTTCATATTTCAAACCCTGTAGTGCTTCCACTCACTTGGTGAAAACGGAAAACGCCGAACTGACTCCAGTTGTTTCCAAGTAAGGTGTAAACCATTTTAACCTCATTATCCACAGGCGGCCATCAAAAGTGACTCCACAACCCACCTCCGTTGACTCAAGCGATTCAAGTGATGATGATTCTCCGCTGCCTCCGTAAGTTTTTTCTCAACATTTCATGATGTTCAAGCATATGGCCGACCTGATGACGAGCCACTTGTCTGATGTTAGTTGTCTCCATGCGGTGTATTGTTACTACAGAAGTTGTTCATTTCTTTTCCAGACTGAAGAAGAGTTTGAAGCTTCCTTCTCCTTCGTCAGAAGACAGTGACTAGCTTGTTTCCTTATTTAAATGTACAGTGTAATTAAAATATATTGATGCACTTTCGTATCCATTTGCTGTGCTGATGGGTGTTCAAGGTTATGGGAATGTATTTCATTTAGTTTATTTTCAGCTTGGCGGAATTAACCACGTTCAAGAATGGCTTATGGGTAAGTAACTTCTGAGTGCTTTTGTGATGTTCAAGCATATGTCCGATTTCTGACGACTTATCATTCTGACCCGTTTATCAACGCAACGAGTCTTCATTCACGAATGTTCTTCTTTTTCAGGTTCCACGACGAATGGACTGATTCTTAGTAATTTTCCTTCAAATCGTGAAATAAATATACAAACCGTGTTTTTGGACTTCTCCCACTACGCCAGGGACGTAGATAGTTGCTCAGCTTCCCGTGTTTGATTCTGAACAGCGTCCGTTTGTTTGGTGCTTTCGAGGCCTTCTTCCTGTTCATATTGACCATCAAGCGACTGTCTTGGTCGTGTTCTATCTAGTTAGGGCTTTTGTCGTGGGTACCATTCTTACGGTGACTTATGTTAAGTTCCTTCATGTCAGGGACGTCAGTATAAGTGTTCCTTTAAAGCGGAGACTAGTTGAGGCCGTTTAACAAGCTGATTGGCGTTGCCTGCATTAGGTCGCGGATTGCAGCTTTGTCTTTCTGGAGATGAAACCCTGGATTTCGACACGTCACTGGACTTGGTGGCTCGTCCTCAGCTGTGCCAGGTAGGTTTTGGCAGTTCAGACTGGTTCTGATATCAAGTGACCGAGAGCTGATGAGTGAGGTCATCGTTACACTGAAGTATGCCACACAGAAGGTTAGGTGCGTGCTTCTTTTGGTGTTTCTTTCCAATGTTTTGCTCGGAAGGCGGTCAACCTTTACTGGTCATATGTTCGGGGTCTCGTTAGATTGTTTTCATGTGGTCTTCTATACATCCACGGCCCATGCATGCATTTGGACAAATATTTCCGTTTTCCCAGTGACTAGACTCAGATACGTTTCTTCCAAAGCCGTTCGGCGGTTGGTACTAGTTTTTTAACGCGTTCTCGCAACGGCTGTTGTTGAATTTCGAGGTCACTGTGGAAATTGTAGATATTGACTGTCTTTACTGTCTTCGAATCCCGTTTGGTCGCCAGCTCGCGGTCGTCCTTTATGCGCTCTTTTGTCGCCTAAGTGGTTATGTAGTGGGTTGTTAAGCCGAGCGTCCACGTTCATCTGCGGGGATTTAGCCTCATTGTGTGTTAAAATTGGAGGTTGCCGGCAGCTAAAGTTAACAGTAGATACTACACTCTTCATTTGGTGGAGGCGAGTACCTCTTACCAATGGGGGTATCCTAGATCACTGAGGTTGCGTTAGCGGACTGGGACCAGTAATGGATATTCCTTGCCTCGACAATGAATTGATTGATAAGGGGTTACGCTGTATGAACGGGGGAATAAGAACTGTCCTGATTGACGTTTTCTCTTCATAGAACTTCGTCACCTTCCCCATCACTGTCCGTTATGGTGACGAGCTTTCACGGTGCTCCTCGTTGATCGAAGTCGTACCTCGGTATGTGGTCTTGAGGAGACTGACCTGACGAATAAGCATAACATTTTCGCATGTAATTAACGTCCCTACCATTTTCTATTCGTTGAGAGGAGCCTGACAAAATTATCTGACAGTTACTTGTTTGAAGTGGCTGTCGTTCAAGTGCGTTTTATCAGTACTTTCGGGGGGCTTTTATACTAGTTGGATCTTACACGGGGTGCATTTTTACTCCGGGGTTCGGTGGGAAAAGGAAAAGGAAGAAGCAGGACTTGCTAGTTCCGTATCAGGGAAATGAATCTCGGGATCAGTGACCACCAACCCGAAACTTTATAACGGAGACCAACCTTCTAACACAAGCTTCAAGAGCTACTAGCTAGACGACGAGGTTGACGATGTCGGATGAGACGTTCTAAAATTTACCATTACTGGGGAAGGCTAAGCCAGTGTCGTCGTCGATTGTGTTTTCTGTAGGTCGTTGATGAGCTGAATTTAGCATTAGAAAGGTGGGTGGTCATGCCGTTCTATAGCTGTCCACGTTCAGGCGGACATGCCGAGGTCGTAGAGCACTCTTCTTGGAATAGGTTGGTATTCCGATGGGGACCCTGGTAATTTTGAAGGATGCCTCAGAGCCAACGGAACTCCTCCAGACGAGATCGACTGACCCTGTCATTGGGTCAGTTATATGAGCCAGGATGAAACAAATCGGAGACCCGTTCAAAGGGTATTGTCGGAAAACTGCACCACCTCGTGCTCGGAGAACATTTAAAAGTGACTGAAAATGGACTTTCTCCATCTTCTGTGTAGGTGGGTCGTGTTATAGCAAAGTAACGTGGCAAACAGTATTTGGGATGTGCCGAGTCTGCATCACTTCACATTTTTCCAGTCCCAATTTTTTGGTTTGAGCTTTGGTGTCCAAATCGCTGCCCAGGTGGACTTAAATGTCAGGTTTTACTCTTGCATCAGGTCTCATCATCAACTGATACAAATGGGGCCCGGTACTCCAACTCTGATGATTCCCCTTTGCTCTTATGCCATCCAGAGGCACAAGGGTCGGTTCAAACATCACATCGAGGATTGCTGACTTGGAAGTGAGATCACCGAAACAGATTGTCGCACAAGTGGAGGCAATGGCGCTCGTCGTGCACAAGTGCGTGACTTACTCGACCAAATGCCTTAACGAACTCTATTTGTGTCACCCGCTCATGTGCCTTGGCTACTCTCTGAGAGTCGGTTTCTTGTACACGAATGCTGAGGCTTGTTTCATCCGAACTTTTCAACCGCTGGTGGTTTGGATGGCTTATTTACAAGTGCCGCTGATGTTCTCCCTGCGTGGACCATTTCAAATACTGCCGTTCCCTAGAGTAGGACTAGTTCCGTAGTGTAACAATGTTTGATTCGGTAAAGATTAACTTGTTTTCACTTGGCAGACGTAACCCATGTGTTAGGTTGATCGGTGATTGCACTGCTTCTGTTTTTCCGATGGTTTGGATTTCTAGCCACGTGTGTTTAGTTCTGCTATGATGGTTGTTCGATGTGATACATACCGTAGATCAGACTTCTCATGTGCGGTCCCTACACTTTTAGCTCGGAAATTTTTCTGTCAATATCATTTGGGTCGTATTTAGTGGGTATGAATGTACATGGACCTTATCATTTGAAGTGCCTATGTGTTGGAGTAGTCTGACCGTGTTCCCAGTAGACACCAGATCATGGGAACACGCTTAATTGTAACAACGAACGATATATTTCCTAGAATGTTCACTGTTGTCTGCAGTCCACAACAGCAGTAAAAGTGGCTCCACAAAACGAGTAACTGCTCGCTGATGGGCATTTGAAACCTTGCGCATCTAAGGTGTAAAACGGTCACAAACTACGTACAACACGATGAAATACAAGACTGACGATCAGAATAACGAAGTATCGTCAGGGTGTTATGAACGGTCATGGTCTGTTTGGGATTAGGCTTGAAACGAGTGACCCTGGGTAATCAGACCTCCTAGACATTTCCTTCTGGAAGTTACGCGCAGAAACCGCAAAGGTAGAGTTATGGTTGTGAGGTGGGTAATCGCTCTTGTGGTCTTTTCTTCAATAATCGAAGTACATTGTCACTTCTTAGCCTTAAGATCGCAGGTGCAGTTGCGGTTATGTTCACAATGAACGTTAGGGCCGTATATGTCTTCAGACAGTTTCATGTGGTGTCAATGGATTCTAACATCTACACTGTTTTAAAGCAGTTTATTCCCTTTATGAACTTGAATAAAGCAATGAGAAGACGTAACTCTTGTGATGTCCTCCGGAGTAACATTTCGTACATTCTGATCACACATGGACGTGTAACTGATTTCAAACATTCAGATCAGGTTCCATAGGGCGGAAACAATGGCTTAAGGGATTAGACAGACAGACAGACAAGGAAATAAAGATTCAACAAATGGGGATGCTGACTACCAGGGCAGCCGCAACGTCAGCAAATTATTTTTGAACACACGTCTGATAGCCAGAGCTTCAGCAAACTGGAGGATGCGTTTCCGATGGCTTCGAAAAATCACAGAGAATGCGTCACAAACCTTGACTCTGTGTCCTGTTTTGAATAGATGTTTCGCTATTGATGATGCCGGGTGACGTCCGTCGGCCTCTGTGCACGCGCCTGGCGTTTCTAGTTGTGTTTCCAGCCACTTGGGAACATGCTCCTTGATACGAGAAGCCAGTTGACGGTTTGTCCTCCCTATGTAGCTCATACTGCAACTACATGAATATTTGTATAAACAATGGGATGTGACAGATGTTGGCTGTGTTTTCGTAGCCGAGTAGACTGGTAATGCTTCGGTTCGTTGTATTATACATAGTTTTACAGCGTTATAATATCTGGATACAACAGCTGTTAGACATCTTTTTGTCATTATTGACCAGCCGTCCCCTATAACCGGGAGTTCTAAGTATACCGTTTTCTTTGGTCCTGTTGTTTCTTGTATCCTTGGGGTAATGATACTGCTGTATTTCTTGGTAAATTGCATGGGGTATCCGTTGGTCTGCAGCGTATGTCTGAGTGTGCTTAATTCTTGTGGTAGATTATCACATGTGCATAGTCCGCGCTCTGTGAAAAAGCCTTCGAACAAGGCTTCTCTTATATGGCACACTGGACAGAAGCTTTCAAAATGTATATACTGTCCCGGATCGTTCAAGAACAGCAGTGATACTCACAACCATACTGGTAGTACACAGAAAACAACAGTCGCTTGATTTCTAAGGAACTTGCCAGGTTTCCGGCCAACTCTCAGTGAAGCGTGATAAAAATAAAAATTTATAGGTTGCAAGTACACAACACATGACAATATCTACTAAACACAGTCAGTTGGAAGGTGCGCTATTTTATATCTTAGAGCCATTTGCCGGCTTCTGTGCAAGCACAGAAAGGGAGAAGTGACGAAAGGTGGCGTTGACTGGAAATTGATGATACCAAGGGTCAAGTTATAGAGCGTTAAAACTACCTAACGTAGGTACATTAGACTGGACTTGAGAAAATAACCCAGTATGAAGGCCACATGCAATTAGACAGAAATAAATGCTATATTCGAATGTCTAGATGTAGTTGAACGAAAGCACTTGAATAATAAGACTTAAGGTGACTCGGTACTCTCAAGGCAGTCAGTGAGTCATCTGATTTTGAAGAATAAGCAGGGAGCGATCAATGTTCATAGCCGTCAATAGGGAAAGCTAATTTAGCCATCAATGTTTGTCAGTTCGATCAGTTCCAGCCGCCGCGTACCAGAAGTTCAGGTCCGTCAGTTTTACCTAACGAGGTCGATCTTCGTAATTTTGGTGGCTCTGTATTGACCTGGAGATAACCCCGGTCTGCCTGCTGTACGATGTGTCAAATCCTTCCCAAACTCTTAGCTCACATTGTACATAGGACCTTGAGGATCTTTGCCTTCCGTCTGCTTGGTGCATGCGATCGCGTCTGTTTGTTTGCATGCCGTGTTTATTTTGCTTCTGATCAGAGAGGAATTAACCGATGAACAGGTGACGTGGCACTTGCATTAATCGATGAAACAAACAATTCCAGCTGTCATTTGAAGCTTGGTCCAGTGCTAGGTAAACTATTTGTCTTTCAGATGCTGATGATGTACAGTGGAATATGTCAGCCGAACAGCTAGAAGCTTATCTGAATTGGCTAGATGAGTATCGTTCCTTTTGAATTAGAACAAAAGCCACAAAATCAATGCACGACACAATTGTATCACAACTGTTAGAGTACAGTC
>JTDE01000101.1:358925-381697 GCA_014338405.1 Paragonimus skrjabini miyazakii | reverse complement strand
GTTTCTAAGATACTGTGGTTGGCCCACGCGGTTCCAGTTTTCTGAATCCACGATAGACAGGCGGTAAATTATGGTAAGGACGGGATCCTTCGCCATCAGATTACGTAGCTCACCGCTATACAGCCTCCCCGGCTTCTTTATATCTGCACTACTCTCTCACGCACACCCACGCATACAGCTGGTCGTGGTTATGGGACGTCAACTTATCTCGTGTCCAAAACAATGAATGACCGTTTGGACGTCTCAATTCATTCTTACGGCATTCTTAACTGCACTGACCCGTTAATGCATATCTAAATATATATATATATATATGAGGTGAACAACATGACAACTCATATTGATCCGAAGCCTCTTGAACACCACGTTTGACTAGCTTTCTAGGCTGATTGATGGAACATTTTAGTATTCAAAGGCGAGTGTCGTCAACGTAAGTTGATTTGTCACCCACTGGTTAGCATTTGTAACGACTCCAACCGAAGAAGTGAAGTTTTTGGCCGTATTAAACAATAGTTGAGATGGTGTACGTTTAGCTATCCACTTGATGAGTTGAGTACAAAATAAGTCACCGATAAATGGTATGCTAGATGGAGGTGACTGTTCCAGATAGAATCTACAGAAAAACCACACTTCATTGTGTTACCGCAGTATGGTATTTCCCCCATTCTTTCAGAGGGCGTCAGATAGTCCTTGTAGGTAGGCTGACTCTTATAAGAAGTGGCTGCTAACTGAGTTTTGGTTCAATAGGCCGTTTACGAGAAATAGTGATAAATGCTTTTGAAATTGGAATTATCTATCATTACTAGTTGTGACCGATTTCTTCCTAAGTTCGGCGACCATTTCTGTGCCCTCTTTTGGGATAATTCTGTTATGACTGGAAGGTAAAAACAACCTATCCCGATTGATAGAGTAGATTATTCTTGACATGCTGAACCATGACCGGCTGAGTCTTTGCAGTTAACCAAACAGTGGCTGCTTCGTATTTCTTTCTGCACACTTCGAGAGGCGTTATTTCAGTTTTTTCCAATTGTTTATCTCCCTTGTGGGGAATTGTTTCCGAACAGAACTGGGATTAGGCAAGCTCATTCATTCTTCCACAAACAGAGTACTAAAGGTTTTTGAGTAGTCATTTACTCGTGAACCTGTTAGTTAGTTTCAATTTTTCCTTCAGCCCACCTAGATTGCAGGTCACCATCACCTTGCGTGTCATGCGGTTTCTTAAATTCCCTTTGTATGTAGGATGCGCCAAGTTTGCGAAACGTGAATGTTGGCTGTTTCATATGGCACTGCCACGCACGCTTCATGTTAGTCGTCCACTAGCTCGCCGTTGTGGTAAAACATTCAGAAACGCCATCCTTCTATTATTCTTTATTTCAGTGGTAAATTCCATGATCGGGGGTCAAGTATCGCATTTAGTAAAGCAACCGATAGGTCGGATGCAGAATATCAGACACTAAATTTGTGGTGCGCATATCATTTACAAAATCCAATATTGCAAATCGTATCCTGTAAGTTTGGGCAGGAACTCATCCTAGAGGAGAAAAACAAATTATGATCCTATCCTCACGCCGTTGTTATGTTCAAAACAACCTCCTTTGCGTAAGAACTCTACATTAAAGTACATTGGAGAATTAGCTTTTAAGCTTTATCAAGGAAACATTAATGTCGGTCTGACGCGAATGATCGTAGTCGCGAATGCAGTCGGCGGTTTCGAAGAGTGGGACGTTTGTGAACAGCGATTCAGTGTCAAGACATAACGCTGTTTTGTTACACAACTTTGTTTCTTGGTGGCACCCTTCAGGCTTTGCTTGCACATTTTTATTCTCAGAGGTTCCAGCAGCCCAGAAACTCAATGTGTAAGACGAAGTTGGCGTGTCACAGATGGGACTGAGTGGTGTATTCGATCTGTATTGTTTATGTAATCAGTATGCTTGAAAAGTAAGTGAAACTGAGTTACAGAAGTTCACGGGTGAACGACTACTCAAAAACCGTTAGTACTCTGCTTGTGAAAGAATAAAAGAGCTTGCCTAAGCCCAGTTCTGTTCGGAAACAATTCCCCACAAGGGAGATAAACAATTGGAAAAAACTGAAATAACGCCTCTCAAAGTGTGCAGAAAGAAATACGAAGCAGCCACTGTTTGGTTAACTGCAAAGACTCAACCGGTCATGGTTCAGCAAGGCAGAGATAAATCTCATCGTTATTCGGCATGATGATTTGTCATTCAATTTGCAATTGCCGCCCATGATAAATCGGAGCTATAAGGAGAATACTATTTAAGTGAATCACCGAGAACTGTCTTAAATCCCCAAATAAAAACTGTCACGTACAGCACCGCAATGTTGGAGAATTGCATGGGGTGCGAACAAACGGTTGATGTTAAGCATGCACTTTCAATTAATTTTAAGATACCGCTGATGTCCAACGGAGTCGTTATCTAAGACAGCATCAATCAGTATTTGCTATTTAAGACTGAGGTTGTGTAATTAAAGAAAATTCATCATACTCCTTCGGTTTTCGAGGCCATCGCTACAGCGAAGGATCCGCTACGCACATACACTTTATTTCCCAGATTAAACCAGGAGACATATTTGTATAGTTGGATTCCCGCAGTTTCCTCATTAAATTTGATTAGAGCAGAAGGAGGACATATTGCGATACGTTAACATTTCATTTACTCTCATCAGCCGCAAACGTAAAACATGCAAGTTATATACATCGTACAAATAAGGACAGAACGGGATTAAACACGCATACAAGCACACCAAGTATTATGTAATCACGACCATGGCAACCCGATAGGTTGCCTCAACCACTCTTGTGCACATAACGTCGGCTGGTAAGTTCAGATGAGCATCGCATCACAGAAAGCTAATAGGTTCGGGTTTCGCTTGTGCAGCAGTATCTTGGATGAGTTGAATGGGTCAGCTTGGTGACCTGTTGTCATGAGGTGTTTAGCAATCGACGACGTTGGGTTTCGAGCCGTCAGTGCACCAAATTGAGGCTGGTGAGCCATCTGTTGTTTCAACCATTTCGGAATGTGTTCGGCGACTCGCTGAGATAGTTGTCGGTCTGTTCTGCCTATGTAAACGTCACTACAGCTCTAAGTGAACTGGTAAACAAAATGAGAGGCAGAAGAGTTTGGCAAGCTACATTCGCGACTGCGGAGAACCGGTCCTCTGGTGGTTTGAAATAAGCGCAACTGCGCAGCATCATACGTTCGAGTCAGGGCAGACTTCAATTTGTGCTTTATGCCGTTGACCAAATGGTAACCTTTCAATGGCAAGAATAAGAAAACATCCTCCTTTTGAGCTGTCAGTATGGACTCAGTGCTCTTTTCCAACGTATTGTGCGCCCCGATGAATTTGTCGGAGTATCCATTTGTTAGTAAAGTTTGTCACAGCAATTTCTGTTCCATCTGTAGTGTTTCGGAGGTGCAAAAACACCTGGCTCTATGAATCAGTGTCTTAACCAAGGCTCGTTTGTATGCTATAGCAGCAAAGCTGGAAAACTGAAGATATTGATATCGCTTTGCGGCGGACTGAGCGCTGTAACGTGCCATCCGCACGTCTAGTATCGTTCAGTTCGTCGGCTGAGTTGTCACATGACCACGTTGTATTGGTTCTACACTCCTGGCTCTTATTAAGTTTGTCTGGCTGTTTAACGTATGGATTGCGTTCTCCGTGCTCAGGAGCTTATCAAATACTGCTCTGGGTTCGTTCAGTGATAGCAAATCCGAATCGGTCAGTTGAACTCCCATACGTCTTATCACGTTTGTTAAAACTATCCGTTTCAAGGAGAAGAAAATTTTTTTGAATTTTTTCTCTGGTTGACTGATTCAGTGGGTTTGACTCACAAATTGAGTGGGTATTCTCGTAAAACTGATTGTGGTTTGAAAATTTGCACTAAGGAACCAACCTTGCAGAGCATTCACATCAAGTGTTCGTCGTTACTCACGAGTAGTCATTTTTAATAGCAAATTTTTTTAGCCGACTTCACTGTTTTTAGGAACCCTCAACTGTAAATATAATTATAATCTTGAGAATGACAACAAATTTAAAGTCGCCTGAGACTATACAGTACTGTTGTGACCACAAAAGACACTTGGCCTGAGAAGTTGCTTACTGTATGAAATCTCGTACAGGTTATGTTAAAACAGGACCACGAATGCGTACACTCATTTGCACGGTTATCGTGTTCACGCACATTGGGAAGCAGTACATTTTCGTCCACCCTAGTGGCACTTTCTCCATAATGTGTACATGCTATTCCAATAGTCGCTTCCGGTTCACCATCTTCCTGGTGTTGAGACCTGCCATTTCAGTACCGAAATATACGCACCCACAGACGAAGATACTTGTTATACAACACTGCCAATTAGAAGCATGCATTTCACGTTGACCAAAATCTATGACTGAAGTGATCCACGGAGAATTTGCTTTACACAACCCGTTTGAAAAACTCTACCGCTCCCACTTTATTTTTCACATATGAAGCATCAAAAGCTGAAAGATATTTTACTTATTTGGTTAGAATAATGTCATTTGTTTATTATACCGCTAGAAGCGTACTAGCAAGTATAGAGTGATCACACGCCATTGTAATCTGTGGCTTGGGTTAGAGAGCGTAAACTATGACATGAGAGACACAACAATTAGGTACATTTAGGTCACGTTTGAGGCATTTAATTTGGTGAAGCAAGACGATCTGACTATACCATTCACTTTTGTACTGTTGAAGTTTATGTCACCTGTATCGAATCACTAAATAAACCATCCCTGTCCTACTCGAATTCTCCAAGACTGGGAGTTTCATTCGGAACATTTGATACCCATGCAGACGTTTTTATCGTTGGAATAGGCGTGAAGATATCATGAACGTTTTGGTTAGTACAACAATTTCCGAATAGTTGATAATAGCACACCAGTAAAAACAAGCGTACTACAAAACACGGACCACGGGTGATAACTGAATGACCCATTGGTCGGAACACAGAAGGATGAATATGTCACACTGATCAAAGTTTACCCAGTTGCGTTTCATGGATTATTCCATTCAAGATTCCAGAATTAAAACTCCCTCCAGGTTTTAGTTTCAAATGGTTTTGCCACCAGAAAATAACTGTAATTGCCAGCAGTTAGTTAAGCTACCACTAGGCAGGTCAGCGTTCAACTCCTCCTTTAGTTCTCTTTCTGCTGGTTGTTTTCCTTGGTATCAAACTAGACTACGACTGGAAACTCTCATTATATCTTAACATTCTCAGAAGTGAAAGATTTTATCTCCCTCAGAAACTCTATATTATCATTTTGTTCGATACCTCCTGGGACTGGTTTACAAACGAAGCCGTCAGTGTTAATAGGCGCGGCTTATGCTTATCCCTATCGCGTGGGTAAAATAGGACACCACCACCAACAAGACAAGAGGAAGTTGATACCCACATTCCGCTTCTATGGTCATAACATTTTATTTTTCTTCGTCATTTCCGCTGTCATTTCCCAAAATTTTCCATTTTCTTTCTAGAAGCACACACGGACAAATGAATATATATGTTACTTCGGCAAAACACTGTGTAACAAAACTAAACTGTTAAGCACAGCGAGCAATTTCGTACATAAGATTTTTTATTCAAAAGTTTGCTGATTTTCAGATGCTCTCATCAGACGTTTGTAGCCAGCCGAAAACTTGAAAGTTGTCGGGGTATATAGTATTTGAACAGTTGGTTTTTTCAAGGGTTACATTTCGTGGAGGCCGCTTGACAAATATTGTCATGAAAAAGGCATTGCTCTCGCTGTCACCGGCAATACTTTTGCTCACGTTGGTTCGTTGCTCAGCTTCATTCGCCTATGATGTTGTCGCTGAACAACATTAAGTAACTGATTAATAGATTCTTACATGAAACCGCTACGCCGGTCACCAATTTGCCTGAATGGCAAATCACCTACAAGTGATATCAGCGTTTGCATTCAGATAACACTTTCGGCTGGATCACCTTGGGAATAGGCACTAGACTTGAGTTTCGCTCTTGTTAGAACTCATCCGTAGTGCATATCCAAATCCGGATCAGAATGTGCACTATGACTCTCGTGCTTGTGAGACTAGCGTGTTAACCACAACGCCGGCAACTTCACAATAGCCATGATTGAATAATCAAATCCAAACACTCAACCACAACTTTGTTTACACAATGTTCAACTTGTCCGAGCATGTAGGAAGTAGTATGAACTGAATCGCCCTTTTCGGGGATTCGGATTATTAATGTTTCAAGCCATGCTCACTGCCTTCAATGAAGACAGTAACTTCAGTCTAACTGAGAAGTCCTGATCTTGGAGTTAGCGACCGGACTTAACAGTACGGTTCTATCCATACTCCTTTCTAAATGCTCGAACAAGTTGAACCTTGTGCATATAAGGTTGTGGTTGACCGTTTGGATTTGATTATTCGGTCACGGCTGCTTTGAATTTGCTGTTGTTGCAATTAACACGCTAGTTTCACAAGCATAAGGGTCAGAATGTACATTCTGATCTGGATTTGGATATGCACTACGGATGAGTTCTAACAAAAGCGAAACTCGAGTCTGGGGCCTCTTCTCAGGGTAGGGCAGCCGAAAGGCTCATCTTAATCTCAAGACTACGATAAAGTAAGAGTAGCGTTCAAACTGAGAAACCTGAAAATGACTATGCAACATTTATGTGAAGTCTCGAGGCTGAGTCCAAGGCTATATCGGTGTGTCATAGCACTATCACCTTGAAGTGTATGGCCATTCTGGTTTGACGACGTCGATACAGAAGTTTCTTGTAATAGTTCATTGTAGCTTAAATCTTAGAAAGTGTAATACAGAAGGACTGGTTCAACCTTTTCGGCTGATCAGATATTGGTTCCTGCACATATATATTTACCCCTCAGGTCGACACGGCTCAACCTGTGCACACTATAATTGTCTGTGTGTAGCTTGGGTAGCGTCACACAGGACTTGATGTGCGAACGAACAATCAGACGGCATGCATTACGCTAGCATCCTTAATGACATTCGTAATACACGGAATTATACAGTTTTAAACTATTTTATCTATACCACAGACAGAATGTTGAAATCTCTAGATCGCTTTGGTATGACATTTTTATGTATTCTGAACAGTTTATCAGGAAAATCATGCCATGTTCACCTGACAGTTTTCAGGTTCCCAGTCGGAGACGAGAGATGATGAATAGTTTCAGAAGTCACTTTCAGCACTGGAGAAGACAGGTTTAAATCGGCCTTAGCGACGTGACACTTAGTGAAAATGGGGATAAGCCAAGCTATTAAACAACTGAATTATTCCAGCTTTTAGAATAAAACAAGAACAACAAAACTGCTTCAGTTTCTACGTGTCAAAGTCGTAAAACCCCACCAGTTCTTGTATCTTTTGTGAATACAAGAAGACTGGCTAGATCAGAGACTAAATGATCTTAAATTGTTGTTGTGAGCCGAGAGTGCTGATGGCACAAGACTTCTGTGAACCTGACGCTGATGCTTCTCATTTTTAGTCGAATGCACCGGGTTGCGATGCTCTACTACAACAGGCGGTCCTTGACACCTCGCCAGGTACTTCTTAGATCCGGGTCCCTTCGAACTCGGACTCCACTGTTCTGTATACTTAACCTACGAACTAAATTTGCGGTCGACTCTTCCTGGGAAAACCTCTTGCGTGCTTGTCAAGTTTAGCTGGCCAATCTTCGGACTTCTGTTAACTTACGTGTGTTAGTCCATCGGTCTCCTCAAATGCTAGTTCGGACAGGCGTGACACGCGCCCGTGCATTAGACACAGCAGCGACTTCGTTGCTGTTCCTTGTGGCGACGAGCGATAAGTCAACAGAATCCATGGTAACGTTTCATCCCAGCGTCCTCACGTCACCGCCAACCATTCTTTGATTGCGTGATTGTTTCCTTTCGTCAGTCCGTTCCATTGAATATGTTGGGGCGGTGCGCGAATTTCCTCGATCCCCAAGTACTACCAACAATTCCGAACTCTTTCTTTTTCCAAGCAGAGATCTCGATAAATCAGTTTTGTTTGTGGTATTCTGCAGTCTGTAACGCTGGTATACATCATCGCCGTTGGCTTTAGGTCTTGATTATAAAATACCATCGCGCAAACCTAATCGTATTTTCACTGAAGCCCAATTTGAGAATCTTTTCGATCAGTTAGGTGATCTCCAACCAACCAGTGCCGACAATCTAGGCTGGCTAAAAACTAAATTCACGGATATAACTCATAGGTTAATCATGACTCGGAGCAACGGCCGGTGTACTATTATCAAGCAACACCTACAATCGTTAAAAGAACTTAAGTCAAAAAACGTTACGATACTTAAGCCGGATAAGGGCTCTGGGACCGTCATTTTAGACAAAGATGTCTATGTGCAGATGTTGTCAATATTGAGTGACCAAACCAAGTTTCAACGAATAGACAGAGTAGACAGGGTCACCGGAATAGAAGACCGCATAGGACGACATCTGCAGCTGCTCTTACAGTTGCGGATTATTGATGAAGTAACCTATAAATCTCTTAAACCATGTGGATCGTCAACACCCCATCTGTACGGCCTGCCGAAGACGCATAAATCCGGTATGCCGCTTCGGCCAATTTTGGCGATGACAAACTCCCCATACCATAAGCTGGCGCGTTGGTTAGTCGCTATTCTAACTCCACTGAAACAAAAGTCTCAGGCACACTCCATCAAAGATTCTCTGGAATTGATTAACGACTTGAACAAACTTAACATTGCTAGTGAACTGATGTGTTCTGTAGACGTTCAGTCGCTGTTCACAAACGTCCCTTTGCATGAAACGATTGACTATACTTGTGAGCTCGTTGAATCGAACCACATTACGTTGCCACTGCCAACCGATATACTGAGAGAAAGTTTGCTGCTCTGCACTGAGAATGTCAGTTTTAGTTTTCTCGAGCAGTCCTACTGCCAAATAGATGGAGTGGCCATGGGAAGCCCGCTTGGTCCCATCTTAGCAGACTTCTTCATGTTAAGAATTGAGCAGGAGCTAGCTACCGAGATAGCAGGTTTGTCATACTACAAGCGTTACGTCAACGAAACACTGATATTCAGTCAATCCAAACAGATAATAGATAACCTGGTGCAACGTCTAAATAGTTGTCACTCTAACCTGAGGGTTACGTGTGAATTTGAGGCCCACAGTTTTCTGCCATTTCTAGACATACTCTTATGTCGCCGAGAAGGTGGCTCGATTAGAAGAGCTGTCTATAAAAAACCCACATGGTCCGGCCAATACCTAAACTTTAACAGTTTCACACCAATCCAACATAAACGAGCACTAATAAATACACTGTTCACATGGGCAAGACGAATCTGTACTCACGACAGTCTTGCGGAAGAACTAGACTTGATCGCCTCTGTCTTACAATCTAACGGTTATCCTAAAAAGTTCATAGAAAGGCATAGCAAACAAAAAGCGCCGTCCGAAGAAGTGATCACTGTAGAGAAAAAGAGGGTTTACATAGAGTTGCCCTTCAAGGGTGACCATATCATGCGGCAAACAACACAACGACTGAGAAATTCACTTAAACGAACATTTAACGCAGCTAACCTCCGTGTACTATCTCGGACCCAAAAGTTACCAGTGCCTTCAATCAAAGGAGACCAGCCTATCGGTGCCACCTCATATTGTGTTTACCAATTTACATGTAACTGCGGTGAAAGTTACATAGGCAGAACCGAAAGGTGTCTGATCTCCAGAATGAAGGAACACTTGTCCAAATGGATGCAAAAGTCCGCGTTGCCGGACAACGGAAATGTTGCTGAAACACGTAAACAACCAGTTTCATCAGTCGCTAGACACGTCCTGACCACTGGTCATGCTATCGATCCAGCTTGTGCATTCAGAGTTCTGTTGCGTCATTCAAATTCAAGATTCCTGATATTTGCTGAAGCTGTAGCAATCAATCGCCTCAAGCCAGCTCTGTGTGTTCAGAAAAAACTGTTTGTGAACTTGACCCTTCCTTGGACCTAGTGACTTATCTTAACCCGTTTATTGATTATCAATCAACGAAACGTCTATTTAAATGCAGCTTCTTACTAAATGAGCAAAATCTTTGCCAATGTCCACGTCTTCCACGTCAGTACGAGTTTACTTCTTATTCTTCACCTTCAACTCTGCCACTATCTCAGTCAACTATTCCACTGCGCTCCCTGAGTTATCCAGTTTACTTGGCTCGCTTGTCTTCAACTCGCTGACATCCAGGGAGTTTTTCGCCAGTACTTGTCGAGCCGGACCAACCAATTCTTTCGACGTCGTTGGATGTGCGAGGAAGAAGATCATAAGCCAATCCCGGATTGCTGGTAGTATTCTATTCACAAACTGATCAGTCATCATGCGTTGCACTCCAGTGTTTCTTTCTGTATCCATATACCCGCTCACGCCGTGCTACTGAGTAGTAGTGTCAGTAGTGTGATGGAATTGCTTGTCCTCATTACGCTACTACTTAACGTTAGTGATTTATCATTGCGACAGTGTGTCAACATCTTACCCATGATATGTTGTTAAAATCAACAGTTTCTCAAGCAATGTCACTGTTGTACTAATAAATAATCTGACAGACAAAAGTTTGCCAGTAAATTTACTGAATGACAAACTCTCAGAGTCTTATACATAAATTGTGATTAGCGATGGTCAACGTAAATGCATCCGTTACATTGGATCGTCAGTTATCACAGCCCATTTGGCGGCGTCGAACTCCACAGAGGGAATAACGGACATGGCTGGCAGTTTTGCGGCTGAGGTCAACCCATTGCCCATTCCTGTGACTGACGATATGAAGGGCATGCAGTCTATTGATTCTGGTCGTAATTCTGTCGTAATGGTCGTCCGTGGCTTTGAAAAACCTGGAGTAATCGAACAATACGTTTCAAACGTTGATTCAACTTCCAGTCGGTTGCCAGGAATCGTCAAGTTTGTCAGTAGTGCCCCATTCGTTTCACAAGTACGATTAATTGCACTCGTACGCAAAAAGTCTAAATAAGAAACAGACCAGACCTAGAACATGCTGCTGGTGACGTTCAGATGTTCATCAAGCTGATTCGAAGACTTTTCGTCGCCATACTATGTATCGCCACCATTGTGACTTCTTGTGAATCAAGTTAGCAGTTCTGACCGCTTTATTTCAGAAAGTGACGACTTAAGGGGTAAGGTCAAGAAACATTGACATAAACAAGCGGTTAAAATTCAACCGTTTAATGATCAATTATCCAAGCTGCCAATGCTCAATCCTTGTGTTATCTACGTTCTTTGCGCATCACGTTAGGACATTGGTCAAGTCACACAAGCAGAGATCAATGTTAAATTCAACTTGCTATTTATCGTAGATAGAAAACACTTTAAAAGCGAGAAGGATGGAATTGATTTAGTCAGTGATAAAGATTAATTTATATTTCAGCTATTTTCCGGGGAATGTCAACTCAGGAGCTATTGGTACGCGCTCAATCGCTTGACCCAGAACCGAGAAATGGAATAGATGCAGCAACAGTGTTTATTGTTTGGATGAGACGAGTCAGAATTGGGCCACAGAGGCTCTAAATTTATAGGGCGAAATGAGTACTATACATGGCCGTCAAGATGCATAACAAATCAATCGAGACGATCATATATGGCAGTCAAAGCGTTAGAACAAATCACGTTATAGGGGGCATCAGAAAGTGAACGGCAGAAAAGAGTTGTTATAACATACAGGCGTTCGACCGCGCAGCTGCAGTCTGATTAACTGAGCGAGATTGCTTAACTGCGTGAGTTAAAACATCAGTTCACTCGAAGCCGCGTCGATCAATCAATATGAAGTGATTTGCCTTTGCTGCTTCGTTAGGAGATGTGTCTCCTTACAGGAACCATAAACTTGGTCATTTGAAAAAGTCTTTACATTCAGCCATCAACGTTAGTAAAGCCTGACCGACCCAGACCAGCCAACGATTACGAGTGAGTTCAGCCTCATCCTTTCTAATTACAGCTCATCCTATCTTCACAATTTGGTTAGCCTCTGTAATTTAACTCTTCTGTCTAGCTCCAAGTTTTCGTTCAGTCACCAAGCCACTTTCCAGATAATTTTCATAACCTGTACCTAACACGTAAGCAGCGGTTATGAAATCACTTATCATAACCTGGCACTCCAGCTGATTCTGGGACACAGTTCAAAAGTTTTTACGACGCCCATTTAATCTAGATCAAGCTTCTTATTCCGTCTGCCCAAAAAAAGCCTACGGACAACCCCAGACTTCCACTATTTGTACATAGTCCCTGGTTCTCTAAACACGGAATGAATTACTAACGTATATTTTGACACTATGCCGTCCTCTGCTTTTTTATTAACCGGTTCTGATGCCTGCTTGGTTCAAGAATAAATGAGTAGCTCATCGTGTATTTTCCATGAATAAAGTAACAGTAGTGCCTCTTCATTCCTTTGATTTCTCTGAGATTCAGTCAAGTACCTTCTCAATTTTCTTTTTAGAAACAGTTTAGGATAACTTTTATGACTCAACGTAACCAACGCAACTTTCTGTGCCGACTTGGTCGCTCACA
This sequence comes from Paragonimus skrjabini miyazakii, assembly GCA_014338405.1. Lineage (NCBI taxonomy): Eukaryota > Metazoa > Platyhelminthes > Trematoda > Plagiorchiida > Troglotrematidae > Paragonimus > Paragonimus skrjabini miyazakii. The sequence continues at coordinate 369,122 of JTDE01000101.1, read as the reverse complement.
TCAGTCCTTAAATGCGAAGCTGTATGTAAAACTGACCTCGCAGTGACGATACTTCTTTATGAGATATATTAGCCTATGGCTACCAATTTTAGATACGTCAGTGTTTTTTGACAAAAAGGTATCAAGGCTGTGTCCTGTTCTAGGAACTAGGCGATCAGGATATGACAACAGATCACTTCTATTGTCCGATCGACTTCGGAATGTATCCTCCTGAGTCAATGCAAAATGATGTCACCCCGACACTGCGTCATAATCACAAGCGTCAGCTGCATTGTGCTTCGAACTTTTCGGGGGTTACTGAGCGTGAATCAACTATTTATTCACAAGTTGTTCCGTGCAGATATTTCATAAAACTGGGGAAATTAGGAGTTACATAGCCAGTCCTTGTTCTTCGATGCACAGTTTCGCATTATAAACAAAGCAGTTCATATGTGAACATATATATACCTGCCGAGTACCATTTAGTTAGCAGTTAATTTTGTTCTTTACTGTACAGTAATGTCGAACAATAATTGCTCTCTGGCTGTTTTTTATACTCCTAAAAATGGTGTATTAGTAAACGGTGATGCGACATCGAAGTTACTGAAGACCCGAATACACTGGATAGAGGTGTATTTGATTAAACCTATGAAATCACTGCAGTTCTTTATAGTAAGACTTGTTTTTCTCTCGTAACTGTTGTAGGATTGCCTTTAGCGGCCTTGCAATCTGATACACAACTGTTGTGACCACAAGAGACGCTTTGACTCCAAATTTGTTTATTGTGTAAACTCCCGTATAGGTCGTGTCCAAAATCGAACCACAAACGCGTACACTCATTTGCACGGCAAACAAAGATTCACGTACATTGGCTAACAGTACGTCGTCATTCGCTTTAGTGGAAATTCTTACACGGCACATATACACTATTCCGATAGTCGCTTGCTGTCCGTCGTCTTCGTGGCATTCAGAGCTTGCTCTTTTGTTCCTGAATGTCGCCTATAGGTAATATGTTACTTGTGACTAGTATACTACTCACAACGAAACTGACTGTTATACAGCACAACCCCATCTCTGTTGAATTTTTGATGCATGGGTTTGATGAATTTTTGATAATCCATGAAGTCATAGAGATGAACGAATTTCGGATACAAACAGTATAGTTTTTTCTTTCATAAACCGTCATTTGCTATGGGCAAATACTTGTCCAGTCCTTCTTTATTCCCTTTCTTGTTCACGACTACAGGGTTGTTCCTCACTTTCTCATATAGTGTTTACCGTAGGTATTGGTGTATTTTTGTATCCTACAACCTTCCTCAAAGTTGTTTTACTCGATTTTAGGTTATTCAGCCAGTTCAGTTAAAGTAGTTTCACAGAACCGGCTGTTCAAAGCAGGAAACGTTTAGTTTCTTGCACACGTAGGCTCCAAGATCTGACCAAAGTGTATGAGATAGAAAAGACTGTGTTTCATGCCACTCGTGTGAATAAAACGTGGTGCTCACCAAGAAGGTATTTTGAAATGAGGAATAAAAGTAAGTGCAGAAGAGTATTTTCAATAGTGATACTTCTGGTACCGCATTCACACTTAATTTCCGCAGTTAGAGGGCTGAGAATGAAGACATATGGCCAAGAGAAAAAGCCTGTGATGCAACAGGGTAGAAATAATGCAAAAAGAAGTACAGAGCCGAGGAAGTGCTACCATTTTCTTTATCCATTTAAAGAAGTCCTGAAAACGTCGCATTCAATACCCAGTTACGGGTATGCTCCGTACTCCGGTGTAGTTAATTCCAGCCTGTTCTGGCATATGCATTATACATGTCTCCACAATTACAGATGTACGGGTAAGTTGCACGAGAATCAACGAAGTTCGTTGGAACTCGGCCGGAAACAAGAAGAACGGTCTTGTAAGTGGAACATGACAGTATGACTGTAGTTACTGGGTAAGCACGGCCTAAGGTCGATCGTAACATTTTAGCCACATTCGTTGCCAGAAAATACCATTCAGTAAACTGCATTTCTGAACCCGTTTTGGTCTGAGTTTTAGCCGTCTGATATTTACACCGAATTTCTGAAAAAGGTTTCGAATGATGGTTGACTGGCAAGAAGTTCTTTAAAATGCTTCCTCCCTACTGACGGTGACTTCATTAAGTATTTGGTTAGCCTTACACAATATGATTGTAGCTAAGACACCCTCGTATGCTGTTGGTTTGAACGCGGATAATAAGGGACTGTGCTGATCAGGTAGTGTCGACTGCTTCTGTGCTCGAGGTGATAGAAAACCAACCAGTATGGTCACTATTGTATTCATACTGATTTTTGTAAGGTGAGTAATGATTAACTGATCTCTTTGTTGCCAAGTGCTTTTATTCCCCAATCAGATGTCTTAGATTATCAACCAGCGAGAATAAACAAAATGTTAACATCTGACAACATTTTCCTTGATCGCTTGTTGGTCACTTGTAATCATGGAACTCAGTTATTGCCATGACCATGGTTTCATCAATACCGTAGACGAGCAATAGATTGAGAGAGTTGGGTCACCGTCTCATTGTGACTGTCAGCATTACTTTCGTATACACCTAACCTAGACGACGATTAGCCACAATAAAACATTGGCAGTATGAGATAGCAACACTAGGTGAAGTTTTGTTTGTAGTGAGCCAACCTATTTCATTTAATGAAGTGCAGTAATGGTCAGCGTTTTAGCCGTTAGATTTTGAGGAGGAATGAAGATGGTTAACAAGATTGAAAAAACCACTGTGGTCTCAGACCGCATTTGAAGCAATGACCGAAACAGCTTCCTTACAAACGGTAGACTTTCTACCGGCTGATGGATGAAGTCATGCCGGGATCCTCGGGTTATCTCATTTGTAATCATCCACCAACCTGTCTTGCTGTCTCATATGGAACTCACCAAATGATTCGGGGGTTCGACCGTTATAGCAAGACTGAGTAAGTAGTTTACGCAGTAATTTATCCTTCTAACTGCTGGGCATTAAAACTATATTGTTACTGTATAATTCGGCCGGTTTGTTTATTTAGAAGCAGTCAGAGTTTGACGGGTCCAAATTTGAATTTGTTGTGTCCCCATTTGTCTTCATAGCTCAGTGGGTAGTGCGATTGATGAATTTAAGCAGGCTTTCTTTATCGCTGGTTCGAATTCAGCCAAAACTGATAATTATATCAATATGGTCTCTTCTAACATATCAGTTCTACCGAAATACTTATAAGCTATCATCGTTTGTTACCCCGGTTGGTCGATTTCGGTAACGTCGTTCACCGTTCGGATTAAAAGACTCAAAATAAGAATTTCAGAAGAACTTAACGCAAACCTTGAAGAAACAAAGTGAAATGAGAGCTATGAAGTAGTACCCGTTCAAGTGAACGTGAATGCAATATTGCGTTTGAACAAGTTGGCTACCTATTTAAGTCATGTTGCATCAAATCTCACTGTCATCAAACGTGCTCATTACGAAATTAAGTGCACATTCATGTCAGTCAACTGGAATGAATAGTAGCAATGGTTTCGTCAACGAGTGGATTTTAGCTTAGTCGAATGAGTTCACTGTATCTAAAGCGAACAAAAAAATATGGGTGAAAAGGAATGGTTCAATAATTTTGTTACAGGGTGTAAATAATTGTCTGGCTTGTTACGAAAGTGCCGTAAAGAAGTTTCGTAAATTTTCACAGAGGAAAAACTAACTAATCTTGTTAGTTGTGTTGAGGTGTGATTTACGTCAGATAATATCATGTGTCCAATTAGCCAACAGCTTTCCAGACCAAAATGCTCATGTGTTCAGTCAGTCAGAACATGTGGTCACATGCAGTCGCTTTCATACCAAGCAAGGCAATACAGGTACAAAAGAGTGATGGGATTGTCATGGATAATTGTTCGGGGGATAACCAGGCCATGGAGTTTCAATTGTATGCGTACACTCAGTCAACCTCTCCGTTACCATTTTAACTGACTGTCAGTTACTATTTTTCGAAACAACATACCAAATGCCGTGAGACAGCTCTGTTTGAAACTTATTTGAATAATCATTTTACTAAAAAGATTGGTGCGTAATAGAATGGAAGATGGCAATACCAAAAGTAGATGATCATCCTAATTCATTACCGTGCCACACGACGTAGGCGGTAGCCGAAACGTAATGAGACAGAGACTAGCCGTTTTGAGAACTAGATGAGTCATCATTCAGTCAAGATTACAATCACAGGACTGTTTATTCAGTGTTTTGGACCCTGAACTCATTATTATTTGACTAGATGTCACATGTCCATAAAATCATTCCGCATTCATTTGTATAATGCTATGAAGAGATGAAGTGAATAGGGAAAGATTCGAGTATTCTAAAATGTTATTACAGGTGAGTTGGTAACGTTTCGGAATGATCAAGTATAAATTTTTTTTTATCATCTGGATTTGAATAAGTTGCGAACACTGAACGCATGTGTACAGCATACACCAGTGAAGCTACTTCAAGAGGACACTGTTGGAACTAAAAACTCCCCTACCTAGACTGAAAAACTATTTTTGATCCACTGCCCGATATATTTTTTGAGGCTTTCTTTCATCATGTTGTTGCTCTAACGAAATATCTATTCGTTAGAAATAATATGTGGCTATTGTGAGCTCGAACTGTTTACCTATGGATGGATATCTCCAGTGCTGCTTACCGTAGTTGTCTTTCACTATGGAAATTTGATCTCCGTCACTAACCAAACTGTTTTATCATTAGGCTCAGTTTGCTATTGCACCGTTATCTTGAGCAGAGCTCACTGTCCTTATTTCGTGAACAACACTCCTTTAAAAAGGGCTCAGCGTAAATCAAAAAAACCGGTTGCGACACTATGTTTTGTACCCTACCCCGATAAGTTGTGTGAGCTGTGACAGTTCTCAGAGTGCCATCAACATATCGGAGGAAACTAGCTTTCAGTATATAGGATCCTCCATCAACCACGACATTCTTTAGGTAAAATCTCTGTACCTAACGGAAATAATAACCTCAGGAGAGACTCACTGGAGGTACAACACCAGCTGAGTTGTTTGACCAGCAGCGGGAACTCTCTCAGTGTCCGGACATTTTTTGCCTGTCGTAAATGTGTCATCATTAGTTGAATTCATGCGCAGACTTGACCCACAAATTTAGGACATCAAACGGCGTCGACGTGCTGCGTCGTCGATTACACCGCACGCATTGTGTGCGTGTCTACCGATCGATCGATGACCATTTGGATTGGCCATCTCACCAACCGTGAGAACTGATCGTACACACGTCCTTTGTTAACACAGTGCGTACTGCTTTACGTTGGATTGACTGCTCTGTACTAGATTATGTTGTTGTTTTTGTAATAAGTCGTTTTGTCATTCTATTATCATTCTGTTAAGCGACAAACGTAATAGAGGGGGTAACTAGATCATCGAAATCATGACGATAAAGTGAAAACACACTCCACCTCTCCAGGTTTTAGCTAGCCAGCTAGTTGTCCGTTGTATGTTGCATTATTATTGTTATATGCTTGATGGTCAATGAATTGGTCTCTATTCCGCTCATTATAAACTGGCTTTCTTATTCGGAGTTCCCTTAGTTGCAGTCCTCTGAAAATGAAAAAAATCCGACTTGTCTATTCTTTTCAAACCGTCAAAAACATATTTAGACCCACATGAACATTCTTACTATTCTCTACTCTGTAACTTCCCGATAAAGGCTTCGAATCGCCCAATTGTAGGATAGGTGAAATGCCGTTGGTAGAACAAAACGTTGCAATAAATAGTAACTATTTGGGCCAAATACGTTACCTCAGTATGGAGCAAGATTTTGTTCACTTAGCAAAATTATTATGACGAATGTCTGTTAAGAGCAAACTAACTAGGTTAGCTACAAATCTATTTATGTAATATTTCCTTTACCGTTTGATTGCTCTATTCCTTCGATCGATGATATGGATGATGACCAAAAAGGACAAAAGTAGGGTAATGTCAACTGTGATTATGGTTGAGACCGATCGATTTTCCAACACCGTTCAGGCACGCTCGACTAAGTGACGGTGATATGTTACTGTCACCAAGTATCACGTACAGAGAGAGCTGGTTGTATCACGTGGAAGTTAACATGGTTCATCTTATCTACGGGAATGACTAGCAGCCTAATATGCGTGATTGCATGTACAGAAGATGAGTAAGCCAACTGTCAGTGTGCAATCGCCGAACACTACTATATACTGTATCAATGCATTCCATTCTATCATTTGGAGTAGCTGGATGAATGATTACCACAAGTAATGCAGAAAGTCAGTTGAATTGACCGCCGATTATCTCTAATATTTTTGTTGTAAGCGTTTGAATCCGTACGTAAAAAAAGTTGGGCTCGCACGTAAATATGCCTTTTCTATGTATTTTACTATGACAAACAAGAATAGAGGAATATTACTTTATATATCTCATCAAGGTGGTATTGTATGATGAAGGTGATCAGGTGGCCGGGCATTTGTTTTACGTTGTCGGAAGAAACAAATCAAAAGGGACATTTAATGTCGGCCAACTGGCTAGAACATGGTAACAAAAGGCCAGGGTCGCGATCATAATTCATTGTACTTTAAATTGTGCGCTGCCCGCATATACCCTCACCACAGTAAGTGAGTTGGTTTACAACGATTTTGATGAATACAATCTAGTGGCCCAGTGAACATTCCACGCCATCCAGTGTTATTCCGTTAAGCCACAGATACTGACTGTGAAAGAAGTGAACTATGGAAGGCACACTAGATAGTGATGATTTGTTCACAACAAGTTAGATGGAGGGATGCGCTTTGAGACTCAGTGATGAGAGCTTCAATCGTCGCATGAATAAATCCACAATGCCAGTCATTGGTGGTGTAGTGTACTCAATCGATCAACAGTAGACAGAATTCGATAAAGTTATTTTAACTCTCAACCCACGAAGAACCTACTTCCATCGTGCACACTGATGAACAGAATAAATCCGCTATCAGACTCGAAGTTGACATGTAAGGAGGCATAAATATTGCTCACGACTGTCTGTCACGCATGCACTCTCGACGTCGGCCGCCAAGACGATTTTACTGAATGCTGTTCATTCTCTCTTTAGATGAGTTTCACATAGCCTAACTTAACTGTCCACGTATCTACACTACTTCGTTAGTAACTCAAAATCATACGAAAATGGAGAAAACGAAAACTGTAAGTGTGTTGTGAGAACCGTAGGTTTCCAATGGATGCGACTTTAACTTGCTTACGGATTTATCGGTGGATCGGGACATTCCTGTCTATCGAGGGTACTATTTATAGTAAAGTTTCTTGTAGCTCGAACAATCGTAGATGCATTCTACGAAGACTAGCTCACTAGGTCTTTATGACTGTGTAGCAACTCGTATATGAATTGAATCATCCCCCGAAAGTCTATCTGAACTCGATGGTTGCGATCAAGTGTGAACGGCGTTCAACTTATGTCCATGTTATCGTTGTGAACCACAATCCTGAACCTCCACGCGCCAATTTTCCCTTTAACATCCCGCCGTTGAATCATGAAATTAAGTGAACGTTCTCTTTTGTACGTGACGAGTAGTTTTCGGGCGTAGTGGACTTATACCGATTAGAGTGAGTAGGAGACCGGATGAATGGTGGATCCGTACCGGAAAGCAAGTTCCAGCGGAAGCTACAGTAGATAGATTCATTCATTCTGAGTCCAGTGATATAAAATGTTCTGGATATGAAGCAAAAGTAAGCGAATAGGCGACAGACAAGGTAATTTTATGTGAAAACTGCCTAGTTGAAAGGTGAATGGCAGTCATCACCGGTTACTCAGACAGCCACAGCCCAGAACCGATGGCTTATATGTAATAGCATAACGAATCGAGAACATGAGTAATGTCTTCACATTTTTGATCCGCGTCGACTAACTGACGTAAAATCGACCTCGTGTTTTTTCTCACCTACCCAAGTGCACTACGCTTGCTTAACCTACGAGGGCTGAGGTTTGGAGGTCATCTTATTCAGTCTTGTTGATCGACGGTGAATGCTATCAAGAAGGCCTGAAAATCAGCTGCTTAACATGACTTTAACCTTTTCACTCATAGTTCAATTTTTTGATTAGGTCACACTCCACCAACACTGTCTAGTAACGTAACATCAGTGTTATTCAAGAAAAACCACATCAAAATCCTGTTTTAAAATTAACTGTTAGGCGACTGTTAGGCGATCGTCTAGGAGCACTCACGTGGACCATTTGCCATGGGTCACTGAAGTAACTAATAACAGCCCTTAGTCGACTTGTCGCCAACAAACTGAGTAGTTCACGTGGTAGTTTATTTGAATCTCTCAGATGGATGCAACCATGTTTCATGTGACATCACGGCACCGAACACAATTAAAGCAGTAGTAGTTAGTTGTGGACGAAACGACAAATATTGGAGAAATCGTAGGCAAGTGAATCAATTTGTGTACTGTTACAAGCTCGCTCAGACTGTGGGTAGTGCCTAGGTATTTGGTCAGTCAAATCTACAGGCCCCTTCCATAGTTCACAGATTCATTAAAAATCATACATTGTATTTTGTGCTAGATTTATTGCACCGTAGGTGATAAGTTCATTAGTTAATAAGAACAGAAGAAACGTGGACGACGTTGACTCGCGATGTCAACCAGTTTATTAGAATACCCCAAAAGCCGAATACAAACAAGCTGTAGGGTTGAAGAATGAGGACAAATCTGTATAATTGAATTGCTCATCAAATGAGCCCGCTAAATTCCCTCAATAGTGAGAGTATATATAATATATCCTACAGGAGAACCAATTTCATTGGTACATTTCATAGCTTCGGAACTAGTGACAAGTTAGTTAGGGTTCAGGTAACATGCTTAACCATGAGAGTTACGGCCGGATTGGAAGAAACATAAACAACCGAGGAACGGTGAAGTTAGTTTGACATTCACGACACCAATCAGATTGAAAACGAGCTTACAGTTAAGCAAGTAGTACTGCCAGTTGATTGATTAAGAATAAAACGTGAACAACACTGAGAAGTGAACACCCATTCTCCAAATCCTATAGACTATTCAATTAACCCTGTTGGAAACGAAGCAATAGACTCGAGCTGAACTCTATTAAGAGCTCGTCGATATTGTAGATCCTGGGCAGCACCAGGTTTTGAACGATACTCGCATTTGAATGTGGCCAAGTGTTGTATGTGATGAATCAACCGTGCCTGATGTGATGTCGGCAGAGGAGTAGTCAACAAGGAGGCCTCATGAAAGTGCGACCAGAATTAAAATCTTAGGGGTGGCAGAGGTATGCACTGTTGACTAGCCAAGACAAAAGTAGTGTTCCTTCTTGACTGAAGCTAAGCGAAAATCAGTGGAAATGAGGAAGTTGCAAATAGTTGAGAATGCTGTTCAATTGATATCAACCAAAATGTTCAACTACTTAACGATGATAAAGAACGATGGGAAGCACATGCAAAACGGAACTATCTGAAAATCCTACCCCACACACGTGACCATAAATGTGCATGACGCAGTACTGGCATGCTCATGCAGAAATGCAATAAAGGAGGGCACGGTGTAATTAATTTATCAACCTGAATAGTAAGCTTCAAATTTACGAATTTCCCTGGCTACATGTTTTCGTTCTTGTATAATCATAAACTTTCGACATATCTACACGAGGGTACACATGCTATTCACTACGTGAAAACTCAACCCCGCGAATAATACACCTCTTCTCGTCGATCGCTAGCTCACCAGCGTTTCCTCTATTCGCTCGTTCTGCGTACACGTAACACAACAATGAACGATTTGCATGCAAGCCTTCCAGGATATGACTTCCTCGCTCACTGAATTTGTTTGGAACCCACAAATAAACATAGATGCCGTTGATTGAAAAACAAATTTATGTGTTTGTAAGACTTTCAACTTTATATCCCTTAGAACATTATAGTTTGAAGTGACTGAGGCAGGTTTACTAGCTGCAGGGTGCACGTTTGAATTTTCTCGAGGAACAACCATACATCCTGTGGTGATCTCATGACGTTTGTGACATTCCACATTAGCTAACCACTAATGAAAGTTTGTCATGCAACTTCACGTTATTACGAGATGTATGAACGTTTTCTTGTTGGTCTTAGAATACTGAACAATGCATGCTTTCTCAAAACCGTTGTTTCTGTATTGCAACTCAAGATTGTTCAGGTGTAGAACAA
>JTDE01000101.1:295939-352359 GCA_014338405.1 Paragonimus skrjabini miyazakii | reverse complement strand
CACTACTGACGAGCTCTAATGAGAGCGAAACTCGAGTCTAGTGCTTCTTTTCGAAAGGGGCCGACTGGAAAGTCTATGAGGATGCGACAGCTGCGATCAATTGTGGGTGATGTTCAACTTGAAATTAACCAAATCCCCGACTACTCATCAGTTCTCAGTATATTTTAACATGAAGAATAACTCTATGTGTATAAATTAGGTATTGTGCCCCCAGCTTCCAGTTTCCATAGAAAACAATTCACTGTACAGTTAGTGGCATTCAAGTTGTTTTCATTATAAATTAATAAAGAGCTTATTGTTATTTCTGGCTACATGTAGGGAGAAGTTGTTTTCTTCACATCCCTGACAACTACACAATGTAGTGAAGAGCTGGACTACCAAGCAGAAATTTTGGAGAACGAAACTTACCTGTTGCTTTGTTTCGCACAGACATTTTCACATTGTGGTCAAATTGTCTTCCGCGCATTTTTTAACCAAACGACACGCATTGGGAGGTAGATCATTTACCTCCTACTCGGCTTGCCTCCCTCATTGAGCACGATTCTGTTGTGCTCGAAAACAACCTGGGCAATCATTGTTCACTTAACTATGATTGGTTATTCATGGTCTGTATTGCCTGATATAAAAACCCTAGCTCAACTGGTCGTTTGTGTTCGGCGTTCGTTCTCGCATCCCAGTATGATTTGCTACCAACCTGTCTTCAGTGTCTGCCTCATTCTGGTCGGGTTCAATTCGCATCTCACCTGTGCGGTCTCTGAAACCGTTGGTCCGTTCAGCGTAGCGCAAGTCAGCAGAGTCTGTCCAGAAGATCAACTGAAGTGGACCCCATCCGAAACCTCAGACTTCGCTGCAGCCGATAAGCTTATCGAGTCAGGCTCGTTGGACGCGTGCAAGAAAAGGTGTAAACGCAGAGACGGTTGTGTTGCAGTCAAGTACAATCAACGTGTAAGTTCAACCTTCTGTTTGACACGGAATGGCCCCGAAACAAAACAAATATTCACTCAAATCTTCATTCCTCATGTTCACTTGTAATTCACATCAATATATCGTTACAATTTCAGAAAGAAAAATGCCTTGTTATATTGCATCAGTTAACTCAATACGAGGACACGAGGATCGCGGACACTCAGAAAAATAGTGAGACAGTTCATCATGTTCTTGTCTGCAAGGGTAAGTCGGATGATGTCCGACAGGTGTTGTCATCACTGTCCGTTTGATAGTTCTTAATATGTTTGTACTGTTTGTAGACTATTTGTTCTTGGTCGGGACGGATAAAACAAATTACGTTCCAATATCGGAAGTGGTCGTACAAAATGAACCGCAAATTCCTTTCTTCCGATCTCTTGTAGGGAACCAACTCTATACAAGGGTATAAACGCCAATAGTCAGTTCAAAACGCAATCGCTGAATGTCTCACTATAAGCAATCCCGATATATGTGGAACAGGAGCACCAAGGAGACGGGACGCGTGCACCAATAGTTTATTGCTAGGCAGAATCAATTCAAACAAGTGGTGTTCATTCTGTACAAGGAAAAATGGTACAAACTGTATATAAAAATGAAGCGAAATATGAAAATATGTACAATACCCTATACTCGCTACAATCTACCCGTAACTTTCCTGTCTTTACTTTCGCTGAAAGAATTATGGTACACATTTGCATCCTACTCTTGCTCAGATATAAAATGTTTTATACACCGCATTTTTGTTCACTCATTCTCAATTGGACTCTGTCCACGTTGGCAACCAAGAACAATCTGATTTAACGCGAATGAATTGAGTGAAACAGATCAATGAATTAACACTAGAATGAACTGGGGTAATTGATTTCCTACACGCGAGCAATTACGATGATTGATAATAATTCAATGGGCCTATGGTTAGCTATGTGGAGCCACCAGGGTGAATAATACTGTGCTGACACGAAATTGATGCCCGAACAAAATAAACGCTGATACTCTTGTATGTTTGGACCGCGATTAACACAACTCATCTCTATTGTATGCAATGTCACAATATTACATGTAACTGAGTCGAGTTAGGTAGGCCGATTTCACATCGAATGACTAGGTCGTATGGCTACTGGTTTGAACTTAGAGACAGAATGATTAGAGTCGGTCGGATTGACATCAGTAACGATCGAAACTGATTCACTAATACCACCGTTCGAACATGCGGAATGATGTTTGCGCACTCTGCCAAACAACTGAGCTGCAAACACAATGGTTTTGGTCAACAATTTTGCCTGTCTTCGGACAAACTGACGATTGTCTGATGGAATGCTTGAACGCCATTCAGTACGTTTGAACAGTCACGTGAGTGAAATGGTTTTAGGCGTTGCTGTTGCTCACCTGACCAACTCGAGTCATTCTGACAATAAGTATGATGCTTCCTAGATTATGTATTCAGTGTTGACTGCTACTGAGGCCATCAGTATCTGATTGTCTTAACGTGACCTCTGTAATCGGACGATAGTTCTGTGGACAACAAATCTCCTGACCCACAATCAGTCAAACTCACCATGTGAAACAGTGATTGGGCAACTGTTAGCAAACTCACAGTCTCCAATCCCTGTTGGCCGTCTCTCTTAATCGCTATGGTTATTGTTTTCATACTAATGGTATCACCATTCGTCTGATGAGTAAACACAGAAGACAACTCTCATTCACCGCTTCGTTGTTCTCATCGTTACTTTGGGTAGTTTCGAGCCACTGTCCACCAACCCACACAAACGGAATATACTCAGCATCCGTGTAGATTATTTGGCGTACATTGACTAAGTCACAGGGCCCGGACACAATCTTTGACAGCCATATATTTCTCATATATGTTCGTTCATTCAATGCGCTAGGATTGAGACAGTATCAAGTGAACTGTCGGCCAGCCCATCAGATTGAGCTGCGTAGTATATCATTCGTAATGTTCGGAGCCCGAAAATAATTGCTGTATTCACAGATACTAATTATATTGCTGGTGTAGTCGATCCTTCGGCAGCGCATATGGGTTGGCTGATCCCACAGAATATATAGAGAACAATTGTGCGAGTCATAATACAAACGCATCAAGCATTGTAAACTACCACCTGATGTTTCCACAATGCTGCTGCTAACGATGCAACATCCTGGCACAGGGAACAATCCACTACGTCCAACTCACAGTGAACAATTATTTGAGACTGTTTGTGACACTGGAACGTTATCACTGTCAACGTCGTTCATAGAGCAATCTCATCGGAGTAGGACACATGACCAATGCGGTTAAATAAGCTCACAGTATCGATAATTAGAACTGACGATGTTAAACAAGGGCGGCTATTTCATTTGCAAGTAAAGGTTTATGTCAGGAAATTTTATGGGTTTAGCATGATATCTGTCCGAAATATCCCCTCTGTGCCTCCATCTGTAGCCATCCGTAACCTCTGTACCTGTGAGGATAGTACGAATTACCCTTGTGAGTGCGGTCTTATAGTCAAGCGCAGACATGCTAAGTCGAACCATCTCACTTGGTTTATTATGACATCGGCAATGATCGTCTACGCTTGTCGGATAGTTGATAGGAATGTTCATGTTAGGGGTTGATTCCACTTATTTGGAAACAAGTGAGTTGGTTTCTGACTGCCGAGTTATTCAACGTTAGTTATGTCCAGGTTGTCTTATTGTCGCATTGAGGTTTTCGGTAAACTTCAGCCTAGTGTATATGCTAATGGTCGCCGAGTTACCAAGACCTAGATTTATCCAACCGAATTTTGAACATAACTATAAACTGACGACGCTTATAGACGATTCGTGCATAGAAACTACCAACTTAGCGCGATGTTGGACATACGCTTTGCGTATAAAGCATACTGTTCTCTGGTTGACGTTATTTGAAAAAATTATCTGCAGCTTGTCCGTGTAAAATACAACCTTATATTTACTATAAAACATAAAGAATTTTCTCTCACCCGCAATAGAACTTCGAATCAAACCTCGTAAATATTTTATCACACAGCTTCTAGCCCCAGTAGGATATATCTTTGTTATATTTGTGAGGTATTCAACCACGTCGACCTCAACGACAACCAGCGTAAATGCTAAGATATGCTCCAGTTTTCCCTGTGGAACTGCACTATACTAGAATGATAAGGGTTTACTGAGATCACACCTGCAGTATTCGTATTACAGACTGCCTGAATGTGATAAACAGTGGAACTATACGGATTACCGACAATTTCTGATTGTGAAGACAAACGCTGAATGTCGAATGCTTCTGTTGCGTTGACATTAAATACATGTAGTTTGGAGGAAGTACTACTGACATTGATTAACCAACAGTCTAGATGTCTGGTGAACTACGGGAGTTCAGCTGCATCAGGGTAGAAGACGTTCTCATTACGTGTTTGGCGATGCTTAAAAATTCATTTATAGAAATATGGGGAAAACGAGAAAATTAATGTGCAATCAAACAAATAATACCAGTTGAAGGTTCCTTCCAATAGCATACCCTCTTGGTAGCCAACTCCTTTAATGCACCATGTTATTCACCATCAGAAGAAGCACGCAAGCTATGCCACATATTGTGATTTATACAGAAAACAACTGGAATACAACGAAACACTCATAGTGAATACGTGATTAGCCCAAATTTACCTATTCAAACTACTAGTAATCTTTGATTTGATATATACCAAATAGTATTCTTGGTGAGCTGAGAAAACAACCTGTTATAAAACACGGTGACATAACGCTTTGGCACCTGTTGTTTTAAAGCAGTTGGTTGCTAGATCAACAGAATTAATGCAAACATTTATAGTCCGAGACATTACATGTTATCGCGTGGGTGAACAATGGAACAGCAACTGACGTCCTGCCTCCCTCATATTATTGCTTATTCTGAAATGGTGCCAACGGATTATTCCTCATGATGTTTCAAATTCAAAATTCATCCACGTCCAACAGTAATCAGCTGTTTTCTCAAAAAATTGGACTGCGAGATGCATGGCCATAAACTCCAGCCTCCTTTAATGGAAATGCGCTCACCTTGTTCTAGGACGGCTGTATTTAGAGAGCGCATAGTAGTTTTTATTTCATCGTGACACTCAATACAGGTGTTTTTGAGTAAGAAAGGAAAGTCTGTCGACATTGAATAAAACATGTCTTCGTATAGGAAAGATTGACAAACGAACATATATTTTAATATATACTGTCAGTCGTTTGCTGACTAGTCAGCTTGGGGATGTGAACAGCAGCGAACGGAAAAGAACACAATGGGAATGCACAGATGCTTTCGATTACCATCCAGTGCAACGATGTGCCTTCCAATGTTACATCTACTGAGTAACGCCGATTTAAGTTTCATATAGAAATATGTCATGGATAGCCTATACCGAATGGTGGAAAGATTACTTTTTCACATTCACTTGTGACATCGTTTGACGGAATTCAGTGAGAGTACGTGGAACTTAAAGCTAAATGGCATTCAACAAAAAAGCAAACAAACGAGATCCGGTTTAAATTGTCACAGTCATCTGAACGCGCACAGAACTAGTGATCACCCAACTACGTGGTAGAAACCTACGTCAACACGCATTGCTCTTGATTAGAGGAATCGATAGATTACACTAGCCGATTGTCCCACAAAGATAGATACGTTGTTTTCACTTTTGTTCCAGGATACTACTATGAAGACATCACGACTATTTGTGCCCAGACGCTCGCAACCTGGCATAAAATTTCAATCTACCATTTTCCATCTCAGTGCTACAAGCTTAGACGTTCCTAACCAGTGAATTCATAAATCAAATTAGGCGTCTGAACATTGTGGGATTACACTTGAATGTTCACCCGCACACCAAAAATATTTGTTACCATCTTCAAGGATATGGATGTTATCGCACAGCGCGCATTTTGCTGCATTATGAAGACTGCCAATCGAAGCCAACTGAAAACCTCCTGCATTCAGTCGCGTGCTTCTGCGACGGTAGCACATTTATTTGCAAGCAATAGCTGAGTGGTTTGCGATTGCAACCTACTTGTGTGCAGACATCATTAGCAATTATTGTTTCCGTCTGCATATTCAGAAACAGATTCCACACAGGCCAAAGCTCTCTTCTCATTCCTCCAGTTCATTTGACCACATCATTCAAACTGGCTGAGATTGATCGTATCTGTAGATGCAATAACCGTGAATACTCATTGTCTGTGGTGGGACGGTTGACAAATGACGCTTACCATAGATGAAGATTTACGGCGAATCCGTACTAGCTCAATAGTTTAAGGGTTTTGATGTGTGGAGATGACGCCTACCGGGTGAAATGACCCTTTCATTTCAGGTTCTGCTCACTGAGAAGAGCTCATCGTTCATGAAGGAAGCTCGCAGTACCAACAGAGAAGATCAAATAAGGAGTCCACACTTGTTCTGAATTCACATTTGCACTACATAATTTCTTGAGTTCCGACGCTTACTCGTTCACCAAAATTGATTGTTTCATTGCGAAGCCGGAACTATCTCTCAACTGCAATCAGACGGGGCATGCAGCAACGGATTTATCATAGAACCAACCTGTCTTACATCACACAAGCAAGCTTGTTGCAAAAATGTGCGACATATAGACGTGTGAAGTAAAGCCAGGTCTTCAATAGAGAATACAAAGTGATAAGATTATTTAATTTTTAAACTGTCCTGTAAAGTAAAGTTCTTTGAGCGACCGTATTCGAGTAGACGAAGAAATCCTACAACCCAATGCTCGTTTGTTAAACATGTTCGATAATCCTAATTGAACGATATTGAGGCCAGCTCAAAGTACATTACGTGCAGCTATTTTACACTGTACTGCCTAACTTGCACATGAATTCGGTTGGTGAAAACATGTCAAATAAGACATTGGTTTATTTGCACCGAATAGACTACTAATAATTCATATGGGCAGTGATGTGCAGGATAAGTCAGTTATTGACTTCTCTCAATATCCGATTCAGTTTATCGAAGTAGTTAAATGACAAACACAACGATAGGCATGAATCGAGGTTCCATCGTGTTCTTTCGTTGAAACGGATTTACTTCCGAAAGATTTCATACCAAAATGATAAAGTTGTTTCAGATAAATAATTGCTAACAAATGAAGTAATCACCCAATATGCTTTTTTCCCGTTCCAACTATTTGCACTTAGGGGTCATGTTTCGTATTCACGTGAACTGGCAATGTGTCAACGCTTACAGCAACTATGTTCTAGTGTCACAAACAGTTTCAACTGTACGTCAAGTGGGTGCGGAATGTGCTGAGTAGTTTCCTTAGCAGACTTTCGCATCGTTCGCGGTAGTTTTATGTGGATATCAGTTGAGAGTTTACAATGTTTTCGGTGTTTGCCCTAAGATCGTCAATCATTCTCTGCATACTCTGTGGGGTTATTCAAATCAACTGGACCATTGATAGATTAACCAAACTAGGAGTGTACTTCACACCTTTCATAAGAATTTTTATCAGGATCCAAGAATGTAGTTAACCCGAGGGGCTAATTGACCGGCTAAACGAAAGTACTTCAAAGATAACAAATTGTGAGCAAAGTCTGACACTTATGAACTGCTGTCAAAACCTCTATCTGGGCACTGTGAAACAACCGATTTGTGCACACTTACCAACACACCTACTGCAATTAGTCACTGCGCGCGGGTTGGTAAATATTCGCTCGAAACTACCCAGCAAAGTAATGAAAACAACAGACTAGCGAAGAAGAGCAATCTTCTGTGTTTAATCGGGACACTAATTGCAACACAATAAAACGGGACAGTAAAATGTGGCGACCGTGAATTGGCCAACATTTATGCAATCATCCGTTTCAATTGTTATTTTGACTGATTGGGGACCGTAGGAGGTTGTGTCTACATGAACTCATTCTGAGCATAGAAGTCCGGTTTACGCAGTCAGATCTTCCACAAAAATTCGAAACCGGTTCACAATCGCCTACCCTTCACTCTGTTTGCGCAATCGCCTCACAATTTTCAGTGGATCATCCACTCAGCTGGTTAGCTCCACCGTACTGAACACATTGTCCTACCTGCAATCCTGCTCCGGAAACTTGCGCACAACTCAAACACAACAACAATGATTCGTTACTAGTAACATTCTGATGTGAATAACTGAAATACCATTAAACAGTTTCTGTAGGTACAAACTGTCGTATGTAGTGACTCTACTGATACCAGCAACTTTGATGTGACCTTGTTATCACTAAGAGTCTAATATGATATATACACATATGTTTGGTCAGTTTTACTATTCACCGAAGCGTACCTGACCATTACAACTTTACAGTAAACAATTGGAACCCATAAAATCATGAATTATCCACCGACTTCTCGGTATACAAAATCAGGCTTATCCTATTGAAGAAACTGTGAAGATGGAGGATTCTACATTGGCAGAACTGGAAATCAGTTTTGAACCAGGATTAGCGAGCGGTTAAGTAAGTGAGTGTACTATTCTTGACCTTAAACTAGCGTTTGTTATGAGATGTCCAAGAAACTGCATTCGGATACATTGACACCACAATGCATATGGTGGGAACTGTTTATGACTCTTGTGCTGCTTTTGTAGCGAGTAGACAATTTTTAAAAGGTGATTCTCTTCATATCTGTTTCATGATTTGCGTTTGTGTATACTTACCCATAAGTCAGCTAGCATCAGTACAGGTGCAGACAAGTCCGGCGAATTACAGAATATGTGATGTTGGCGTTTTGCTCGCCCTAAACACATGACAGCTGTGACTGTATAAACGAATTGACATGCGAACCACGTAGACAATCATTCTCGATGTTTGATATCACGCAAAATGTTTACAGATATCCTCACGATAATTTACACCGGTACTCACACTTCATACACAATTTAGTCCATCTGCGTTTGCGATCATTAGTAACTGTATACAACTTTGGACCCGCTTGGAAATAGTACATATTTGACTCTTCATAGAGACTAAGTTACACGATATTATTTTGACTAGGATTATGCCATTTTATAAGACGGCTGCAATAGTTTCCGAAATAAATATTCCCCTTTGAAATTTGCAAACAGTTACTATGTGAAACCCGTTAAGAGTTACTAAATTTCAGGTTCAGCAACGTCTTCCATTGCCCATCCACTGCACTTCGCATTTGCGGTTTCAGTGAATAATTCATTGACGCAAACGGAAATACCTCAGCTTACCATATACATACGCAATATCTTACTTTGTGATGTACGACACCTTCAGAAAAGTATAAAAGCTTCGAGAATTTCACTTTCTCAGTATAACCGTGCTATTGTCAAACGAAACAATCCTACATGTCTTGAAACGTGGAATCAGAACCAGACTAAGTACTTTAACATTTCGAACAATCCAACCTCTCTAGTATTCATTAGCTTCCACCATATTTTAATGTAGAGCATTAGAACTAAGTTTAAAACACTCAAATTTATCCGAATTATCCCCGTAATCCGATTTGGTTCGAATGACATTAGTTCAAAGACAGTGAGACAAATTTTCTTTCTGGAGAGCCAAAAGACAGCCAGTTACGTTTCCATTCACCCAAGGTCGGACAGACAGTCTGTTTCTTGTTTACACATATATACCTATGTTCACACTGTTAATTGACTGTCATTTGGTAACTGTACAACGTTAACTCTGGATATTTTGGATCGCTGCTACACTTGAGGCTACCTATCTGAGTACTCCAGGTTTTCTCTTACCATGCTCTCTTCAACATCAGTTGGGTTGATTACTCTGATCAAATTCAAACTGCTTCAACAGTTTCTAAACTCACCGCTCACGTTTACCAGTGAACTATGTATTCTCTTGAATTTATAGCCAACTCTGCTATTTAGGTCAACATAGTACTTAGCAGGACTCATCGTGCCCATCACCATGGTCGTTCTCAGCCATATCCTCGAGTAGTAAGGCTTGTGTTGTCGTTTACCTTGGAGATGGTCCACAGAGTACTTGAACTATGACTAAGCACAAGTGTAAGAAGAAAACAGGGCAGAAACAGACAAACGTTATTTAACATCAAGAGAAAGAGGACTGAACAACTTCACAGATGCAGGCTCACTATTGACTGCAACACACGGACCGTGTCACAGAGTCTTTTCAGTCGGTCGTGTGGGTGGTCGCGAACTCCCCAACCAGGTAACAAGCACCTACAAGTGGGATGGTCAAGGCATTCATAGACTGTGTTCAACTCATCACCCGGCTGTCTTGCGATTTCTTCCAGATGCTTGCACCCATATTAAATGGTACGCGACTGTAGATATGATGCGTCGGTATACGGAGTGGGTGACCAATCAACAGATTCACTTGAGTAATACATCTCAACCAGGACAAGAAGCACTATGATAAATAAGCATATAATTTAGCGATTAGACAAGATTCACGGCCAAATAAAGCCAGCCTAAAGAAAACGTTTTCAAAATATCTTTACCATGCGATGCCGTATGAGACTGCTGGCCTAACTTCTGAATCAGACTAAATTACTGAGCAGATATAAACGTTGATCACGAAATCGGCTTACCAAGGAAACAGGACACAACGAACTATTTTAGACGAGGCCCAATTACAAGAAATCTTGACTTCGGTTAGATTCGAACCAGTGACAGAAACAACATGCCCAGATGCGGCAATTGCTTTACTAGCTGAGATATGAAGCAATTGGGTCTCTTTTAAATTATCAAATCTGCCAAACTACGTATTAGCAACACAACGAAATGTTCTTATTAACACGTATGTGATTCAGATAATAAGCATTAATTGATTGTCTTGTTTTTATTTTCGTCTTCTAACCTATGATCAATGAGGGCTTTTAATTGAAACCAGTTCGACAGAGCCAGTGAGTTAGAAGAGATGTATTTGTCAAATGTTTGCGCCATCTAGATTAGGACGCTCGCAGTAACTGCATGACCAAAGGCCCCGAGTATCTTGACAGATGAACTACAAAGCCATGCTATCAGCTCATAAGCTTCACATTTTGACTCTGTCATACACTCGTCCCAGTGGTTATGTGGAATCGACCCACTGATCCAGTGGATTGAACGAAGAAACATGATTTCCCTATCGGTCCACTCCTGTGCCCACTCAACCAACTGTTTTGCATTAAACTTGTGCTACTGATAAGTAGTATAACAGACTGAATAAATTGCACAAGACTCAATAGCGAAAAATGTGGACATCATTGAAAAATGTAATCATGAAGGGTCCGATATGTCCTATGTGAACCGTAAATTCCCCATTTTGCAGATTCCATATGACGAACTGGGTTATGTGGGAAACCAGACGTGACATTTCTGAGCTTCTGACTTAGCTTTGTGGCTCAGCTGGCAGGAACCTTGAACATACGCATGTTTGAATACAGTCGTAACAGGGTCTCACCTAAATCCGATTTCAATTTTTATAGTCCAGATTTATTGGTTTCAATGAATGTCAGTTTCCATCAACTTCGTAGAGTACCGTTTAGATCAACTTACGGTGATAGTTCACCGATTTGATTGTGTACATTTGCTAGGTTTTTAGTTGAAACCCTTCCGCATTTGTATGTGGCCAAGTGTTTGCATATGACGATTCAACTGTGCTGGATGAGAGTTCGGTGTAGCAGTCGTCAACAAGAATGCATCATTGGGGTGCGATCAGAATTCAAATTCCAGACGTGGCAGAGGTATGCACTGTTGACGAGCCAAGACAAAAGTAGTGTTCCTTCTAGAATACTCAAACCAGCGAATAATACACCTCTTCTCGTCGATCGCTAGCTCACCAGCGTTTCCTCTATTCGCTCGTTCTGCGTACACGTAACACAACAATGAACGATTTGCATGCAAGCCTTCCAGGATATGACTTCCTCGCTCACTGAATTTGTTTGGAACCCACAAATAAACATAGATGCCGTTGATTGAAAAACAAATTTATGTGTTTGTAAGACTTTCAACTTTATATCCCTTAGAACATTATAGTTTGAAGTGACTGAGGCAGGTTTACTAGCTGCAGGGTGCACGTTTGAATTTTCTCGAGGAACAACCATACATCCTGTGGTGATCTCATGACGTTTGTGACATTCCACATTAGCTAACCACTAATGAAAGTTTGTCATGCAACTTCACGTTATTACGAGATGTATGAACGTTTTCTTGTTGGTCTTAGAATACTGAACAATGCATGCTTTCTCAAAACCGTTGTTTCTGTATTGCAACTCAAGATTGTTCAGGTGTAGAACAAACCAAATGTTGTAACGCGCTAAGCTCAATAAACGTCATCATCTAAAACTGACTATTTCATTGATACACATTAGACAATCAACTTTAAATGTCCATCTTATTCATTTCTGTATCACTGCCTCATTCAGGATTTCTATTGTTCTATGCATCTCACGCCAGACGTCCGTTTCAACAGTTAAAACCATTAGGGCATTGTTATCATTACTTGCAAATGAATGAACTTATAAACACTATTCTATTGTATAGCGCGGCTCAATTTCTATCGAACCTGGTTTTGAAGTTGTCTGATTGGTGCTGTTGCTCGTTGTCGAGTGATGCTTACCATTCCATTCTCAGGTTTGTTACACTGTTATATTTCTCAGCAGTCGCTAGATTATAACACTAACTAATAGTCGTTGTCCTAGTATCTAGCGTGTCACGTTCCTCAAGATAACTGAAGTCTCGTTCCGCACATTTGAATAGTTTCACTGAGAATTAATTGTAATTTTTCCGAGTATTTCATCTCCGTATTCTTCAGTATTTAAGCCTTCACATTGAAGGCCGCTGCTTTTGGCGAGTAAATCACACATCATCAATCTGTCATTCATAGACCGACAAGCATACAAGACATGATTTGTAATCAGTGACACCAGCTACAATATACCCACTATAGACTGATGGGACAAATTCAACCTATTCACCCTCGCGAGTGCATGTTTGGAGTTGGAATTACAGCCGTGACAAGAATGTGCAATACTGACGAGAATTATCGAGAGCTAAACTCCAGTGCAGTGCTTTTTTAGCAAAAGGCTGTTTGAAGCATCGGTGAGAACGGGTAAACTCCAATCAGTGTTTGGTGACATTCAGGCCGCTTTGTGACCGCTTGTTGTTAACTATTCTATCCACATATGAGGTATTTAGTCACTTGCGTCTTGACCTGATCGCACACCTTTATGACCACTATGCCACTATTTTCACTGGTATCCTTGATTACTGCAAGAACTTCAGTGCTCATTTGATGTTGCATCCCGTTGTTACTATCATTTCCCAACCACGGTGGCCTGTTTCATATTCTACCCTACGTACAGTCAACCAGAAGCTGGGTCGACCGTAACAGTCGGGGGCCACACCACCGGTCACCACCTCGATGTGTGCACTTGCGGTCGTTAAGAAACCAGATCGCTATGTGAGCATTTGTGCAGACATTTTCACTGGACCGAATGCCAATTTGGACTTCCGTAGCAGAGGCCGGCTTCGAGTGAACTGAACCGCAGACGAATTTCTAGTAAGCGGGAGTTTGCCGATGCGTATCTGGGGTTAGAAGTCGAATAGAATTCTAACCAACTGCTCACGACCAACACACATATCAATAAACTCAGTGGTGTTGGCCTTCCATTAATTCATAGATTCTACACTTATGAGTGAAACAAGTGTTGCTTATCTGTACGGTATCATACTGATGACAGCGAATCCGTACGAACCACATGGCCTGTGCGTAACGTAGTAGGTTACATACAAATGAAATCGTGACGGCTGAGGGTTCGGAGGAACGATGGTGTTAGTACTGTCTTGTCAAAGTGATGATCCCGGCAGTCAATCGAATTGAGGATAGATGACTGGTTCATGTACATTTAGCTGCCACAACTTATCGGTTATTATTTATATTAGCTTCGATTCACTTAGTTCCCTTACAAATATGGATTGTGGTGTACGTTAAATCTATGGTACACTGAACTAGACGGTTCCCCGTCTCCCACTATTGTTCCCATTGTAGCGGTTGGGGTACTCGAGGTTTGACCACCATTATTCAAACCTCGCATCATTCGTCTATAGCTTTCAAACCGAGATTAAGATGCACACAGTTATTGCAGACTTCTCCTAATACAGTATCTCAATAAGCGAGCAATTTCGCCCTTCGTTGTTATGGAAGGAAATAAGCTGGCGACATCAAGAGAGTGAACGACACGGACAATCTAACTCAGAGAATACTTGTCGTATTAATGAGTTAACACCATTTTCTACTTATCCGTTGAGTCAACCTTAGGCAGCGCACAATTCTAGATCACGCTAAATTACGACATATTGTTGCTATTCATTTTTCACGCTTTGCATATTAATTGAAGGTGTATCAATGTCGTATTCACAAGGCTAACGGAGTGATGATCTGAAACTGGTTGAGACCAACTGTTCCAGCTAAGAATGTGTCCATAATGTGAATTGCTCTGTGGTCGACTTCTGGAACGATTGTCTAAATACCTGATAGCAATAACCGGTGAAAACTGACAATCTGAAGTGCATGACCTGCAATCAGATTAGTAGAGTGAGGATAGGTTTTATACAAACTATGAATGTATTAGATCCTACCAGTTCCTGATCACAGACCCGATGATATGATGTAAATAAGAAATTCTATCAGTAACACTGATGCTGCTGCTTTGAACTTTGTTCCAGTTATCTCTGTTCCAATCAGAATTACAAGCCTGACAGTAAACATTACAAACTACTACATAGCTCTACCTGCCTCGGTTCAATTTTGTGTGGGTTTCAGCGTTGAACACAAAAATGTATCTGGACAGTCGAGTTATAGCCGCAGGCTCTATTAGTCTGAACTGGTGAACGCGGAAATAACCATTTCAAATAGACCAAAGAAACCACTCTAGTCTCCAATTTCAGAATAAATAAACTAAGTTCTAGGGAATTTGATTGCTTTCAATTTGCCATTTTCAGACAGGTCTATATGCCAACCGAAATTTGCACTAAAACGAGTTTCCCGAAACCTTTTTTCTCAATCGGCTTCAATAGATTGCCATGCTACTTTGTTGCCTTGGGATGAAGACAGATATCTATATAGAGGATTGCTCTCGTGACCGCATTCACTTCTCCCTTACGAACGGATTATGGACAATTTTGAACGCTACAGATGCTCAGTCTACAGAGCATCTGTAATAGACTACCAACATAATTGGTCATGTCCCAAAGTGGAATGATAGCGTACATAGACAGAGGCTCATGATCACTTGATCAGTATACCTGCTAGTCGATTACAAGGTCGTTGCACATATGTGCGACAGAGATAAAGGTTGACACACTCAATGTACTTTCCTATAGTTAACGTGTTTTACTGAGAAGTTTGTTTTGTCATACAATTTCGTTTAGTGTAACCACACTTGACAGATCTAGTTTTATCATTTGTGTAGCGTGCCTGCTGAAACGAGTAGTTTGAGTAATATACGATCGATAGTTGCACTCGATGCTGTCCGCCCACCAACATTCATATAGGATATCCCCAAGTTTGCCGATTCATTGCTATGCCTTTAACGTAATCGAAAACCTGTTATTAATCGCATTTATTCAGTTTCAGTCAGATTTAATACACTGCCTTTCCGAGGAATAATACCACAGAAGGAACCACCCCTGCATAAGGTACTTCCACTCAAGAAAAACAACCGGGAGCACACAGGAAACAAACTCTTCGGCACGAAAAAGTGATATTATCCAGTAAAACATGTTACAGCAGATACTCTACACTAAACCCAACCTAGTTGTGCAATGATCTCAGAACTGATGAACAATTTATGAGTAGCACTTCAAGAGAAATGCTTTCAGTATACCTGTCAGAAAATTGAATCGGACCTATTAGAACGCTGTTTACAAGTAAATAGAAAGCATCTTTTCCCCTGAAACTAGCTAAACCAACACCCATCAGACGTACGCTGGGACTTAGGAATGATGTGTTTCAGACACGGTGTTCTACAAAGATGAATGTACAAGGGATATAAAATACTTCATTATAGATTTTGAGTAGGTGAACGTCATTACTCAAATGATGCAGCTAGAATACGGACTAAAGATTCTTACGTCGGAAAGCAAACCACGTTTGGTTGAACTTTTAGATCACCTCGGAGTAGTAATTAACTGAAAGGCGTTCTCTAGAATAGGATCTTCTTCAGCATACCGTCCTTCTTAATGTACTCAAGAAACTAAATAAAATGTGTTTATATCGTTCTTCTATGAGTCAGATGTTTCTGAGTTCAGCTGAGCAGCATCTTACTCTTGTATAGATTCGTACATCCTTACGGTACTCCAGCTCACTTGTAAGCATGTTGGCGCATAACAACATAAACCAAGTAATGTAACATCGTTTATTTAGTTTTTTCTTCTGTCTTTTGAACCGGAGGGTTACGGGATATTAGTACTGGCTACCTACAATTCTACGTTTGTGCGTAATGCTAGCGACCAAAGTAAGCGTATTATTTACAACAAACTGTGCAGATGTTTGTTTCTTCAGAGTGTATTGAACAGTTTATTTTGTAGAGGGTAGTCATGCCTAGACTTTAGTAGCAGTCAAGCGCACAAACTACTGACAAACTTCTGGTAAAGAAACATTGTTTTTCCTAACGATCGGTTTTCTCAGATCGAAATGCTAGCCCTTTCAAGGGGATAAACCATGCCGAAGTAATATTCACGTTTTCCCTGAAATATTATTTTCTGGCTGGATCAATTAGGTTTGTGGGTTCACCGCGATTTTTAGTGAAAGTATGCTTAGCAACAATCATACACTTATTACGAGAAAGCCCTCCGTTCAGTAAATTTACTTACAAGCAACAAGACAATCCTGAAGAATCATTTTAACAGTTGTATTTAGTCTGTAAGAAGTGCGCCTTTAAGGGCAAATGTTACTTATAACCAGGTGAGTAATGCTTATTTCTATGGCAAACATATGCTGATATATATATATATATATATATATATATATATATGGTACGTAGGTATTAGTGTACACATGAATAATAAAACAATTTGTCACAGCGTTTGGACATCAAAATATCACGATTGCAACATAAATTAATTTCTTTTTTATGAACCATCGATTAAACCAGTGAAAGCTTGAAGGACACGGCAAGAATTTGGGTTGATATGAAAATGGTGCTTAACGTATATTTTGGTTATTGGGTGAAGTTGTACAAGCCTTGGCGTTAAAAATCCTCTCCGTAGTGCTGTGCACCGTTTAGTTCACGTGGTAACGTCATGGGGGATATGTTGTTCAGCGCGCTGCCTACAGCTGAATGGTCATTCCACCAGATGTGATTTATAGAATTATATGACAGTACTTGTGTAGTTGTTTCGGCAGTGTTTGTAACCAGCGAAAAAACATTAAACAGGGTCGTGTGTTGGGGCATCGACCTCAACGTTTATGACAGAGTTAAAAGCGTTTACCACACAGGGCGGTGAACGTTTTGAGCAATCTCTGGCCTCTCCTCTCAGGTGTTATGTCAGCCGTTCATCGAATGTAAAGCCGCTTTTCTAATTGGCATTATCCCCTAAAATGCAGTGCAAAAGCTTATCAAAGTCGGGACACGTTACTTACTGAATACTATTTGCTAGAGTAGTTCGCCTGAATGCGTATGTGACAAGCTCAACAAGCGAAATAGGAAACATTTACGGATAAGTGCGTTGGAGACGTGATGATGGGTTGAACACGATGGTTCGGATGAATGAACACGGGGATAGGCATTCAAATCCCTACACCTCTGACACCCTGAATGCATAACGTAACACTGTTAGGCTAGACTGGTTCTTACTCGTTCATTAGTGGTACAGCAATCCCGACTGAACAGCTGCTGGCTCTGTAACCTAAGAAGTGTAGCTCCCTCAACCTAGTTCCTAAATGAAACAGGAGAATACGATGTATTTACTAAGTTCCAGACTTCATAACCTCATGCGACTTTCACCATATCGACTAAAGGTGCACAATTCACTGACAGTCCTTCTTCCACTCCTACATGTTCAGACGCATTTGTCTCTTGCAGTTCGTCAGTAGCAAGCGACGTATACAACGATTGGTCAACGTTTGTACGAAGTGCCTCTAAATTCATGTTTTATAAAACCAAGACAATTGAGGTTTACATATCAGCCTGGCTGAGACAAGTTGTTCGTGCGACATAAAAGAGCTGAAAGGATGGTGGTTGTTCAATGTGACCGTTAACATGTTGTAACATGAACTACTTTCCAGGTTGAGTTATACTTCAGAGGTGTGAAAACTGATATTTTCCGTGAACAGGATAAGAAAGCCCAGCTTATCAGGTATGGAACAACCTATTCAATACAGCAATTATTGGGAAGTGTTGTTGGTCATCACAGTTTTCCACAATCAATAGGATGCACTGGGTCACAAGGTAGCAACTAAATAAATAAATAATCAACAACTAGTAAGTGAATTTTCAAGAATTCGTCTGCCCACGTCGTCTTCGTGCATATATTTTCTTAATATTTTGCCTTTTTTCTTTATCAGGAACACCAACAAAGTTACAAGCGCAAGCAGCATACAGTCACACAAGCACTTTGAATATCATGAATCCTTTATATGTTCCATTTGGGATGGACCCTCTGAAATTGTTTTTAATGGTCACACAATATCATCACAAAAGCACTCGTCGATTGGAAAAATGTCAACTGTCGAAACTGGCTGAATTTTAACGTCATTAACCAAACAAAAATTGGGTGACCTCATGGTTGGTAGGTGAAGACACCATGTTGTTGAGGTCGATGAACAACTGGATTGATCTTTGTAAGTTGTCGCAATGTAAATATTCATTGAAAATATTCTGGAGGTATAAATTTGTGTAATACGACTTTCCGGCTTTTCTACGGCTGTTCAACTATGTGAAAATTTAATCAACTATGTGATAAATCAGTCAGTGCAAAATTCGTTCACTTCACTTCCCCGTGAACTAGAATAAAAACACAGTGTGTCATTCAACTTGTTTGTCAAAATATTTCGTTAACATTACCATTTAATTGTGTTGAGTAGATGGAGACCACATTTTCAATACGCATTTGAAAACTAAATGTCCCGTTCCACCTATACGTAATTTTTCAGATCTTTTTTTATATAAATGTGACGTTTATTTCAAACTGACAAGTTGGTATATTAGGAAGCGTTTTAGGTAAAGCAGCCAAAACTATAAGTAAATCAGCCGAAAGTTTGTCAAAAGATGTAGCCAAGTTCATATTTATTGTGATGCGACAGTGTCTTGGTTGCTTCAAAGAATCCTTTATGTGACTGATGTATCCTCTATTTTTATTAATATCCTCTTGTGCACGAAAGTTATACAACAAAATAAACTGAGGTATATGCGTTTATGAATCTCGGGGTTATTTACTGGACACAGTCGGACCGTGTTTATGTTCTCACTGAAAGCTCAAAAGTCCCGAAGTGTCTGGTTCGAGTGTGAAGCTTTGGTGTTGCACAAGTTTTGGCAGCTCCGAAAAGTGTTTACTTGACCTTTAGAACAGTTCAAGTTGAACATCGCCCACAATTGATCGCAGCTGTCGCATCCCCATAGATTTTCCAGTCGGCAGTGGTAAACACGGTTGCCTCATGAACAGCGTGTCCGTGGTTCAAGTCCTGGCAGTGGCGATGATATGCACTACTGACGAGCTCTAATGAGAGCGAAACTCGAGTCTAGTGCTTCTTTTCGAAAGGGGCCGACTGGATAGTCTATGGGAATGAGACAGCTGCGATCAATTGTGGGTGATGTTCAACTTGAAAAATTAACCAAATCCCCGACTACTCATCAGTATTCTTTAGAACATTGCTTAAAACTTCTAAATTTGATGTTTGTTTGAGTTATCACCATTCTGCAGGTAACTTCATATATTAATACACACAACCTGTATACATTGTGCGTTTGTATTCTGTATTCCTGGACAGGTTAACAAAGAATTTCAACTGAAATGAATCTACTTGAAATTTATTTGAATTTATCAAAGGTCGAACAGGAATATCAGAATGCATTGTACGGTGTGCAAGCTTGTATATCTGATGTAGCGTATTAGGGAAGCGCATTTACTTATGGTAACTACTGAAATCTCCTGCTCTTATTCAGTAGCATTGTCGAACTGGTTAATAGCAGCAAGTCCTCTGCTTTAATTATGTTAGGTGTCATGATGTCACGTGAACCATGGTTGCATCTAGCTGAGAGGTTCAAATAAACTACCACGTGAACTACTCAGTTTGTTGGCGAAAAGCTGACGGAAAGAGGTTACTGTTTACTTCAGTAACATATGGCAATTATCTATGTGAGTACTACTGGACGATCGACGATATGAGTTGCCTGACAGTTAACGTTAAAACTGAATTTTGATGTGATTTTTCTCGAGTAACACTGATGCTAAGTTACTAGACTCTATTGGCGGAGCGTGACCTGGTCCAAAAATTAAACTACGAACGAAAGAGCATGCAGTACTTCTCCCTGTGCTCAAGTCGATTACAATTCTGACTTCCGAATGAACAATGCTCGATATAACGTCGATTCAGCGTTGCCAACAAGCGACGAATTGTTTGACCGTGTACTTGAGATCGTAGCGTCGGATTCTTGGACGGCATTTACACCATGATGGGACTGAAGGCAGGAAACTCGAAGACAGCTAAGTTGACTATCTTGCGGTGGATTATCAGGCGGGAGGTGCGAGTATTCCAACACTCAGCGGATTACCTCAACGCGGGTGAGCTACGTCCGAAAGTCTACAGCGAGCTGGTCGCACACTGCGTGCGCGACCAGATGAGTCACCGTTCGGTTGGACCGGACCAGCGGGCGAGACATGATAAGCAAAACAGAATGGACGACCAGATCGGAGTCGTAGTTATTCCACCACTCAGATGAATATATCGACACGGGCGTGGAATACGGTCAAAACTCACAGCGGATAGATGGCGGAAAACACGAGCGACCGGACGAGCCGTCGCTCAACGAAATCGGACCAATGGACGAAGAACGGCAGGCGAAAATCCCACAATAAAAGGCGTCGATCACACACATAAACCCGGCAGAAGTGCACATGACGTGTGAGCGGAAACCTGGGTTTTTACAGCACCAACGTAAGCAATGAAATGGTCGACGTCACGCATAGGTCATCCAAGACATCGGCATCTGGCGTTGAAAATAGAAGTCATTTTAACGAAAAATTAGGCGATAGTTTACAGTTTTCTAGAGAGTAAAATTCGGGGAACTGTCGATAAAAGGAATGGAAAAGTTGGTGCCCGCATATTGTTACCCATATCTGTGTTACCAGATCGATCGCAAAAATTTCCTTCTATTTTATGATTTACGATTCGAAAGTAATTGTCCTGTGGATGCCGCGCATTTTTGGATATATGGTTAATAACAATATACATATGCCATGTTTGAGTGATGAGTATATGCATAGTAAATTGAACCTACACAACTTTATTCTTTAGGCAGTCCACTGATGAAACTAACCGAAATCCGTTTCTTCTTATTGTTTCGACAAAATGGACAGAGATAGATCAATGTTTCAACTATCCCGAACAAAATATGTTTGCATGCTTTACGTGAAGTTTGTATTCTTTGCTATAGCAAACATTTGGAGCGGTGATTGGACAAACATCTATCAATGTTAGGTGGTTTTGGTTAATTTAACATGAACATCGTTCAACTGTTATTACAACGTTCCAAATCCCATGGAATTTGCCCTCTGTCCCTTTCAAAAGGAAGCAATAGAATTGAGTTTTCATGATAGTGATGTTCCTCAGTAGTGTCTAGTTTGAAGACGGCGGCCTAGTGAACGTCCCATGAAAGCTGGCGTAGACTTCGAAGTTACGTCGTAGCAGTGATATACATTACTAGCAAGCTCCAACAAGAACACAGCTCGGGCACAGTGCTTCTTATCGATGAGAATGCAACCAGCTGGGGGTGCCACTTGATTCATATAAGCCAAATATATGCCACTTACAAGTGATCAAAATATGCCCAAGCAGGATTAATGAGTTCATTGATTTCAACTTGGACAGATGCGGTTATCAGTGAGAGTTAACGGGATACTTTATTCATGGGGTCATTGGTGGGAGTAACGGGATAGTTATCGTGCCTCTTCTGAATACGGTCGACGAATGAATTTATTTTCCGCAGACGAGGGTGGCTGAACGTTTGCATACAATAATTTGAGTTTGTTTAATATGAGATCAACCGCGCGGTGATCAGTACAGTTGTCTAATGAGTGCGTGACCGGAGTTCTAATCCGGGTTCTTTCGAGGTACGTACTACTGACGAGCAAAACGCGAATAGTGTTCCTGATCAACAGTGGCCAGGTGATAAACTTTTGTGAACGCGTACTAGTTACTACCAGCAGTTTAGTTTTCGGATCGATTTCTTCTATATTTCTCCGGAACGGTTGGTGGTTGATGATAAATGCTAAATCGAGACAGCATGCAAAGGTATTCCACAAGTTTACCGAGATATAACAAAGCTGCGCTTTTATGCTTAGTGAACACACATTTATGCACTGTACGAATTTTAATGTTTGACAGAAGTGACGTCAAAACACTGAAATTAAAAAACTTTAGGTTATTCAATCTTCTCTGACTATTCCCACCAACGAACTCAATCTTCCCAGTAACGTTTTGATGCCTCCTCACAACTTGGCAAATAAACAGCAGACACACTCATAACCAGAATTGCTTTTTCGGAGACTGAAATACAAAAATCCACCAAAGGACGCTTATCAATTAACTATTCATGTTCAGTTTAAAAAAAATGGGAAAAACTAAAAGAACTATCTTCCATTTTGCCAAAATATGAAAGTTGATTTCAGTCTTTCACATTATTTATATCGTCACTCATTGGTGTTTGCTTTCAGAGCGCTATGTAGCCATTAACCTACTGGTAGAGAAGCAGTACTTGGTTGCTGTCAAACCACTTATAAACATGACATTGGAAAATATTATGGTAGGGAATGACATGACACAATACTGTGGTATATAATAATATGTGGTCATGAAGAAAGTGAATTTGCACATCTTTCTTCATCCGTCCGCATACCTGAAACGGAGCACAAACAGTTGAGGTTGAATAGAAAGCGTACACTAAGTTCATAAGAATTTCCAAACTCCACAATATCAACATCCTTTTCAGGGCAATCCTTTCTGAAAATGATTTGACACATAATTCTCTCGCTAAGGGTCTACCTTCGCTTACGGTTTCATCCATGGAGTCTTCAGCTGTAGTTCTGTTACCCCTTTGAGCAATGCGGTATTTTAGGGAATATTTCAATGGATCTCACATAGAAACTCTACTCAACTGACGTTGACCCCACTGTACACAGTGGTCGTCAGCTGGAGACAGCTGAATTTCGGATAACTTCATTTTGCCTCATATTCATCATAAAAACTTGATCCTTGTGTACACGAAAAGTATTCGATTCGAGTTCTATGGACGTACGGTTAAGTAGGTTATGTCACATACTGAGCTGTCCAATCGAGAGAAACCAGAACAGGAATATGATCGGCACTAAGCAATCACAATTCATTGAAAAACAACACCTTTCATAGGACAACGGTATTTACGACAGCTACTAAGCAACAAGCCTCCTCACGTTTTGATTAACCAGCTTGTTGCTCTGTTATTCCAGGACCTTGCATATAGCAACTCGGTTGTGCGAAATAGATGCGCATTCAACAGCAGCTAATCGCCGTCTATGATTAGTTGGTGCCAGTTGACCACAATTCCATCTGTAACAGTCTGTGCGCGAACACCGATTGGCTGAACTTTCGCCAACCAACTAGCCGCTCTAGTCCAGTTTCATTACAGGTTGGTGGTAATATAATTTGAAATCCGTCAGGTCGCACATCTGCTGCTATTTTCCTCAGGATAAACAATAGTGAACTATCTGATAACTTTCACTGTTCATTCCACTATAAGCACTAGGTCGAGGATATGTTGATATTTGCCGGTTGTCATTAGTTGTTACTCTTCTACGTCAGCCTGATTCCATTCATCCGCTGCTTTTTTCTAACCATGAGGAATGGTTGGATTATATACTGCCTTTCATAACTTCTAGTTGATAAACGTCTAGCTGATAAACGCAGTCGGTCCAGAAGGTCATATGGAGAGGACTGTACTGAAAATTCCTTTCATTTACATCCACGGCCTACGAACACGGTTATATTTGAACGCTTCAATTCAACAGAAATTATTCACGACCAACATCATACAATTTGACATGGAGTACCTGAGAAACGGTTCGGTTGCAACTGAACATCGAGACATTTAAAAAATTGTTGCAAGGAACGAATGGCCAAAGATCAGACACAACTGAAACTAAAAATATAGGTGATCATCCATTCATCTTTATACAAAAGACTTCAGTACAGATAAAACAAGTCAGATATTGATGTTCATTCTTGATTCCATCTATCCGGTTGTAGATTTGCCTTTGTTACTTTCTGTCTACGGGATTGCCGTTTGACGTCCTGATTTTTCTTCCTTATAAACAAAGTTAACCAAGCGTAACACACAGACTTGTTGTTGTTATATAATGTTAACGTAAACAATCTCGTTGTCGTGGCAGTGAAACTATTCATCCCACTTGGTATTCGTTCAGTCATTCAGCGTTTTTATTTCTATACGCAAAACATATAACCGATATTTTTCGTAACCAACAGACCGGAAGTGAACAAACTATCTGCACCTCGCAATTTAAACGTTTTGTCATCCCAATGTGAAACATAAACTAAATACCTGAAATGTATCACAAGTATCCGTCATATTCCAAGTGAAACAAAAGGAAAGGGGTAGTGGAAAACTGTATTCTGTGATTACTTCCAAAGTTTGAGAACTAATGATGGGAGACCAGCATTCGTCTCACGATGATTTCTGTTACTAATAAATAAGTAGCTTAGACGCTGCAAGAACTTTCTCTGACCGTTGTTAATCTCAATCGAAATAATTTTGTGAGTTGAAATAGAAGTTGCAGTTACTGAGGTTAGGTTGTCACGAGTCCCTTTCCCGTCGCCAGCTTGCAGAAAATTTAAGGTTTGCGCAGTTAAACATTGAGCCACCAACCGGGTAGTGTAAAGAAAACACTAGGTGGCTGAACACAACCAAATGCTTGACAGACCGACACGAATGCACATATTCAGTATTTATGGATTAAACCAATATTGTTAAGCTATTGTCAGTAACAACCAACGAAGTGTGACAGCTATGTGCATATGGATTAATCACCTGATGTCAGCTGGATTGTGATTGATAAATTCGACTTGGTAATGTTGTGACGAAAAACCTGTTGACAAATGAATAACTATCACTGCAGGCATTTGTTTCAAAGATTTGACGCATACTCATCGTAAACTTTAGACACAGAATATAGTATTCATCAAACATGAAGAGCTAAACAAAAACCAAGTGCACTTTGATGGACAGTAAGGTGAATTGGGAGCCCTAAAGCATTCCAGAGTTTTCCAGACAGTTACTTCGTTTAGAAGATGGGAACAATATCATGAAAGCATTCGTCAATATGTCGAGTGAACAACAAATTCAGTAAAACGTTTTCAGGTTATGTGGACCCTATCACTAGAAGTGTGTAGTTTATAGTGCACATGACCCGAAAGTTGTTACACATTAACGGGTAATCTCGAAGATACTGATCCAGACTAAGCGTACGGATGTGATCAGACAAGGGGTCTGCTAATGTTACATCCTCTAGGCAGAATCAACAGTATAGCCAGCTTGTAGTTAGTACGCGGAACATAGTCCCAGTTTAGAGGTTTGCGAGTATGGAAATGAAAGGTTCATCACACTTCATACACCGTGACGTTGCACTTCCTCCATCAGCTGGAACTCTTTCACGAGGTACGGTCTGCAAGTCTGAATGTCTGATTCATGCTAACGATGTATAAGAGAGTTGAGTTTTAAGGAAAGCTTTCTAATTGAAACGCCCCAGACCAGTGAGTTTCCTTCCGATGTTTTTTTAAGCGTACTATGTCACTGATAAACAGATTAGTAACACTAGCAAACGTCTTCTTAGGAATGATTGAGCGGCAAGTGCCGGATTATATAGCTGAATGTTTATTATACAAAAGATACGTTGATGATATTTTAAGTTTCACTAACCTTACTCATTTTGACTTGTTTTTCAACTTTCATAATAATATCTACCCCAACCTATCTTTAACTCACAAAGTAGAATCGAACAATAATTTACCTTTTTTGGATGTACTCATCACTAGACGTGCGGATGGCACGTTACGGCGCTCAGTTCACCGCAAAGCGATATCAATATCTTCAGTTTTCCAGCTTTGCTGCTATAGCATACAAAAGAGCCTTGGTTAAGACACTGATTCATAGAACCAGGTGTATTTGCACCTCCGAAACACTACAGATGGAACAGGAATTGCTGAGACAAACGTTACTAGCAAATAGATACCCCGACAAATTCATCGGGGCGCATAATACGGTTTAATAGAGCACTGAGTCCATACTGACAGCTCAAAAGCAGGATGGCTTCTTATTCTTGCCATTAAAAGGTGATCATTTGACCAACGACATAAAGCACAAATTAAAGTCTGCTCTAGCCTGAACATCGGCAGCTACGCAGTTGCGCTTATTTCAGACCACCAGAGGACCAGTTCTCCGCAATCGCGAATGTAGCTTGCCAAACTCTTCTGCCTCCCATATTGTTTACCAGTTCACTTGTAGTTGCAGTGACATTTACATAGGCAGGACAGACCGACAACTATCTCAGCGAGTCGCCGAACACATTCCAAACTGGTTAAAACAACAGATGACGCACTAGCTTCAACTTGTTGCCTTGACAGCTCGAAACCCAACGTCGTCGATTGATAAACACATCATGACAACAGGTCACTAAGTCGACCCATTGAACTCATTCAAGATACTGTTGCGCTATCGAAACCCGAAACCATTAGCTCTCTGTGATGCGATGCTCATCTGAACTTACCAGTCGACGTTATGTGCACAAAAGTGGTTGAGGCAACCTAACGGGTTGCCATGGTCGTGATTACATATTACTTGGTGTGCTTGTATGCGTGTCTAATACCTGTCTGTTCTTATCTGTACGATGTATATAATTTGCATGTTTTACGTTTGCGACTGATGAGAGTGAATGAAATGTTAACATATCGCAATATGTCTTCTTTCTGCTCTAATGGACATAAGTAACAGACAGTGCTTGTCTGAGCTGGCGGCACCCATGTCCCACAAACAGTCTCTGAGGTAAAATCTCCCTATGAAGACCACTTTAATCAAATTTGGAAAATGGCTACTGCAAGGAAGTTTTCGTTTTGAAGGAACTTACCTGGTGTTTATAGACCATCTACGCTATATCATATGAAAATATAAAGGGAATGTTACAAGTGGTAGTAATCTCTATGGAAACTGTTAACCAATAATATTTGCTTATTTCTAATATCCATTACTTTCACCTAAGTCTGCCTTCAGAAATTGTTGACAGTTGATTGTCTTGCAAAGCAACCCGTAATTTCACTTAAGTTATACGCTCAACGCAATACAGCGACTTTTGCAGGTTTCGAGATCGAACTGTTTGCACTTTCACAAATTTCGAGTTGAAGACCTCTGTTATCTTTTCACTGCCTTCTTTCTCCAACGTTAAGTAAATTTTGAAACCAGAAAAACAGGTATGAAAACTTATCAAACAGGCGAACCCCATCAGGTTTAGGCTGGCATTTCATCTCATGATATCGTCAGACATTAGATTAGTCCATCTGAGTGTATTTCGACTTATTATAGAGGGGACTATCAGGTCTGTTAATCTGCGTTACTGTGTAAGTAGCCGGTACTCTAGTACGGCACATTATCTATCTACCAGCCTAACTGGAGTGGTTCCTAAACGCAAACGGTGAACTAAGGACATATGGTAAGCAGCCTTCAAACGAAATGTCTGTTTTCTTAATTACGTGTGTTTTGTTGTTATTCAGTCTTCCTGGCCATATAACATAAAATGTTGACGGCACTCCGTTTTTAACCAGTTCAGCCTCTAACATCTTCCAACGAGCATCAACCATACCGATAGAATCGGATTTCAATAATCGTAACGCCTTCTTTTATGACGCTTTTTTCACAAGGAATTTCTGCACCAGAAATATTCCAATATACTGAAAAAACTTAGTTCAGCAGTTCTATTCCCATGGTATTAGAATATGTTGTGTTTCGATGCGGGTAGTGGACACAGTTGTGTCATTTTCGAATACAGCAAATTGGCCTATACTGCATCTTCTATAATTTTTGAAAGTTAACTGATTAGCTTGGCTTAATTTATGGCACACTTCAGTAAGTTCCATTTGAAACAATGTGCCAGAATTAGGCTTATTGTTGAGTCCGGCTTTCAATTAGGTTTTGTAGATGTATCTTCTTGAGTTGAGAAATGACCAAACGCACCAGACACCTGTATTCTCGATAACGTTGACTTCTTGTGCACAAATAATTAGGTTTATAAACAGAAGTTAAAAGTATTTTAAACTGAACATTATCCACAACTGATCGCAACCTTAACATTCACAAGGAAGGGCTACACTCGAGTTTCACTGATATTAAAGCTCCTCAGTTGTGCAAATTCTTGTCCGCACCAGAATTTATACTTAAGTCATACCTTTTTTATTCAATGGGATAACGTTCTTAGTGGTTCTTTATGCTTACTGGAAACACTGATAACCGGTTTCTTCTTGCGTTCAGCAACTGCACAGTGTTTTTCGGCTTAAAAATGTAATACACAGAAGCAGACACTAAAAGTTACAGATAGTTACATTGTTTAAATAATACAAATGTTGATCAGATTACGCCACCAGCTTATTTAACAATACAGTGATAAATTTTAGAACTCCAAGTATTGCCTCGTAGATTTTGTTTCAGTTGATCTACAGCTGTTTCACTTTTTCAGGATTTGCTTGCGATAATGAACTGTTTCAACTGTTGAATTTCTCTGTTAAACAGAATCGACTGCACCCTGTCTGCACGGAAGTAAAAACTATGCTCGCCAATTTGATTGTTAACCAAGGCTATCGCATTTTTCACCCTGTTCGGCAAACTTACCTTTTAATCATATGAGCGTTTTTCTGTTAAGACTTT
Source organism: Paragonimus skrjabini miyazakii (assembly GCA_014338405.1). Taxonomy (NCBI): domain Eukaryota; kingdom Metazoa; phylum Platyhelminthes; class Trematoda; order Plagiorchiida; family Troglotrematidae; genus Paragonimus; species Paragonimus skrjabini miyazakii. Next base: position 323,264 of record JTDE01000101.1, on the reverse strand, counting down.
CCTTGAAAAACTGACTACTTCCGATGTTACTTCTGTGAACTTAACTCCCGGGAACGTAGACATTTATTGAACGTCAAAAAACATTTTTCATTCAGTTTATCTCACGTACATTATCCCGGCAATGCTTTTGTTTGCGATTACTTAATGGTTATCACGTCTGAACGGTTTGATGAATGTTGTCTGTAATTAATTCTCGAATGGTTTGTGGAGATAAATCTAAGGTAAGTCGATCTCACGTGGAATTCAATCCACATCAGTGTATCAGAATATCTTAGATTGTCTCGAAAAAGAATGATTTAAATGCTTATTTTTATAGAAAAAATGATCAACTGCAAGTGTTCGACTGATGATTGTATTGTAATTTTAAAACTTTACTCAAGTACGTCATTGGTTTCGTTCGGTGAGACGCATTCAAGCATGGAAAAAAGACATGTTGTACGGCGTGATTAACTACTAATATGTAACATAGGTGGAACAAATATTCAGCACCAGTCTTCCACCTAATTTTCCTTTAAGGCAGCATAGGGGGAGTTATAAGACATCACACTGAAATGTCCTTAAATTCGACATATACGTGGGCAGCTATTTGGACTGTTGTGTTTTAGGTCAACGTGCTATCCAATGTCCGTCTATGTGACTAAAACTCTCACTGAAACCGTAGCACCATGCACAACTAATAAATGGTATCAACGACCTTTGGAATATCGACTAGTTCAAAACAAAACGCGATAAGTTTCCAAAATGTAACCTCCGAAATAAGCGGACAAGAAAATTTACCCAAAACTTGACGATGGATGTTGTTATAAGACAGATAGATAGATAACAAGAAAAGGCCCGTTTGACTTACCGAGGTCAACTAGACATATGATCACCGAGTTGAAAAGTAGCTTAGAAAAGCCGTACAGTTCTACGCTTTGAGGTTTCTACTGCCCAAAGCTCGATAATGTCTTTCGATTTACGCCGCCAGATTTCCAGATTCTGAAAATATTTTGCTGCAATTTGTTCAACAAGTGCGTGCGCGTAATTGTCATTTTTACTGGTAGTGCAGGAAGACGTTTCACAATCAGCAACGTTTACTTTCTTCTTTTAAATTTATGACATTATCCCTCAAATCTAGGCTCGAATTCTTAAAACAAAAACGAACACAACGCTGATTTGTTTTACTGTTTAGATTCTCTCAAATCCCATACACACAACTGACTCCCTGCCAGATGATAACCTCGTTAGTTACCCGTTGATTCTCGTAGGTTACACTCGTGGATATTTTCGTTTGTTTGAGGGTAATACCGACGAGCCTGGACAGGTACTTTTACCAGTTAGCAGATTTGAATTGCTGCGACACAACACACCAGTTGTTGGTTAAATTCATTTAATGTAAACTGATGCATTTTCATCACCGGTCAGTCGCTGACGGTTACTTACGTGTCGTCCACAATCCAGACCTAATTTGGTGATGACGAGCGATCGTGCTATACTACTCCTACCACCACTATTCAATAGTGGGGTGACAGCATGGATTTTGCTATCAAAGTAGCCGCAGGAAAAAAACAAGAAGAAACACAAGAGTGCATCATTGTATGAAATGGTTTCTGGTACATGAGGGAACGTAACGGAAGTGAGCAGTGAAGTCTGTGGCAACCGTGATGGTCTGAGACCAGTACCGTGCGCAGATGAGTGTTTTTTTATGTTGTCTTGTTGAAACGCATAACTCATATGTTGCTTTCGTGAATAAATACCCCTTGACCCATCCACGTTCTTGGCTCACAACGCTAAGACTGCCAAACTTAAAGATTCCTAACCCGCTTCTCAGCCGCGATTTGATGACAAAGGCTACTAGTGCAATCTGAGATGCTACTCGATTGCTTGAAACATTTTCGTTAAAAGACCTTCCTTTGAAGCTAAGTTCTCTGACGTCCCTAGAACTTGGATTGATTAGTCAAGTCTCGAAATCTTAAATTACGATAGATATATAACTGAGTAAATACTTAGAGGGGGAGGCTGGCCGACGTATCTTAACACCATTGTTTATTCTGTTAATTCAACAGCGTGCCTAACCTGGGCGAATTCTACGTGTTTCATCAGTTTCTCACAGGCGTTCGTAATTTTGTGTGACTGAGGTTACATCAGTGGTTGCCTTATATAGCGCACATTTCTACGCTCAGTTTGAGTCACTAACCCTGAGGTAACTTACTGCATGTACAACTACGAACGAGTCACGTAAGTTGCGGACAGAGACCTGTTGATACTACGTTTGTCCAATCCGAGGCAACTAGATTGCAGTTACTATGACTTCGCCGCCATTAAACTTTACTCTTTCCAGTAAGGAAAACGGAACGATTGGACTAGCACCGCTAAACAACCTCGATTTCCATGAGTTCCAAAGGTTATGGTGTGAAAATTAAGTAGTCCCACTAGTTCCCAGGCTTCCCTTTTGGTAGGCTTGGTTAAGCCTATGGACTACTTGTTTTACTGAGTAATGCACCCAAACAATTTGTTTACACACGTGTTTTCACAACATATGATGTGTTGCCCCTAACTGACCTTCTGATTTGCCACTTTGTTAGCCTACCGCTTACCTTGAGTAGCCGATTGTGATTGGCAGTAGCATTCTGCGAAGCGTTTGTTGGTCTTATGCAGAGGAGTTTATTCAGCTCATTTCCCTTCAACTCCTCCACAGTTGACTACAATTAGACTTGATGTAAGCAGTTATAAATCTAGTCTGAGCTTCAGATCCCAGTAGCCATTGTGATGACTATGAAGTAATGTACGACCTTGCATATCTGCGATATCGCATTATCGTCCGTGATAACACAGACTATTTAATGTGTGATTGCCAGGTGTTACATTCCTATTTCTCTCTATATATGCTAATTTAACCCCAATTTTTCTATTTTATACTATTACAGCCCTTATTTTTTCTGAAACTGGGGCTTTCGTGCGTATATTTCTTGCGTTAACATCTGTTCTTTTGGTACAATCATGAACAGTTCAGAAGATATATTGGAATGACAAACAGTTGAGCAGAGTTGAAAATTTAAGAGGGACTCAGTTACGGAAAAGCTGAACTTCCGTTGGATTTGAACCAGCGACAGAAACAATACGCCCAAAAGCGGCACATGCTCTACCAGCTGAGTTATGAAATCACGCCGAAAGTTCAGTGTAACAGTCTCAATTCCCATCGGTAGCGTTGATGGATTCTGGCATGAATCGATCGAGAAATCCTACTTGAGCAATTAGTCGGCCGAATCATTCGGTGCAGTCCATGTGACAGTTGGTTGGATGGATAACTAGGTCAAAATGTGATGTTTTTGAGCTTCTGGCGTGACTTCGTAATTCAACAGCATTTGCCGCGTTTTGGCATGTTGTTTCTGTCGCTGGTTTGAATCCAGCGAAAGTTAAAATTTTTCACAACTGGGTCATTTCTATATACAGTCATCATAAGTTTCCTCTAACTTGTAAAATATCAATGGTTTTGTTATGTTATATTTCACAATTTGTGTGACTACCATATGCTGTAGCAAGCATGGTGGATATCCTTTCTTGACGCATATAATCTAACGAATACCTGTTTTCTGGAGGGGAAATTCACGAAAACCAATTAGACGGTATGCGTAAAGGAAAAGCAATGTGAACTGCATGGCCTACCTTAACATCACTTCAAATCGACCTTCTATACTGTAACAGAGTGCAACAGAGCAACCGTGTGTCACTTTCATCAAACAATTCTGTTAGAGATTCCTGCCTCTTCACTAGTTCACTATGGAGCTTATGTAGTTCAGACTGCAATATATTCATCAAGTGTGGAAGGTCGATACTTTGGTGTATCGCATACCTTTGTAGAATGGTAGATTTTACCCAGTGATTGGCTGATTGGTCGCGTTCTGTATCCTCAAAAGCAGAACTATGTTATCAATCAACTCTTTTTGGAAAATAATCTCATCCATGTGGTAAGCGGGCACCTTCACGAATTATTCATCCAATGCAGAAGCTTCCTTTATGAGTTAGCTGTCACGAACAGAATCGTAAAGTCACACGGTCATTCTCAGTCAGAATTTCACCAGCCGCAGAACCATTAAAAGTTAGGCTTTTTTAGAAAACGTACCTCATGGCAAACTGTGTATCACCGCTCGATCTAGAGTCTGGGATATAATCATATTCGGGGTTTGGCAAGGTTAAAGGTGAAATCGAATGTTAGCTGATGGAAGTAAAACGATAATTTTATGCTTCGCGTTTTCTGGGTCAGATTCGATGTGCAGTGAGTGGTTTTCCATCATTTCAACTATCCACTCAGGCCGCGGCTGTACTTTCGAGCGTTTGTTCGGTTTTTACTGTGTTTAATTGTATTTCCTTGTTTGCTGATGGACCGCAAATAACGGTATTCATTCAAGTGCCCGTACTGACGCGTTTAGAAAACACGCTTTGGGTGGCGAAGGTAACAGGTCAATAAGAACAAGTTCCATGCTTATTTTGGAATGGCGATATTTTACAAGCCGGCCATTAAGTAGTAATTGAAAATGTTCTCTGGTAACGTTGCAATAACTCGATGGAAGTGCATTTTTCTTCTTCTTGTCAGTATTTGAGGGTTTGTCACTTTTCTATATGAGTCTTCGGTAAAATCTTCATCGTTTAAGCTAAAGTACGGTGTCTAAAGACACCCATGTAGGACTGCAGTATACTAGATGACAAGTTGTAAGACATGATTTTCAGTTATTGCTCAGATCGATCGTCGTTCTGAGCCTTGTAAACCAAAGAAAGTTCATATTCTAATGCTTATTTTATCTGTTCATTTAAGTTTGTTTGCAACAAATAGCGTCCGTGATTGATCGACAATTCCGTTAAACAGAATCGTGGTGAAAACAGTCAGATTTGTTAGCCGCAGTGTAGCACAATGCCGCAAATGTTTCTGGACAATTGGCGGCATTTAGATGAAAACAATCGTTCATCATTAGTCTTCCCTTGGCGAACTGATTATATCTGACACTGATTTTATACATATAATGCAACGGAGCACATCCATTCATTCAACACACAACCGCTTTCATTTTTCCCGTTCGACGTTGGTTTTTATGAAGAGACTATTTCCGACAGTTTGTCGAGCAAACTGTCTGCACGGAAAGATTGCGTAAAGAACAATCTGATAAATACCGATTGCACAGTGCTCGTGGTTGTCCATGGACATTCACAACTGATAACTTTGCTGCTTGCAAAATTTAGATGAAAGCAACGAGACGTAACGTTCCACTGCTTTTCTCCTCTGAAAAGATTAACTGTAATTGACTGACGTGATGGTGAACAGAAACGCCTAGAAAAAACACAATTCGGAACTCAACTCCTGGCTCAGTTTAAGGATAGCCTTTGCTGATGAGGTTGGAAAGGAACAAAATTCAAATTTAATGTTGCTGTTTCAGTATATCTGATTGGAAAGTCTGCCTGAATGCGAGACAGTGTCCAGAGATGGACGATATTAAAGTGTTAGCGGGAAAGTCACTAAACGAAAATGGTTTTTTTAAAATAAAACAAACATGACAATTGAGGCGTCCAAACACGCAGATAAAATGTTGTTTTACAAATCGCGTCTACGGTTGGAGTTACGCACCAGTCGTATAACCAAACAAACAGGGCACAAACTAATCTTCAATTGAGGATAACAAACTTCCAACGGAGATCGTGGATTATTCGGTAATCCAGCAAGGATGAGAAACGCCGAAAGTGGTTTCCAAAACTTAGGCACATTTTCACAAGTAGACTCGTTTTACAAATAAAGTATCAACTGCACCCAAAACGCAAACGCGCCTTACAAAAATTAGCAGAGAGGAAAATGTGAAAATAACGTTCTTGCCAAAAAAAATGACATGAAACAAAGAGTCAAAAACCCTATACTAAGTCGTAAAATAAACGGCACAAATACTAATTGTCAACTCGTGTCTTTTTCGAACATATGTTCTAAAAGCTGCCCTGGCATTCCAACTCAAATGTTGCGGCGTTGTTTATCAATCTGGTTAAAACAATCCACCAGATCAAGCTGGAATATTTTTAAAGACTGACAACGCAAAGCGATTGACAATGACATCTAAACCACAAAACTGGTTATCTACTCATGTGAAAAGCAAACGATTGTATAGTAAATTATCATAAACCTGTACACTTGTAGATTGAATCGCGCTATGGCGTTATGCTTCCTCAGTAGAATTAGAAGTTGACTACCATGTAATTAAATGAGAAAAATTCAGGCGTTAGTAAGACGTACAAAAGATGGACTTTTACGATGGACGTGCGAATACCTGAGATGTCTGTTGCTATAAATTAAAACCTTACACATACACTGTCGGCTGTATCCCTACATCTAGTTGTGATGTCGTTGGAAACTCACCCTTGGCCTTTAGCAAGATTTGTAGCTAAACATCTGTGTTTAGTAGATTTTGTTAGTCTGGTCATTTTTTCTAACATGTTTGTAGAAATATGAATACTGATGAGTAGTCGGGGATTTAGTTTATTACAGTTTGAACATCACGCACAACTGATCGCAGCTGTCGCATTCCCATAAACTATCCAGTCAGCCCCTTTCGAAAAGAAGCACTAGACTCGAGTTTCACTCTCATTAGAGCTCATCAGTAGTGCATATCATCGCCACTGCCAGGACTTGAACCACGGACACGCTGTTCATGAGGCAACCATGTTTACCACTGCGTCATTGACTTCACATTAAGCACGACCGAATTATCATATGTGAATGCTCAACCACTTTCGCTTGTGAGTAATGATCAGGTTGTCCGATCGTCTCGATAGGAGCCACAGTTACTGTCTGTTAACTCCAATCGACCTGTTTTAGTTTGCGATAAATCATACAGTTTCCGTTGGTTCCCTAGATTCAATTGGTCAAAACAGCAAGAAGACAAACACTTCGGGATGTCAACATTTCGACTTATCTCATCAGCCGCATAATGGATACACACAGAATATATAACAAAGGCGCATGGCAACAATATTTGAACAGAATGAATTTTTGGGTTAAAAGACCGCTATCAGGGGAGGCGGAGAGTGTGAACCACCCATGTTTATGCGCACAACACTGGCTTTCCTTGTTTGATCAGCATAACCAACAACAACACGGCCAATACCCCCAGTTCTCCAGTTTTGCACCCATGGCCAGCGTGGTTGAGTTAAAACATTGGTTTACGGAGTCCGACGAACTGGCACAAATGACCAGCTGATACAAGAGGAAATTTTCTTAACAACCGCATTACTTTCTAACGAATATCCAGATAAATTTATCTCGGTTTATAGCAATAAAACAACAAAAAGACCTGCAGTTCACACAGCAAAGAGAAAAGAGGTGTTCATAAGACTACAATTCAGGGGAGACTATTTGTCCACTGTACTGCGTTATCAACTTCATTCAGTTGTGAATCGCACATACCCTGCAGCTGAATTGCGCCTCTTACCATCAACTCGAGGAGTTAGTTATGGAAACGATAGACGTGACACACCCAACTATTCCGTCTCACGTGTCGTTTATCAATTCACTTGCAGTTGCAATGGCAGTTGTATCGGCAGAACGGACCAGAGCTTGCGTCAACGTACGGCCGAACAGCTCTCATAATTTTTGATTCAGTCCGCTGAGCAAACAGATAGTTAAAGGGGCAACAGAACGCGAAACCCAGCGTCGTCAGTTGCAAAACACATCCTGGAGACAGGTCACAACTTCGACCCAATCAGGTCGTTCACTGTTTTGCTACGGCACCCAAACTCCAAACTTCTGATCGTCAGTGAGGCTGTGCTGATCAAACAAAGAAAGCCAGTGTTGTGTGCGCAAAACTTGATGGTTCACACTCTCCGCCTCCCCTGATAGCCGTCTTTTAACCCAAAAATTCATTCTGTTCAACTATTGTTGCCATGCGCCTTTGTTATGTATTCTGTGTATTTAGTATGCGGCTGATGAGATAAGTCGAAATGATGACATCCCGAAATGTTTAACTTCTTGCTGTTTTGACGAGTTTCCGTTTCGATTGTGTTTCGGCTTGTTTTGACATCATGTGTCTCTCTTAGAGCGTCACAACTATCGACAATCTGAATCTTTGTTTTCGCTAATAGAGTGACAGGTAATATATTTGAGACGGTGCGGTTGAAGTATATGAGGTCTCAAAATTTAAACTGTGTGACAACGGAGCAACCTTGTTACAGAAAAAGTGACCAATAATTCAGTTGAACCAGACAAGTAAATCCCGGATGGAACATGACACGTGATTAAATGTTTTTAAGTGTCCATCGTTTTGCGACACACCAGACAGTTAAACACACATGCTTCATTGTTTTACTCCCTTTTAAAGTACGTAAGCACCTAGTTTCAGAAATTAGGAAATCTTGGGCGCGAACATGATCCCCATCGTATATGAAAACCTAATTACCAAGGAATTAGCGAAATAATTCGCCCGTATACTTTCAAAATGAATGGCGGGTTATAGGGCATTAGTCGCAGTCCGACGACAAACAGCCCAGTAAAAACATTGAAAGCATTCTGTGTCGTTTAGCTCAATAATTCCTGCGATAAATATTTTTATAGGACAAGGGACAAACATAACCCTCACAGTAAAGTTACAGAGATGGTCATCATGTGGTCAGCCTATTAACTGATTACGTAGATACAAAGCATATAGTGCTGCTTCGTTGTACACGACTGCTACACTCACAGTAAAAGCTTTATATTGAAAGTTTACTTATGCTACGCTTTTGTAAAAAACAGTAACGCATAGCCAATTACTTATGCTACAAAAATTACTACATATGTTTATAGCACACGAAACAAATATGGTCCAATCGGCAGGAAGTGTGATATTCTAAGCTTCTTTCAAATTGGCCGGTGACCTGATGACTTCTACTCCTCGATGTACCCGCAGGTTCTTATCTGATGAGAACACACGCTGCAACTTTGACATTCCAAAACAATAGTTTAAGAATACGTTTTTGGCACTTGTGTGTAGAACTGCTCTCCTGCTTCGGTGAAAACAATTAATTTTGTGTAATGTGGTCAAAAATAACAGTAGACTGTCGCATTGTGGTCTCCATCTAACACCGCTCCTGGAGATGCATCCTTATCCCTTACCGATCGTTTCTTAGTGGCTCGCCTATAAAATATAAATTCGTTTTTTCGGACGCTGTGAAAAAATTAATTTTTGAGACACGGTCAATATAACTTGATTTCGCTTTCGTGTCTACGTATGTGTACTACCAGTAGATCTAAGGAATATAACATTCAGTTCGCTTTGGGCTTCGCTAGCACTGGTGTTGTGAGCCAAGTGCTTGGATGGCACAAGGGTTACTTATTCAAAAAAGCAACACATGTATGAAGCGCTAAAACAAGAGAACAGACAAAAATACTCAGTTGAATACGGTACTTGGCCCAGACCGTCTTGGTTGCTACAAACGTCAATGCTCAGTTCCTTTACGTAGCAAGAACCATTTCGTGCGATGCTACACTCCGACATTTCTTGCTGTATTTTTCCTGCGGCTACTTCGATGTCAAAATGCATGCTCTGGTCCCACTAATGAATAGCAGTCGTGTTAGTAATATATAACGACCGCTCATCCTCACTACACTGGTACTGACTAAGCAAGACTAGGCTAGTGTCCCAAGAGGGTTACTCGAATTTCATCGTCGAACAGGGTCGCAGAAGCAGTGTGAAAATAAGTAGACGATAAACCATAGGGACTAATTCTACCCTATCGAGCGGAAAGCCGCCATCCCGCCAAGTGTAGAGAACAAACTAAGTGGGCTTGCCTGGACCCAGTTACGTGCGACATCCTAAATTAACATCCAGACATCTTAAACCGAAGGAGGTGTAGTCCGGGCCCTGACAAGAATATGAACTAATGACTAGCTCTGACAAGAACGAACCTCGATATAGTTTTCCTTTTCGAAACGGGCTGGCTGGAAGATATATCTGAATGCGGAAGCTGTGACTAAAGGTGAGTGAAGTTCAATCCGAACCTGGTCAACTTTCCAACTATTCATTAATTGTCTAAAATTCAAAGTTACAAGTTCGTGACTGAGTAGACTAAGCGAAATGTCGACACCCTGTCTGGTCTTTATAGAAAAGGTCAAGTGAAAACCCTGTTTCTAATGCGCTCAACTCAAAATACAGTAATGTTAGAAGTAGTAGCCACTTTCTTACGACCTTAAGGTAAACACCAATTTTTGTCCAACTCCTAGATAGTAAAAAGACTATGCACTACTGACGAGTTATAATTAGGGCGAAACTCGAATCTAGTGCTTCTTTTCGAAAGCGGCCAACTGAAAAATCTATGGGAATGCGACAACTGCAATCAGTTGTGAGTGGTGTTCAGTCTTCATGAAAACCAAACATTCCTACAACTCATCAGTGATTCTGTCATTGTTTCAAATTGAACATCGTTTTCATACGATCGCAGCCATTGTACTCAGATGAACCCTGCAGCCAGCTCACTTCTTAAAGAAGCATTGGGCACGGGTTTTGCTCTTGTTAGAACTCATCAGTAGTGGATATTCAAATCCGGACCGCAAATTGCACTCCGGGCCTCATGCTTGTGAGATTAGTGTACCAAGCACAACTTCACAATAGACATGACCAGATGATCAAACCCAAACACCCAACTACAACATTGTGTAAATAATAGTGTTCAACATGATCGATCGTTTTGAAAGAATAATCACTAGAATTACTCTGTTTAATGCAATCAAGGCTTCTTGACAAGGTTATAGTTGCCGCCTTCATTGAAGTAACTGAGTGTGGTTCGAATCCTTAGTAGAAGTTCCGAGATTTTTGCAGTGCCTCAAACTGAACACCACCCAAACTTGTTCGCAACTCTCGTATTCAGATAAGCCTTTCGGCTACCCCACTTCTACTGAGAGCATAAACTATTCTCAGTCGGTTAAATGAAGACAGTAACTCCAATCTTACTGAGAAGTCCTGATCTCTGGGCAACCAATTGGACTGAATAAAGTAATTCTGATGAATTTCCTGTGGAAATGATTGGGAAAGTTAGAGAAGGTTGTGTCTGAGCATCTTGATGTGATCCCTGTGTCATGTCTGTTGGGAGGTTAGTGAACTTGTGATTAACCTAGTAGTTCCACGAGCAAGATGGTCGAAGTGCACATGCTGATCCGGAATTGTGTATACACTGTTGACGACGTCTGAAGAGAGCGAATCTCGACTGTTGTCCCTTCCGTTGATGTGGACTATGGAAGTGACTTAATAAGATACGAGGGTTGAGGTCAATTGTGAGTGGCGTTCAAGTTGAAGTAGTTTAAATTCCGAAACTTTCTTCATGCAATTTTATTGCTAGTCAGCTCTTTTCAGGCACTTTTCCCGACTTGGTTCACGAACAGTTCGTCAGTTATTCTTCCGCATGTTTCAAACCTGAGTCATCTGAGAGTGAGATTGCGACGGTAACCGAACCTAGGTTTTACTTCAATGAGAAGATCGCAGCACTTTCGTTTGTTAGATGCCGTTGTGCATCCGACTACTGGTGGCTTCCGTTCCTCGTGCTGACCAGTACTGGGCGGAACACAAGTGAGTTCAACAGCCACGGCAGAGACGTCCATCGGGGGATTGGCGGGAATTAAATTGTGGTTAGATATATGTGACCGGAAGTGTGGAGAATATAAAATAACCTCAACTCACTCAAATCACAGTGGTATAATTTATGGTGGCCACAAAATACAGAGACGAAAAGCTAACTAGTCACTTGCAAAAACAAATTACTGTGCAGTTAGTGTACAAGATGTACGCAGTGAACAGGAAAAAAAGATTGCTCTCACTCACAGTAATTGTTCACAGCTGGAATCCACTGCAGTACTTTCGACTCAACAAAAAAGTGAACATCCAGGGATCTGTATGATTACATTCCAGTGTGTTCATTCTGTGCCAAGCTGGATAGTGTCAGAGATACAACGTGGGATGACGAAGGCAGAACTCAGTGCACCGGATTATCAAGTCTCACCGTCGATCCAAAGAAATGGCAAGCAGACGGACTGGACAAAGTGAAGGGAAAGCAAAAGGAAGGCCATATAAAGTGACAGTGAATTCAAGAGGGGAATGCGATACAGAAAATTAACTTCGTGTAGCAATTCTGCGTTTTATTTCCAGCTGTTATTAATTTTCATCAGTCCGTTAAATCGTAACCACTCTGTCTGAATTCGGCGTCTAGTATTCAGTCGTTTTGTACAGGTGATACTAAACAAAACACTAATCACACAAGGGACTTTCGATAAGTCATTTCAGTGAACCTTGATTTTACACAAAAATTAGACGTCGATAATCGTACAAAACTGAGAATATCCAACAAGGTAACGCGTGTTTCGCTCCACTACTGATTTCGTTGACATTCTATCTGAAGGCCGATGCTAGGTCGTATCACTGCTATTAACAATATAGTCTTCAGCGGTTAGTTAGGGCAATTTATATAATGATGGAAAACAAACTGAAAGGTTCCAGCTCTACTTGCTCTACACGTTTATGACCTTCTCTGAGGTTAGGACTAGATAAATTCATTAACAGGAATACGGCGGAGGAATAAGCGTTCTTATACTGCCCCTGTTAAGGTTTCAGCCACTTCGTATTGTAAATGGGTCTATCTAAATTTCGCAACAGTTAAGCTATCGTTCGATAACGTATGCTCACTCCGAACTCGTTGCGTGGCTTCCTAGCTCAGCTGGTAGAGCATTAGCTGCGTTCGAACGTGCTGGTTCAACCGATGGTTGGAATTCAACCGAAAGCCAGATTTTCCACAGTCGAGTCTTTTTTAAACTGATTGATCTGCCAGACTGCTCATTAGCAATACGTGTACATTATTTATTAAACCTGGAAAGTGATTTGCAACTCATTCAACCAACTTACAACTAATAGTAACTTAACATTCTTGAGTGAGAGTATCACAGTCATATCGTGTTCGTGGAACTAACAGGTTAATCCCAACGTTACATAATTCACAACAGACATGACACAGTGATCACATCAAGACGCTCAAATCACGTTGCGTATAAACGGATTGTTTGAACTTCTTGCCCATTAACTAGGAGTGAGACTGACTCAGGTAAGGCATGTCCGTGTCTGTTTTTCGCCAAACCACACAACATTCAGACAGAGTTTGCTATCAGTGTTTTAGACGCATGCATGTGAGCTTCAGCACAACATCGCTCCGCAAAGAAAGGGAGACTCTTATGAATTGCTCGAACTTGACCCAAGCATACACTGTGATTCTCTGATAGTACACGCAGTGTGACGGCCGAATCTTTCAGCAGCTTCTGAAGTTGATGTGAGTCTTTTGGAAAGGGCCGCGTTTGCCTTCTGTGTACCGTAACACACATTGTCAGTTGCCTGCATTTTTGACTTCATTCACGCTAAATTTAGTGCGGGTCTCCTAGTAACAATAGTGGATTGCACATACGAAAAACAAGGATTGACCAATACGTGACAAGTTCCGCTGTTTGTTGAGAAGCCAAGGCATCCATATTTTGGGGGGACGGCAGAAAATCTGGATGATATTGAACGGTTGCACGTCTCAGAAAACCTATGTTGTATGGAAGATCGCAAGAATGTTTTCTGGGAAATGTGGTATGCGTACATTCCTCAGAACGTGGTAGTAGATGGGGATTTGGTTCACAAACGACTGATTACAAACACAGTGACACATTGTGAGCGTAGTTGTTTGGACTTATGAAACCTAGCTTGGAGATGCCAAGCTCGAAGAACAATCGAATACTTTAACATCAACCCGAGCTACGAACAACATCACTGCTTCAAAGGTATGATGTTTGTTTTTGACAAGGATGTCTTAGACATTGTTAGAACGCCAACTGTTTTATCATGTATTCGTGGCTGAACATTGCCTACCTAGAGGAGACTTGAAGTACACATATATTTATTTATATGTAAGTGTTCTGTCCTTGGATGAAGTTATTCTAATCAATAAAACTGGGGTCTAGAGTAAAATTTATTGTTTAAGACACCGGGCAGTGCTCAGTTGCCAACTGCTTTTAGTCAATGAGCCAGTATGCGCTGTATTTTTATGAGGACTCTACTCCGGATGTGTCACGGCTTGAGAAAATATATGTAGTCTGAGATTAGATGAAAAAATATATCATTTCACAATCCAGCGTTATTTTGTTATGAACCAATAACCTGTTGCTTCCACCGGGTAAGGTCCGCTGTAAACAAAGGACATGTATGCTCTTCTCAACGTTAGTATTTATAAGGAGTTTGCTATATTATGGTTAATAAATAACTAGACAAAGTATTTACCAGGCATCATTATTCCAGACCCTACTTGGAAGAAATTAGCTAGCATTAATCGCCATTATAACTGAACTGTCGAGTGGTTAACTCTTGCGGTTCCATAAATTTTACTTCCCTTTAAGCGATCGATTAGTAAGTGTGCGTCCGATCGCTCAACGAAACCAACAATTGCAAATAAACTAAGAATATTCGTTCCCACAGTGACTGTCGGAAATGTTTTTGCCACGTTTAGCAGCCCGTAAAATGATCACGCGAAGGGCAGCTTCCGCCAAGTACAGTCGAACACACGCACTCCCTATGGTGATTGCCAGTTGGATAGTTCCCTTCAGAATGATTGTTATAACAGAGCATGGCCTTGTAATCTTACAGTCGACTTAGAATAAATACGCCGCATTGTTCTAAATGTACAATCCACAATGTGACCTAATCCTTTAATGAGTTTACACTTATTAGTATGAATACGCGTGAATACTCGCGAAAACGTTGATTTGGGTAATTAAAACAGAACATCACCAAAAGTTTTCATTTCATGACATCTCAGCTCGACTTGTATTAGCAATCAACTACAACTTGCATAACCTCGTTGTACATCCCCATATACGCTTAGAACAGCCATGTAAACGAGTAATGTTTTTGGCGTTTAACTCCTATACATCTCTCGTCTGTTTTCTTTTCCTTTGTGTTATAAATGTTTTGTTCACCACTAGCCTACTCGTTAAATTTGAGTGACGATAATATACTGCCTATTTGATCAATGCACCCTCTCAACACCATTTAAGTTTTCGTGGCTTCTCAAACTAGTGAATGCGATTCGACTTAAAATGAGTTTGTCTGCGTTAGTAGGAGTTGGTCCAGAGTCGCGTTTCTTTTCACTAGAAAAATGAACCAGGAAACTAACACATTACAAATGATAAGTAAGTTTCCTCAAATGGGACAGTCCTTTCTTCAACATATGCTGAATCTTGTTGAATTTATTTTTACCAGGCTCGTTGATTAATAGCTTTGAATGTGGCAAACAGATCATTTTTAAAGAACCGTTGCTTTTTGTTAACGTAATTTAAAAATTCGCTCCAAAGACTGCGGTTGGGATACGTAAGGTACTGGGTATTTACTAACAACATGCATACGGTAGCTGATAAATATAAAATTGCCAGTCTTGTCTGCTTAAATCGTGTCTGCAAAATCTGCCTGACTACACGCGTCCACTGGATAATTTGAAATTATTTGTCCACACCCTACACAACCGACTTCAAAACGCCGTGCGTTATTCAGTAAATAGCATGTAAGTGCCCAGCATAGTTATACCAATAGTCTTTTAGCCCAGAGACATACGGTCATGGGCAAAACAATTTACGAAGGCTCCGTTCATAACGTGACTAATTCAAAAACGAGGATAGCAACCGAGCAACGTGCACTGCCGAACACTAGTATCACTGTCGAACCATCTAGACCACTGTTTCTGATTTTCCTTATCCCATATTCTTCAGATCACTGAACAGGAATTCGCTTTTAAGTATTGTCTTCCAAGGTTAAGTATCTTAATTATATTGTTCACATATAAAAAAAACAACCAAGCTGTTTACTTCCAACACATCACTCCTAAATATAATGTCGGTTGCCGGCTGCTGTCATTTATTGTACGCCTTTTCTGCTCTAATCCCGACAGACTCTTGTCATCGGATCGCTGATCGCCTGAGAGGTTTGAGTCATGTTATTTTTGAATGGCACCTGGTTGGTTAAATTACTTATCGATCGACCGGTCTATCGATTGATTGATTGTTCCATTGATCTCCGCTCGCACTCTGTTAACCAGTAGTTATTTTAACTGCTACAGTATTTTCTCTTTTCATCAAAACCATTTTCGTCTGAACCTGTATTTCCAATTACCGACTTGCGATAAAAGGTTCAATGATGCTGTTCTTTCAATTGTCACATTTGTCCAAACATCCACAAAGACTGAGCAACCCTTAGCGATAAATTAGAGATCCTTAATAATCGAAACACGGTTGGATCACAGTGCTACGGTATTACTGAACAAATCGACAAAACGGATGAGTAGTCAGTCTCAAAAGTTTCGACCAACAGATCGTTCCAGTGAAATGTATTACAACTTGGTGCCGAACAGTCTGAAAATGGGTTACAATCACACAATTTGATAATCAAACGCGCCATCCAAGCAAAGCGGCATATTTAGCAACTTGCTACTGCCACAACTGTCAAACAGACAGAGTGAAACAAACCAATCGATTTAAAGCCGAATTAACTGTCAATAATAGGTGGAGTAAAATCCACAGGATAAAACACTTGAAAGAGATAGGGTTCAGTCGGATTTACACGTTTGAATCTGAATGGTCAATATAGTAGCTGATCTATTTTTATGATGTCCATCCTCATCTTGCACTAATTTCAAAAGGTGTGAAGTAAAGAATTCAACCTCCCATTGGTTTTTTCGTTTGGTTTTAAATGAACTTGATTTATGAGTGTAGTTTCTGGTCGAAAAATGTCATCAAATCTAGCTTTGCTAAACATTTTCCTTGTGGTACGATTCAGAAGTTTTTGTTCGCCGATACCAATCGCTGAACTTTGGTCTCCACATTCAAATGCTTTTCTTGTTTATCCGAGATACCGTATTCTAGTTACGTTTCATTTCGAACTGAAGACGCTAGTCCCCCAGATGTTCCATGGTGTTTTTGATGGCTAATTAACTGACCTATTGCTTCATTCTGGTCGTTGTTCACAGTATTTTGATCAGCTGCCATCCGTGTTGGGTTGGTAATTTGTATTTAGATTTATATCAAGGATCATATTATACACTAACTCGCTATTCCTTTTGGTTCCTTCATATCTTTTTATGACGTCAATCGCTGTGCCCTTGAAATATTTTTAATGGGTTAACCTTTCGTTTAGTTGGCTTTCTTGGAAAGATAATTTTACTGCAAGTTCTCCTCAGCACTCGTTTTAGTAATTTTCTATTCCTTTAATCTTCGTTTGGCTGGGATCATTTTTTACAGTTTTTTCCTCCATATTCAATGCTCTATCACACTTACGGAATATTTATATTTTGCTAGATCTATGTAAATTCCATCCGCAAATATGGACAGGAAAAAGCTGTCAAAATAACTTTCGCTTTGCCCGCTAAAAAACAAAGCGTTTTTCTGTCACTTTGCTCCGAGGCACAAATGTTTTGCTTACCAGGGGGCTATCAGGCAACTTCTCAGTCGGTGGATGGCCCAGTTGAGCGAAATAAATATCTCTAAACGCTTTTGCGCAAAACGTGCACAATCTGAAGAACTACGCATTATCTTTCACGTCAGTCATCCCAGCCAACTTTACTATAGAAGTTTCTCAATCGCTGGTTTTGTGTTGTATTTGAGAGTGCCAGTTCTGAAAACTGTTATCTTGTTGTGCGATAAGAACTCGGCATTGTTATCATACCTCACGGAAGGCCTGCCTAGTTCCCATTCGTTTTTTTCTCTTGATTCTTTCACATGCTTTTGCCAAGTTAGTTACGTTTTTAGAACCAGTGGATGATTTTACTTAAGGAATAATGGACGAATTTTAACCCAATTCATATCAAGTTAAACATCAAACGCGCCACTAATCATTTACACAGTTTGCCGCCACTACTCCGCATTGTCACCGATATTAACAGTTGAGACTAATACCACCAATTTCTATATTCGATGTCTGTGTGACGAGAATGGTTTTTCGCAAACTCCTAGCAATTTTTCCATCATTCATCCACTATTCATTGAAGCTGGAACAATTGTGAACTTGCCGACTATTGTTCATATCATCCAGCCATTTGCCGAACAAGCGGACAGGAAGTCCTTGTAACTGATACGTTAAATGTGTGGTATCCTGGGGATATAACGTCTTAAGACAACTGTGGTTAAAGTAACCCGCGTTGAACATGCGTCAACTCTTAATGGCTTCTGCAGAAAGAAGTACATATGGGAAGATAGTGAATATGAAAGAAAAGTCACGACATACGTCATTTCCAAACCTTGTCAGAAGGCACATGACCGCAGGCAGGACATAGTTGAGAAATGCTTTTGAGGAAATACTCCAAATGATGACTCAACTTAATAACTGTACATGCTCAAGATGTACGACAGGCAGCGTTTCAGTTCATGGTCGCAAAAACGTGTCAAGTGGTGATTTTGCCACCACACTTGCGGTAACATAGCAATGAAATTTGAGAAACCGAGCACCATATTCTTCTGTTACTCTCCAAGGTCAGCCCCCTGGGCCAGTCCGCGACGGTGACCCATTAGACTGGTAAACCAATATCATCACCTATTTTACATGACCGACAGTTCTTACAGCACCAGAATCCTTGTTGCTAACGCTGTCGATGTAAGAGTTATCCCTAATCCACCAGGTTACTCCACCTAAATAGCGAACAATGCGCCCATTGGTGTTAACCGAAGCGTCATCATCGTCCACGGCTAAAACTGTCTTTCTTTCACTCGGGCTTCATGGGACGATTTAAGTGGTTATCCATTCTAACCGGCCTTGAAATGCCCATCATCGGGGGTGAAGGTTGGAGTTTGGATCCAATTGGGCCCTAGGTTAACGTCTAAAAGCAGAGATAAATTACTAACGTTACCATCTATTCCTTTCACGGAGAC
This sequence comes from Paragonimus skrjabini miyazakii, assembly GCA_014338405.1. Taxonomy (NCBI): domain Eukaryota; kingdom Metazoa; phylum Platyhelminthes; class Trematoda; order Plagiorchiida; family Troglotrematidae; genus Paragonimus; species Paragonimus skrjabini miyazakii. The sequence continues at coordinate 304,360 of JTDE01000101.1, read as the reverse complement.
TCCTGTGATGGCAACCTGTTCGATGTAGCCTTCAAAATTGCTGGAAACCTCCGACGAATTTCATTTGAGGAAGTTTCCCAATTATCATGACCGCTAAGGTTCTCAGAGTGAGTAACGCATATCACGCCGAACCATACAGTCACAGAAAGTTTACCCATGCATGTACGGCTCGATATCGCAATAATTCCAGGTAGTGCTGCTTGAATTCAGAAAGATGGTCCAGTTGGATATCATCCGGCCTTCAAACAGCAATCAGTGATCTCCGCTGCAAATCGTGTCTAAAAGGTCTTCTAGTGACTGGAGAACACGTGTTGACCGCAGTGCTTTGAACATAGCAATGATGTCATATAGGTATCCAGTAGCATATGTTTGGGATTTTGTTTAAGGCCTATTTGGTATGAACGTGATGCCAAAAATGAACTTTGTTCAGGCATGCCATCATATCTCATTGGCACCGAAGGTTATTCCCAAAACGGCAATAACTATAGGATTTGGATTGTGCGAATTCTTCCTTATGCCGTTCGGACAGTGTAACGCAGCACGGACATTCTGACGCTTCATTGACGAAATCTTCTTCTGATGGAGCCATCTACTTAGATTATATTTTACTAAGTAGTGACTCAAATGGCGGATCAATGAGTGTACGTTCGGAAGGCTCTTTATTAATTTAAAACTACTGTGATAATACAATTGAGTCCAAGTGTGTCGTTTGCGTTTAATCGCAGTGTCACTTCTTCAGTTGTGCTACTTCTACTTGAGAAAATCAGCAATATCACGTCTTTCTCACTGTAGCCCACAAAACCAGCTCGGTCCTTTTCTGGAGGTGGTTCATTTTGGATGTTGCAGTCAGTGGTTCAAACAAAACCATCAAGTTAACCTATTGCACAGTACAGGTGTTAACCGGTGCTAAGACTGTCCTAACAAATTGTGTCACCTGTCGCTGTCTGACAGTGGAATGCAAAACGTATCTGTTTCTCGCGGCTGGTGTGTCAAATTCAACAGTCGGTGATGTCATTCAGCAGCCCGAAGACAGTGAACGTTAATCACGAATTAGCAATACACACTTTTCATACCAAAACTAACAAAACACTCGTCACAGGTGAATTGACGCTTCGAGTTTCTCCCTCAATCTTAGATGACATGTGGCTGTTCAGAAACAAACCCAACACCGTAGCCAATGCGGAGTTTATCGCTGAACTTGTCTCTAATACCTCTTTTCGAGCAAAAGTTGAACATTTTTGCGCCAGATCCGAAGGACAAACATGCCGTTATATCTCGAAATCCTTCAGACTTTTAGTGGTTGAACACTTTCATTAATTGTCCTGATCAGGCAAACACATTACCGCCAAGCACATCGCCGCCAGTTTGTATAGTCAGTTGTGAATAAAGACCCACGCCTCTGGTCACGAGGATGCATGTCCTGCCACCAAAATAAGGCATTCAAACACAACACCGCTAGTTCCAGCATGCTGCTTCCACGTGACTGGCGTATAATCATTTGCACATTGATGCGGTGGCCGTTTACCTTCTACAAATGATTTCCTGCAGATTCTAACTGCGACCAACTCGATGGCCTGTGGTTGTCCGTATCAAAGACGTTTCGGCCGAAACAGAGGTCACGGAGTATGTCAAGAACTGGATTACAAAGTTTGGCATCCATTCAACCGTAACGGCCAATCGCGGTACTCAGTTTTAATTTGGTTTGTTTCAGGAGTTAAAACGAATCTCGGTTGTATACGCATGAGCACAAAAGAACATTGATCCTGTTCAAACAAATAGTTAGAAGGAATCCATTCTCATATGAATTCATCAGTGTCAATGCAGGAGGACGCCATATTATATGACAAATTAAATCCCCTAGTTTTACTGGGTGTTCATGTAACTCGTATTCACAACAGCTCTATCCAGGGACTATGCCAAGCTATGTCGCGAACGCATGCAGCATATTTGTTTTACATGGACATGCAAAAAATAGTAGTTAAAAGAAATCGTCGGTGTTGAGCACTTGTCAGTTTGTAGTCGTACGTACAAATGCGTCTCTGCGTCTACTGCAACCGTTTTACGACAGCTACTGTAAGGCACTTAGTCGAAACAACACGGTTTATTGATCGCCAATCATTATGAGCAAGATTTACCTATATCCACTGTCTTACTACCACGTTTGTTAACCAAGGCGATTTCATTCTTCAGAATCCCGACAACCTCAGTGAACACCTTGTATAAGATAACCTGAAAGTAACCACCTTTGATGTTACTCGTATACATTTCATCTGTACGCATGCAGACAAGTGGGTACAGTTGACTGAAAATTTGATTAACTGTGAACCGCAGATTCTTTCATTGTGTGTTTCCTTCTGTTATTGACCACAAACGTGCTAATCGGAGAACCGTACGGTGTTTTTCATACACATTTGTTATGGGGTATGAATTTATCTATGATTGTGCAGTTTTCGTAATCTGTACCCATGGCATCGTTGTAGTGACGTACTCGTTGCGTGCTTGGAAATTATAATTTGCTATGGTCACTGTCAACTTTCTGTCTAGTAGTGTGGACCGTGCCGATTACTAACGGTGCAAAATGCACGCTCACTTTTGTATCTCACAACAAAGCTAACCTCAGCTCGAATAATACGCTACTCCTCCCATTGTCTTCAAGGTCGTTGACTGTTATAAAATCTCTATCCGGCTGATGTAGTGAATGTAAATGTTAGTGGACCACATTATTTTGTATTGCGTTGCGATCGTTTGTTAATCTATTTAGCTGTTTGTTGGACCGTTTTTAATCGCCTTTTAGCTGTTCCCAGTTGGGCTTTTTATTTCCACCTCACTATCATCCATCAAAAACCACCTTCATGCATCTAAAATCGACCAACAGGAATCCTTGCACAAAATTTGACAGAACACCACAAACGCAAGTCACTTTCTGTTTTTTTAATTAACCTCGCTCGATTGTTTAATTCACTTTACCTCTTATCGCTCATTTATTACCACCATGCTGCCCGCTCCACTTCCATTACTGTCAGGCAATCAAAACTGAACTGTTCGGCTCTTCTATTGGTTGGTCGATTTATTTATAGGTGGACATTTGTTCCTGCGTTTGTTTTAAGTAGAGTCCAAAAATTGCTTGATTATTTTGTTGTTTTTTCGCTCATGTTCAGTTACTTGATCATGTGCTACATGAAACAGGTGATGTTTTGTTCACCTGTCTATTTTCTGTTTGAGTTCAGTCTTCAGCCGAAAGGTAGTGAACATAATTGAAACGAGAGAACAGAATATTGTTTGAGCTTGTAATTCGGATGACCAAAACGGCGAGGTCAGGTACCGTTGCATCCGTAGGAGAGTTAGATTATAAAATTGTGTTCACCTATTTGATACAAACATACTACTTAAGATTTAGTTAAGTGTATCTCAATGTACTGAATTCCTTTGAAAACTTTTGCGCAGATTGTAAAACAGGGGTACGTAATACCCTGGTTTGCTCTAGTGAATGAAACTGAGGATGGGGCGTGAGTGCAATCAGATCCAGTTCTGCATTTAACCCATCATGTTAAACTCCTACAAGATAATTCCAATTGCCGAAACGTCGGTTTTCTAGCTTTAAATATTAAAGCCGCGTTCGTTCTCTGAACCATCCCAGGTTTATATTTGTCAGATACATGTGCAGTATTTCAACACACAGGCCAAACCGGTTATTTCAAGTGGCCAATAATTTAGTACGGTCTGTAGGTCATGGTTTATAAGTTGCATCTCTGAAACACGTCTAGACTGCATTGTCTGAATTACACTAGCTCAGTACTTCATGAGTTCTTTACAGATGTCACGACGTTTTGTCAAAACAGTCAACGACAGTGCTTAAATAAGTTGCCAAACCGTAGTTTGGTTTCATGCACACTCTTAACCACGTGACTGTGTTTCCAAACACTTCATTGCTGCGCGAAAATTTTCTGAACTAATAATTTTGAATAATTTTCAGTAGCTCTCCCAGGTGTGCTAATTCGGTTTAAAATTGTATGAGCACTACTCATAGGCTGTCATCTAAATTTAGAACATTGTACATCAACATACAATTTATTATTTCGGACGTTTGAATTAACCGTAGTTCACGTTCCAGTGACCTACCAGATAAACTTTTCTTTTGAGTGAATTCGTATTACTTATGTAAATATTCTTTGTTCAAATTCTACAGAATATTTTTTTACTGCACAAAGCTTTACATAAATTAATTTGAGTTGCATATAGTGCATTTCTAAAGAGTTGTTGATTTTTTTCGAAGCAATGTAAAATATATCTATATCTTTTAATCCGATTTAGAACATTAGTAAATCACGCTGCTAACTATTAAATCCGGTTTTATGCTTCCTTTGTTTGATCTCTCGTGTTTGTTTTTCGGCGCCTTGTCAGTTGGAAACTGTCAGCCTATAGTTCTGTTTGACTAAGTGGCAGCAGTGTGCTAAAAATGAGAAAACGTCATTAATTTGAAGGAAGTATATCTTATTGTTGGTTATGTAGAGTACTTCAGTGTCCGGGTTGTATAAAAATTGTAAAAAAAATTACTGCAAATTGTACAAATAAATTGCACAAAGTTGCACAAATTATTGATCTCCTTAAGCACCACAGAAGTGGCGAACAGCTGTTTTGACCGTTCACGGGCTCAGCAGCATAAAACTTATTCCGGACCCCATCTCACCACTTGTGATCAATTACCACGATAGTAATTTGTAAACCTACCCACTGGGTTACACGAATTTGATACTGACCCCACAAAAATCACGTGAATTGCTAAAGTTAATTGCTGAATTTCATTACTTCAAAGGTCAAAATTAAACAGATAATTGTGACCGGCTTGTGACAGGAAATGTTCACGACTCCGGAATGTTTTAAGGAGTGTTGTAGAAAATTCATTTCTCTAGAAAACTCTATCGACATGTTTGAAGCCTTGACGAATGTGTGCTCATTTGAAGGAAACCGTGCATGGTCGTTCACTTTGTACATATCAAGAAAAGAAATGTAAATGCTAGAGAAAGCTAAATAACATTATTTTTGCACAGTTAGTTTGAAAATCAGAAATGCGAGAATTCATTAAACATTCACTTAAATGAAAAAAGACAAAAATAAATGATTCAAAGATTATTCTTTAATAGTCGCCTTCACAAATTTAACCTGAATAGGAACAGCTGGCTGATATCGTTTTCTAGATCATCACACTGAAGCACGTATTTGGAAACAATCAGCCTCGTGTTCACGAGCTAATTGTTTTCGGATTATTGTGTCAAAACTTGACAAAAACTGATTACTGATAAAGTGTAGGAGATTTTGGTTGAGATAAATTGAAAATAATATGCAATTTACTCCAGTTTTCTTAGCTGCATATTTTTTATCCAGTCTAATTCGAAAAAACTGAAGTTTAATTTTCTTAATCAATTTCCTCGGTTAATCATCAACAATAAGTATACTGGTAGGTATTTTTAAAAGATCTCTGTGTTTATCATCCTCCTTCCACTTTCCCTCCCTCTCTTTCTGTCTGTCAAAACAGTCATGAGCCCGACCGAAATGTATTGTGGTTCGAGCCGCCGCTGACCTCGACAGTGACGTAGAATTTCCAGGAAGGAGAAACGCTACTGGAAAGATTAACGTGGACGAGAAAATTGATTAGTAGAAGAAGATTAGGTAGAACAACCAGAAGTGGTATGAATGCAAGTAGGTCATTGACCGCAGCACACGGCCATCTCGGGTAGCGTTTTTAACTAGCTAATATCTCATCAGGAGCAATACAGACGGACAAGATAATGCTACTCAAGTTTGTGAGTGTGTCCACAGTTTCAGTTGGATTGTCTGCAATAAATAACGTAGAGGTGAGAGCGCTCTAGTTCTGAAGAAACATTTTGCACTCTGAAGGTGCTAAGCACAATCCACAGAAACCAGCCCGGTCAATAACCGTGTTCGCCTTGGTTTACATGTCTTCGGCAGAAGAGCCAAGTAAGAAAGTGTTAGTTGCATACTCTATGTCGGTCAAAATAGTGTTAGAGAGAAGTACAACACCATGCCCACTGTATTCCTCGAGCACCCTACATAATGTCGCCCATGACACTACTGAATATTAACGCGGAGTTTGGACATTTTGGACAAGCAATACTAGAAGTGACGGACGCTCCAGATTAGTTACATAAACCCTTGTCCTATTTGTAGGCTGATAATACAGTAATTTCAACAGACTCAGGTATTTTCTCTGGAACTCCCTTCCGAAAATGACAGTTCCAGAGGACCGAATCAAAAGCAGTCTTTAGGGGTAAACATATCATAAACGTTAACTGCATATAAGAGTTCCGATGCTGCAAGATCCATTATCAGATACAAATGTGACCAACTAACCCTTAACCAGATCGAAGTCCCGCCTGTTCTTCACTTATCCGGTTTGCTCTAGGCTTAATAAACCGAAGCAATCTAAAGGTAGCCAGCAACTTGGACGTAACATACACCAGAATGATGTCTGCGTGGTTGCCACCTAGATTTCCGGCCCCCTATTCGAAAACAAGAAACACTGTTGGTTACCACCAATCACGAGGAAACTCCTCAGTTTCTTAAACAGTCTGAAAGTGTTTTCTTTTCCATAATATCAACCTTTTCCCATCATCCTTAAGGAGAGAAGGAAAAAGGAGATTTGGCACAAGAACCTTGTTACGCTTCAATATTTCAAGCTTCAGGGTCACTTCTGCTTTCGAACTGCGGGCCGTCTGGGACTCAATAATTGTTCGTTCGGGTCTCGTTGTCTATACGATCTGCTTGAGACAAGTTGAACTGTTTTTTTTTTCGAAGTATTTAGCCCACCTGTACATTCGGCGTGATTGGCTGTTGACAGGTAAACGATCATTTTCACATATGACCTCACTTGTACGGACACGATGGAAAATACGATCACCATTCTTCCCAGATAAGAAGGCTAATTTCATCCCTTTAGACTGTTTGACCATGTAGTGCTCATAGGCATTACGCAAGCTTTTAGTCGGCCTGCGTTTAAGTTCTTGACGGTATTCATTATATTCAGCGCCAGGCGGAATTGAGTAACGCTTGTTCATGGAGTTTATCGATGTGACGTAAATCCAATTCTGTCAAAACTGCCCAACTCCTTCGGAATACACCTTTTCATAGCAAGCCTTCATAGCTCCTGTGATTTGTCCCCAGTGTTCGTTAGGTTCTCTGACCTGATGAGAACTGGGCAGTTTGTTGAGCAATATTTCCTGGTAAGCGTTCCCTACATTCTTCTAGCTGGAATGCCAGTTCATTATCTTACATATGCAGGCGTATTTCCTCTGAACAGACTACAAAACAAAACGGGCACACACAACAGTATGGTCAGGGTCTAGGTGGTCGATTCAAAAGGCACGATAGTCTTTGACGGAGTTGCGCCACTTGTAACTGACTGCTGTGTAATCGAGTTGTGTCCATGGATGGGAATTACAAGGAGGTGTCCATGTGATACAGTGCCTTTTCCTGTGTTGAACTGCGGTACTGGAAATATGGAGACTATGAGATGCGGACAACTATAGCAGTTTTTCGCAACTGTCAGTACGTTGTGCCAGGGCACCAAACATACCTCCCAGTTGCTTCTTTTCTGCAGAAAGACATCCAAGCTGATCATTCAAATCGCTTGCTAGTGTGATGATGTCTGAGCTTTTAGACAGCCCCAGAAGGTCAATGAGGGTGTCATAAAATGCACCCTTGGTAGCATCCGAACAGCTGTCCGTTAGATCGTATGCCGGTATAAACAATACGTTTCTGGTTTGCATCGACAGACTTTGGCCGATGCGTTGAGTCTGACAGCACACAAACGACTGAGCACTGGGATCCAGTAGAGCGAAAATTGCTCTGCTCTAGAATTCAGTGCGATTCCCACTCCCGCTGGACCAGGAGATTCAGCTTTGACGTTATCGGAGACCCTGAGAGAGAAGCGCTTGGACCGACCGTTGTCTACAGATGAGGTGGAATCGTAGATTCGCGTCCCCACCACAACACACATCAAGGTCCAGAATTGATGGAGTACTTACCAGGGCGGACTGCTGACCGACTTGTCGGAGAGTGCGGATATTGAAGGCACAAATGTTTACCAGTTGTCTTGCCCCCAGAAAACACTCATCGCCCAAAGGTACATGGAAGGCAGGGGACATGGAGGGTAAAATAGTAGCAGAAAGTCGTGTTGGGTGAATGATGTCAATGTCGATAACTTCTGATACATTCTGGTCGTTTATGCCGCGGAAGGGGGTTGACTTGAGGGACTCCACCCCTAGTCCCTGAGGCAAAAGTCTGACCTGAAAGACATTAGGATACAGGATTTTCTTGGGGGACCCTACTCGGAGCCAATGACTCAACAGTCTGACCCACTTGGCAGTAAGGGGCTTCATCAGCGCAGAAAGAAGACATATGTTG